>CM068963.1:9004703-9014767 GCA_035128595.1 Eptatretus atami
GAGGAGGGGGAAAAGGACATATGGGGGTGAATCAGCTGAATTCATCCCAGCAAGAAGAGGAAGGGGAGAAGCGGGTATGAAACAGAAAAGGAACAAACCAACCAATAACTAACAAATGAAAAGAGGTGAGGGAGAGGGACAAAAATCACAATAGCCTTGAAAAAGGGAGTGCTTGGGAATTGGGTTATTTGATGTAAAGGACATCATGAGTATGGGTGGGGTTGATCTGAGGTAGGTAGTAGGGTGGTCCTTATTCCTCAACTTCGGATTTTCTAAGGTCCAACCCCCGGGATTCATTTGAATAGTCGAGAAAACTCTCCTGGTGAACTTTTTTTCCAATCGGACAACATTTACCCCTCCCTCATCGACAAAAGGAGAGAGTCACACGTTATTCCACTACGGGGGATAGGAGGCAAGGATGTAAACTTATGAGTCATTAAGTTTCATAGTGGTTTCGTCAGCCATCTGGATTGAAAAATTAATAAATTTAAAAATCTTTCTTCTCCAAGACGGCTAACCAGGATGAGGCGAAACTTTACCACACACATTCCCATGGAGGTTCCCTTTATCCAAGTTTTGTTAATTTCTTTTGATCGGTCATACGGTTTGGCGGCCATGTTGAATTTACCTAAAACCTTCAAAACAATCTTCTTCTTTCCCAGAAGGCTTGATCTTGAATCAGGGGAACTTTCACATACCTATTGGCACATGAGTAGGGAAGCAAGTTTTGTAATTTCTTAATTGGATAGGTCACAATCGTTTGGGGCAGCATGTTGGATTTTAAGAAAAATTATTAATATATGTTTTCTCTGGAAACCGCTAACTATCGAAGCGAAAAAATTTGCAAATGCATCGTTCCATTCACATTCTGGCCATAAGGGTAAAAATTAATTACGTCCAACAAGGCACCAATGGTTTTGGCGGCCATGTTGATTTAAGGAAAATAATTATAAATAAGTTTTCTCTGGAACGGGCTTAAAAAACCTATCGAAGCAAAAATTTTGCAAAACTGTTTCATTCCCCCCATTCGGTGTTTGCAACATGGTAGGAAATTATGACACAACCCAAAGTCACATCGTTTGGCACCAATCTTGGATAGAAAAAACGGCAACCTTTTCCGATTTAAACACGAAAGACTTCACAGACAGTGTCCCCACTAAATAGTTGAAAAGAGAATATAATTTTTTTTGTCAATTCTCAATGTATGCTCATTATGTTGTATCCAAATCAGGGCGAGGTCTGGAGGCACCCACGAGATGTGAAGATATACTTGTTAATTTCTAATTGAATAGGCCTACATGGTTTGGGCGGCCATGTTTGGATTTGTTCAAGAATTTATTAAATTAATGTTTTCTTCTGGGAAAACCACATTTAAACCCTATCTAAAGCAAGACTTGGCTAACTATATAATCTTAGCCCCATGCCGCAACCATATGTTAACAAGGACACAAATGGTGTCCAAGAGCCGCGTCATTAAGGTTTGTTCTTCACCAGAAGAACAAAGAATTAAAGAAAGGAAGGAAGAAGAAAAAAAAAAAACGTTACCGATATTCGTTCACTGCCTTGAACGGGGGAGGGGGGGCCAAAATAGCGATGGAAAAACCAAACTCCGTCCCATGACGATCGTCGTTTCATGGACAAAGGAAAAATAGTTGTATTTACGAAATTAACAATACATTAAATGGAATTAATCTTTTTAAAATATAAGTTGACTTTTTCGAAAACTTTTAAGAACAAATGTCGAATATATTTAAAAAAGGTTTCTGATAGACCACTCTCAAAAGGGGCACCTTCAATTGCGAGATGTTGGTACAAGTGTTTAGTATTTAGGAAGGAATCCGGATCCTCTATGTATAACGAGTCGAGTCCTAAAGATTGCTGTCTTCCCCCAGAAAGAAGAAGAAAGAAGAAGAAAAGAACAACGCCGAGGCCTTCTTCTTTAAATTTTAATTTAGGAAGTAAATAATGGAGGAAGAGTTAAAAGGAGAGATAAAATTGAAAAGAAGAGTAAAACAAAATGAAGAAGAGTAATGAAAATGCAAGGAACGAAGAGTAAAAAAATAAGAAGGTATAGAAATGAGAAATAAGATACAAAGAAGGGAAAAGAAGTAATAAAAGAGGAAGAGAAGAGTACAGAAAATGGGAAGGACAGAGTTAAAAATGATAGAATGATAAGGAGGTAAAAAATGATGAATTAAGAATGATGAATAAGATAAAATAAGTAAAGAAAAGAGTAAATAATGAAGGTGCTAAAATAAGGGGAACATGGTAAAATTATGACGTCCCAACAAGGTCACCACATTGTTGTGGTTGGCCATCTTGGATTAGAAAAAAATACCGCCACCTTTTTCCAAAATTTAAACACTAAACTTTCACAGAGTGTTCCAATAAACACGTTTTGAAGGCAGAATATAAATTTGGTGATGTAATAGGCTTCACCCATGGTTCGGTCAAGCCGATCTTGGATTGAAATTAATAAATTTTTTTAAAATCTTCTTCTTCATCGAAAAGCTGGACAGATTGAGCAAAAAATTCCCCAACACCAACTTTCCCCAAGACATCCTTTCCACGACAGTTTGTTAATTTCAATCGATAGGTCCACCAGGTTTGTTGGCCATTTTGAATACTTCCTAAAACTTTCCAAAAAAACATTCTTCCTTCCCAGAAACGGGACCGGGTCAGATCAAGGGAAACTTTCAACAACGTATGCACACGAGGCAGGAAGAACATTAAAGTTTGTTAAAATTTCTTATTGGATAGTGTCAACCATTGGGTTTTTGGTCAAGGCCATGGGGATTAAAGAAACAATATTAAAAATATCGTTTTCTCTGAAACCACTTAATCCTATCGGACGCAAAAACTTGCGAACGTTCATTCCAGAAAAGTGCCATTGGGTTGTTATTTCAAAGTGCATCGTATACGGGTACCCCGTTCAATTTCAAAACTGCCAGCCAGTTAGTAAATGGCATTTCTAGTTTATTTGTGTGTGTTTCATTTGTTTGCGCCCATTATCGTATCCATTCTTGTTTGTTTAGGCCCGTTATTTTCATTTTCCACCAGCATTTGCAAATAACTTGCGCCCATGTCGGGAGTTGCCAACTCGGCTTGAGGCCGATTCGGCGGAGGAATTGGGGGGAGGGGGGTGGTGGAGGAGGGGAAGGGAGGTTGTCATTACCCCCGCGGCCGCTGGCCGGGCCCATTTCGGGTTTTGGCCGTTTGTGGGGGAGAAATTTCCGCACAATAAACATTTCTGCTCGGGGGATTTCGTCTGGCCATGGATTTCTACCAATTCTTACAATTCCAATCTCTTTAAATAGGCCCTGGTTCCCGTTCGCCTTGAATGCCAAATTCTTATCCTGTGGAATAAATAATTTTTTAAATCGTCGTGTTTTGGTGGGGGAATCGGGGGTCGCTTCCACTCCACCCTTGAACCGATTCCCGTGAATTAGTTGGAAGACGGGGTAGATTCAAATCCACTCCCGGACCACCACTGTTACGAATTCTGGCCCGCCTGGCGTTTGCGGATTCGCCACGTGAACTCTAATCGTGAACCGCGTCCGCCCACCGGTCGGAACAATTTCAGTCGTGGACCCCTCTTGTAACTTACCCCAGGAACGCCAGTTCAGGGTTTTGGGGGTTTAAACCTCAACCACAAAACCAGGTCCGCATTCTACCTGCGGGAAAATAGGGGTTGGAACTGCCGAATGATCGGATATACCTAAATATAACCCGCCCAACGGTAAAACCTTACCGAGGGGCTTTGCACTGCGCCGGCAGTCGGCTTAGGGACAACAAAAACCGCTTTAGCGGTTCGTCGTTACTTACAGGGATAACCGAGCGGTGTTATCCCGCGACCTCGACGGGTTGATTACTTACCCAGGGTTTACAACCCTCACTAATTATTTCCCACGAGGTAAGGTGGCCCACTTCAATACAAGGAAAGACGCAACGACGGGGAAACAGTTCGACAAGCACATTTTTATTTATTTACACCCACACGTAAAGGCAGTTCATGCAATATTGTAACAGCCAAGGAAACAACAAATACTGAATTAAAAGGGCAGGGGAAATTTCTAAACAAACACCCAGTTCACTTAAAACAGGTTTTACTTACAGACGGCGCCCCCACACCACTGCAAAGCAAAAGTTAAAAAAAAAAGGGAAAGGACCTCCTTCCGATGGCCGTCCAGTACCCCTCCCATTTGACCGTAGAGGGGTCGCGACCTGGTTTCCGACCTCCCACGCGGCCGGCGAAACCTCTCGGGCACCCTCTCGTTCCGACACGCAGGCTCACCCCCCACAAGGGCGGCCCCCACTGCGGCGCCCTCCCGTCCGCATTTCTCCCACCACAGGCCCACGCCGGGGCCACGAGCGCGGGAAGAAGAGCAGAGGAGGAGGAAGGGGAGCGCGAGCCAGAAGAGGCGCATGGAAAACGTGGAAAGAGAAGTAGGAGGCCCAACGTGAATCCACCGAGAAGAGACAGGGGCGAGCATGGAACCAAGAAGGAAGAATGGAAGAGGAAGAGGAGAGGGCCTCCGGCGTCGGCCGCCCTTTTATAGCGCGGGGCTCCGCCCTTCGGCCCCACCCCGTTTCGCTTCCGCCTTCCCTTCGAGAAGGGCTTCTGTGAAAAGGGGCGTGGCCCTCATTCCGACGCCTCACGCCCCGTGTCCCACCAATGGGGAGCGAGCTTTGGCTTCCGGCCCCTTCCCTTCACACCAAGCGGTGGGGAAAACAGCGGGGAAAACCTTCCCAGGGCTTTCACAAAGAGCTTTTGTTCTGCCGAAGATCGTCGGGAAACCGGTCTTTAACTGTGGTCCGTGGAGGGATGGCGTTCTGTAAGCTGGGCGTATTGGCGAGGATGGGGTGGATTGTGTGTGGGGTGTGTTGAGCCGTGTGTGGGCAGTTGTGGCGTAGTTGGCGGTTTGTAGTTTTGCTGTGGAGGTTTGTTTGCCAATGGTGGCTCAAATAACGATAGATAAAGAAAAACGGCTATTCAAAGTCGCAGCCCAGTGAACACGAAAAATTCCCTTTAAACAACGGTGGGGACCTATTCTGCACATAAACTTAGCGTCATAACTGATCAAGGACCTTTAATGGTGTATTGCGAATTTCCACAGCGTAACAATATAATCAAATTTGAGGCTTTTGGTCCAGTATATTCACGTTTGGTTTTTAAGACATATCAAATTACCACGTTTGTTTTTAAGGGGATTAAAAATTCAGGGGGAAAATTGTCCTTCATTGTATATTTAAAATTGCAGTTAATTACCAATCAAAAAAGGAATTTGGTAGATGTGGGTGTGGGATGTGGGACTAAGCAAAGTTGGTGGGGTGGACACGTGGGTTTGAGAAGTGAAGGGGGGAATTTGCACTTGGGAAGCAGAGGGAGGGGGGGAAGGGAGGGAGGGGTGTGGTTTGTTTGAGATGAGGAGGAGGGAGGGTGGGACTTGTGGGATGGATGGATGTAGCCTGTGTGATTTGGGCTTGATGGTTCAAAATACAAAAAAAATGCTTTTACCAGGCACGAATATAATGCACAACATGTTCTTTTAGAAATACAGGTTTACACAGCCTTTTATTAAGATGGGACAGAAGACGCTACTTACTTCAAGAACTGAGCCGGGTTTTTTAGTTTAGGTCCTGTCGAGGTCGGCGTATGGGATTTTTCAGGGCGATACAGTTAAACGAATTGATTAGATTTTTGCCAGGTAAGAAACCTTTGATATAATCAGCTTGATAGCTATTAATTAACATAGCATGAAAAAAAAAAAAGAGGAATTGCACTTTAAATAATGAAGGGGGCACTCGGAAGAGCGCACACACTTCACCCCGTAAATGCTTGATCCATGAGAACATTCGGGCCCAATACATTTTTGAAATATCATGCTATACAGACTATATCGTTTTTGGCCGTATCTCTCAATGGTGAAGAATCACGTTACAAAATTAAATAACTCGAATCGGATTCGGATTCGGATTTCACCAAAATCAAATCAATTCTTCCTTGCCACACACCCAACATGCCCACAAGTTTACCCGAATCCGTCCACAACTTTTGAGATTCGTGCTATATATTAGTTTGCCTATCTCTCAATGGTGAAGAATCACTTAAAAAATATCAGATCCGGATTTGGATCTTCACCAAAATTGAATCAATTCTTCCTTTCACACACACCATAGTTTACCAACCTTCATCTGGATCCGTCCACAACTTTTTGAGATATCCTGCACACAACAAACAATAAGACAGAAGGGGTGAAAACAGACCTCCTTCACCTTCGGTGGTGGAGGTGATAATTGTCTTCAGATTAACAACTTTATTAACAAAGCATATATATATTTATTTAGAAACAACCACAAACTTTCACAAATTTGAACAATGTAATTTCTTAATCTCTTGTTCTTTCACTTGAACAATGCCATCCATCTATTATGTGATGTAAAAGACTCATGACTCATATTAATCAGATTACTAGAAACATTCCCAGATTACATGACCATCTACATCTTTGTAAGTACATCTTTCTAAGCCATAAGATCCATGTCTGTGATATGAGAGATGTAAGTTATTGTTTATAACAAATGAAATGTGAAAAGATTGTGATGAGATCTATTAGTGGCGTGTGTTGATTCTCTCTCGACTGTCGGTGATGGTGTGTTTCCATTTTCATCCAGAATAGCCCACTCAGTTTTGATAGCTTCGTCGTCCCAATTTAGCAGCTGCAAATTGTGTTGCAGAAAGAGTTTTTTCTGCATTCTCTCTCGTTGTCCGGCTCTTCGGTTTGTATAAATGGCTCTGACTTTCACTGAACACGCACTCGCTTGGGACAGAAGGTTGAGGACAAAGGAACTTTCTTGAAGTGGATCGAGTGTTTTCAGCCTGTCTGCATTTTGCTTCCATCATTGTAGTGGCACGGCCGCTCCTTCTGTCGATGACAGGCTCTCTTAGGTAATAGATGAGCTCATTGAAAAGGCTGGCCCAGACTTCAGCAGTGTCCTGATGAGCATGGGACCCAAGAAGCCCGGCATATAGGCTGTCCACAGACAGGTGGCTGATCTTCCTCTATCAGGTCTTTTTGGATCTGTCCCCTCCTCTTCATTGGTCCTTGTGTGGCAACTGCTTCTTCATGAATCAAGGTGAACCTCCTACTTCAGCCACTCAGTGTATCCTCAGATGCAAAGGGCCATCCCTTGCAGTGGGCGATAAGCTTACACATTGTGTAAGCAATAATGAACCTTGCTTCCCATGTTCTCAGGTCGCTTACCTGCATTTGATTTTTCATTTATTTATTTTTTCATTGACCGATGCTTTCCGACAGTTCTTGTGATTATTTTTTTTTTCCTGGTGTATCGGCTTGATGTCTGCCGGCACCAAAATTACCGTGCTTCTCCATTGTCTCTGGTTGTTCACCTGGCATTTTTTTTTCTTTTGTTATTAATATATTTTTAAATTGATTATATCATCATTTATGGATGTTGTTCGACGATTCTGTGACCCCCCCCCCCCCCCCCCGGTGTACCGGTTCGATGTCCATCGGCACCGCAAAATTTCAGCTTTCTATGTCACCCGGAAGGTACCGATCTTCAATATCAGTCAGTGAGTAAGTGAGAGTCAGTGGTTAGAAAGAGCTTTACTTATTCGACGAGCAAATACCACTCGTCGCTTTGCTGACGGGAGTGCTAAAGGGGGGTGGTGGGGGATAGAGAGATGGGGGAAGTAGAGTGAAGAGGTGAGGGGAAAAGAGAGGAGAGAGAGGGTGTGGGAGTGAGGTGGGTGGGGAAGGGAAGACAGTGTGAGGTGAAAGGAAGGGAAGGCAGACATGTGGTGGAGTGTTAATTACGATTCAAACTGTCATATAAAATGATTCTGCATAGAATAACATTGAAGATGGAAACAAAATAATGTCTGAAATCAATTTTCGACCCATCATACATAAATACGGCCCAGAGACAAACACCGCCCAGACTCGTCCGGATAAAAAAAAACTGCCAGACGCATCCACAGACAAACTCCCATCTGGACATAATACCGGCGCGACACGTCCGCGGAAAACAACGCCCGATGCATCCGCGGAGAGAGACGTAGGGTGTGGAAAAAGCCGCTGCACTGATTGGGTGTGAGTAAGAGCAAGGATGACACAGAGAGAGAGAGAGAGAGAGAGAGAGAGAGAGAGAGGAGAGAGAGAGAGACAGAGACAGAGACAGAGACACGGGTGTTGAGTTGGAGATATTGTTATGTTTTATGAAACGCAGCACACACCAACACACACACACACACCTCTCTGGGGAGACGGGGCACGGACCACTCGCTTGGAGGCGGCGGGGCACAGCACGGCGCGTCCGTGTTTAGGGAACGATTCCCTCTGCAGTGGCTTAAGCACTCAGCAAGCACACCAATTATATGGTTGATGAGGAACGGCTGGCCAGGCTGTGGCTGCATACCATGTCAGATCCTTTTAACTTTAAAGCCGCCCGCATGCAGCAGTTAATGAAATGAAATGAATTGGTTCAAAATCTGACCTTATCCACAAAAGAGTTGCTGCTTAATGTAGAACGACCCTCGAGACATCGTAAAGTTTTACTTTCCCGTTAAATAAACATTGCAGATAATCCGCCACGTTTCCTGCTCATTCTGTGCTCTCGTCACGTGGTGCATCGTTTGCGGCCGTTAATTATCTTCAAAGGAGTTTTAATTAACCCAAACCTCAATTTTCATTCTTGCACGTCCTTGGAGTTCCCTTAGTAGTTCCTTTAGTTATTTAGTATTCATAGGAGTTCATGCAGAGTTTCAGGCTACTCGGTTTCATGGTTTTGGAGTTATGGAGGAGACACATACTGACAAACACACCTGACACACACACCGCCATTTTATTCATGTATATATAAAGATATATGATCGAGGCTCATGGACGGGGCGAACAAAATGGAAAGGGGGAAACGCCAACATAGAGTGAAAGTGAGTGTGATCAATGAGGAGGGAAAAGGACATATGGGGGTGAATCAGCTGAATTCATCCCAGCAAGAAGAGGAAGGGGAGAAGCGGGTATGAACAGAAAAGGAACAAACCAACCAATAACTAACAAATGAAAAGAGGTGAGGGAGAGGGACAAAAATCACAATAGCCTTGAAAAAGGGAGTGCTTGGGAATTGGGTATTTGATGTAAAGGACATCATGAGTATGGTGGGGTTGATCTGAGGTAGGTAGTAGGGTGGTCCTTATTCCTCAACTTCGGATTTTCTAAGGTCCAACCCCCGGGATTCATTTGAATAGTCGAGAAAACTCTCCTGGTGAACTTTTTTTTCCAATCGGACAACATTTACCCCTCCCTCATCGACCTTGAAGTTTCACCCTGAAAAAAAAAAAAATGTTTTGGGGCGGTGAGAAAAACGAGTAATACACATTACACAAACACACAGATCGACGTATCACATCAAAAGAGACGATTGGACATTACAGGAAGCGTTTTAAAGTTCAGCACAGGTCGATACGTCGTCGTTCTAAGTCAGCCGCCCCGAGAAACTGAGGCTAACCTTCAAGGTCGATGAGGGAGAGGTAAATGTTGTTGGAATTTGAAATAAAAACACCAGAAGAGTTTCTCGACTATTCCAACGAATTCCGGGGGTTGGAGCTTAAAATAAATGAATTCGAAAATTTACCCCAAACGAAGGACCACCCTGATATATATTATATATATATATAATATATATATATATATATATAATATATAATATATATTATATATATATATATGCACTCTGTATGTACGTTCAACACTGTGTATGTACCAAAGTTTGTTCATGGTGTTAATATATTTATATATATATATTATATATATAATATATATATATATATATATATATAGTATATCACATGTATATATCGTTACAAATTTGCCGCCCGCCCAGCGTGCGACCAGCGCTTTAGCCAATGGCGGCCGTCTCGCCCACGGACGGACAATTCCAGTCGCGCTTTCCGGAACAACGCCGAAAACCAGTCACGGGTGTGCTCCAAGCGCACACCACGGCCTAGTCAACACTCTACCCCGCGCGCGACAGGGTCAATC
>CM068963.1:9017160-9036183 GCA_035128595.1 Eptatretus atami
CACAAACACTGTTTGTCGAGAGCTTCATGAAATGGGTTTCCATAGCCTATCAGCCACATACAAGCCTAAGATCACCATGCGCAATGCCAAGCGTTGGCCGGAGTGGTGTAAAGCTCACTGCCATTGGACTCTGGAGCAGTGGAAACACATTATCTGGAGTGATGAATCATGCTTCACCATCTGGCAGTCTGACGGATGAATCTGGGTTTGGTGCCTGCCTGAATGAATAGTGCCAACTGTAAAGTTTGGTGGAGGAGGAATAATGATCTGGGACTGTTTTTCATGGTTCGGGCTCGGCCCTTGGTTCCAGTGAAGGGAAATCTTAATGCTACAGCATACAATGACATTCCAGATGATTCTGTACTTCTGATTTTGTTGCAACAGTTTAGGGAAGGCCCTTTCTTGTTTCAGCATGACAATGCCCCTGTGCACAAAGCGAGGTCCATACAGAAATGGTTTGGCGAGATCGGTGTGGAAGAACTTGAGTGGCCTGCACAGAGCCCTGACCTCAACCTCATCGAACACCTTTGGGATGAATTGGAATGCCGACTGCGAGCCAGACCTAATCGCCCAACATCCGTGTAGTTGTGACCACTCCTCATTTTCATAAATGTCAAGGGTAGCCAATGAAAAAAAGCCAAGAATTCACAAGGTTTCGAAAAACGATGATAATAGAAAACCTATACGCCAAGAAAAAAAAACCTATATAAAACCAAGACGCCAAGGTGAACAACGAATAGCCAATATCTTGTGAAAAAAGCCAAGGAGTGGTCACACTGCATCAGTGCCCGACCTCACTAATGCTCTAGTGGCTGAATGGAAGCAATTCCCCGCAGCAATGTTCCAACATCTAGTGAAAAGCCTTCGCAGAAGAGTGGAGGCTGTTATAGCAGAAAAGGGGGGACCAACTCCATATAAATGCCCATGATTTTGGAATGAGATGTTGGACGAGCTGGAATCCACATACTTTTGGTCATGTCGTGTATCTCAAGAGGTTGTGGATGGATTTGGACGAAACTTGGTGGACGTGCTGGGTGTGTGACAAGGAAGAATTGATTCAATTTTGGTGAATATCCGAATACGGTTTCTGGATCTGATTTTTTAATCGTGATTCATAAACTATTGAGAGATCGGGCTAAAACGATATATAGCACGATATCTCAAAAAGTTGTGGACAGATTCGGATGAAACTTGGTGGACAGGTTGGGTGTATGGCAAGGACGAATTGATTCGATTTTGGTGAAGATCCGAATCCGGATCTGGATGGGAGAATTATTAAATTTTTTAAATGATTCTTCACCATTGATAGATTGGGGCAAACACGATACATGGCCTGACATTTCAAAAATGTTTTTATTGTGCCTGATATATTCTCGTGGATCAGGCATTATGTGGCGGAGGTATGCGCTCTATCTAGTGCCCTTCTAGTTTTTTGAAGTTATTATTGGTCAATAAGCGCTTCTTTGTTTCTGATTTTATTTCAGGCAATGCTGCTTGGTGTTTTTGCGGAGAATTCAATACCCTTTTCAATGGCACCTCGGTGGATTGAGCTCATTAAGGAAATGGCAAGAGATCCCAAAGCACTGAATGAACTGTCCATGGACTGAACCAGTGTATCCTACAAAACCAGAGTTGGTGTCAAAGCCACCCAATGCTCGCCTGTTTATACATTTATCGTTTTTAAAAGACGAGTCTAATAATTAATATTTTTATAATTCTCTAACAATTTTTTTTGGGGGGGGGGGGGGGGGGTTGGAAATCATTAAACATGTAGAAATGCAAAAAAAAAAAAATAAATTTTCTCTAACAAATTTTTTTTGGGGGGGGGGACCAAGTCCTAAATCTAATGGCATGTTCCTTGGACCATACCTAACCCCCCCCCACCAAGTTTCGTCGAAATCCTAATCACTTAAAATGTAAGAATGCAAAAAAAAGAAATCGAAATTTTGTTGAAAAAAAAGTTGCAAAAAATTTTTTTTTTCTCTAACTTTTTTTGGGGGGGTTGGAAATCACTTAAACATGTAGAAATGCAAAAAATAAAAATTTTTCTCTAACAATTTTTTTTTGGGGGGGGGGGGGTTTGCAAATCACTTAAAACATGTAGAAATGCAAAAAAAAAGAAACGAAATTTTTGTGAAAAAAAAGTTGCAAAAAATTTTTTTTTCTCTAAATTTTTTTTTGGGGGGGGGGGGGGGTTGGAAATCACTTAAAACATGTAGAAATGCAAAAAAAAAACATTTTCTCTAACAATTTTTTTTTGGGGGGGGGACCAAGTCCAAAATCTAATGGCATGATCCTTGGACATACCTAACCCCCCACCAAGTTTCGTCGAAATCCGTCGAGTTTTCCGTAATACAAAAATTTAAACATTTCACGCGTGATTGCTCACGCTGACGCTCACGCCGGAGGTATCGCTATAGCTCTCTGTTCTTCGAACAGGCGAGCTAATGAAGTGTGGACTGTCTGCTACAATGGAGGGGCACACATTCCGGATTCTAAGGTCCACTCGCTTCTCCCTGAATATGGATGAATCGACGAGTAACAATCTTAAAAAAAGGTTCTTTGCATCCTTGTCAGTTTCTATTCACCTGTTCAACAAACATCTGCGATACACCACTTGGCCTCTGTCAGCCTGATAAAACCTGATGCAAACTCCATGTTGAAGGCGGTCACCACTCTAATGGAGTCAGAACAAATTCCCTGAGAAAACCTTGTATCCGTTCTTTTGGACTCCTGCGATGTGATGAGAGGTTCCAAATCTGGATTTGAAACGCTGCTGCGTCAAGGACCCGCCCCTCATCTCTAAGATGTGGACAGACACATGTCACCATGTCCATAATGCCACTCGACAATTTTGCCAACCGTTTATAGAATTGACGAACTTCATTCCGACATCTTCAGTGATATCAAGTGGTCCACCGACTTGCGACTTTCTCCAAGAGATCTGTGAATTGATTGGAATTGGTTTCACAATGCCCGAGAGATTTGTTTCACACAGATGGCTGTCCAACTAATACTTGTCATTGTCAAATCTGAGGCTGTTCAAAGCATACACCATCTTCTCCTATTCTTTCCTCAACAAAGCCGACAAGTCTCTTTACCTTCCAACCCTGGTAACAATCTTCCACAAAAAGATCTTTCATCAGAAGTAAGAAGTCACTTGAGGGAAATCATGTCATCCCTTGGTGCCAAGAATATGACTGAAGATGGGAAGAATAGGAAGAAGAGGATTTGCTTAAAACTCTTCTATACAAGGTTGGACACATGCTGACCCTGAACTTCTATATTACAGTCCTCTGCATGATGAAACAGCATGTGATGATCGAGTCGAAGACCCCTCTCATCCACAAGCTCCATGACAAGCAGATAGACTTATTCAAGAAGTTTTTTTTTGTGTGTTTCATCAAGCATGAGGCCCTCCTGAATGCTGGGCCATCACAGCTCGGACCTCTTGATTTACATGTTATCATGCAAAGAAACGAGGATTTGTCCTGCAGATTTGTCCTGCAGAAACGAAGTCCTGCAGAATGGACATTGGCACATATAGTGCAATCCAGACAGTTAAGTATCTGCTGAGGACAAAAGAGAAAGGATCTGTGAAGACATTCTCCCAGAAAGATGTCATTATAGACCCTGTGGATCCCAAGCTCTGTATCAACATGAGGACATCCAGCAAGCGGTACAGAGAAGACCTGAGAAAGGCAGAAGAAACGAGAGAGGAGAAGAGGCAGAGACTTATGATCAAGTTAAAGGCAAGATCTACTAAGACCGAACACAAGAGAAAAATTTTCAAAGCACAATAACCTGCAAGAAAGGCCCATGTTCATGCTGTGAAGGAGAGTTCCCCATGAAGTCGTGCATAAATTCTGAAGATTTGATATCTGTGTTGACTGTGACAGTATTTGTGTGGCATTGTGTGACAATTCTGATATGTATGTTGACTTTGATTGCGATTGAGATCATCTCAATGAACAATTTAATACGAAGTATTTTTGTGATTTAGTCTACAGTCATGCGCCACTTAACGACGGGGTTACGTTCTGAGAAGCGCGTCGTTAAGCTATGTCGTCGTTGTGCGAACATCATTTTTTTTTTTCGTTTTCGTTTCGTGTTCGTCGAAATCGACCTTACTCAAAAAAAACCTAGGCTATATGGATAGCTATTCCTAGATAAACCTGTCAGCTTTATGACTGAAACGCGCCATGTAATCACTGCATCAAAAGACGAGAACTTAGTTTACCTTGTTCTGTTCATGACGGCCCATCGGTGTTGTTAGCAGCATCTAAATCTCCTCTCGCATCGATTTATAGAAGATGAATAAATAGCAGTTGGATTTATAAAACGTAATCATTGCATCGATGTATAATTAAATAAAAACTCCTGTCAATGTGATATAATATTTTCGGAACAGTGCGATTGTTTTAAACAACATGAAAAGCTTCACCAAAAGAAATTTGCTTTAATTTCGACTGTAACAACATTATTCGGGGATTCTAATTCAAAGGTAATTCTATGCTAGAAGGTAAACGTGCAAAACATTGTAGTTTGAAAGCGATTTCCTTGAATCCCGATTTAGCACGACCTGCTTTTTTCGCGATGACATATGGACCTCAACGATCGCATATAACAGGCCACACTGTCGTTATATCAATGAAGTATATGTACTGTACAGACGGTACATAATGATGTGCTATTTTTATACGACTGGCAGCGTACGTGGCTACATCACTCGGCGATAGGAATTTCAGCTACATTTTTTTTTCATTTTTTTTCAGAGCTGGCAGATCCGTCGTATTGCGATCGTCGGCCCGGAACGTCGTTAAGGCGCGCATGACTGTACTTCTAACACTGACAACCATCATCAGGATTACTGAATGATATGTGAAGACTTTGCAATGAATGTTCATAGTATTGTGTACACATGTACCACTTTGATGAACAGTTTTGAAATTATAACAGAAGAAAAGTCTGCGAAAAAGTATGTTTCCATTCGTGACATGAGTGACAAAGTAAATAAGGCATTCCCTTGGCTTTGTTCTGGTTATCATCTAAAATTTGCTATGATTAGTTTTAAAAAAGTCGTTTCAAAACCTCAAATTAAGTTCAATTATCCAGGAAATTGCTTTATTCAGTGGTAATTCAATTTCCCTGGGAGACCCTGAAACCACCACAGTGAGATGGGGGTGAGTATTCTACCCCTAGTGCCTTCAGCACTTCAGGCAGGCTGTTGGCCTGAAAGATGTCAATCTTCAGATCATTTCTTTTGACCCAAATCACATGCCTGGAAGAGGCTGCTGTGCCTGCCTGTCTTAAGGATGAGAAATGATATGGCAGAAGGTGGAATCATCAGTAAAGAAATGGGCAGGATTTTCCAGCAAATCAGTAGGATCATTGATTAAAATGAAGAACAAGACTGGGCCTAAGACACTGCCTTGGGGCACATCAGCCTTCATAGGGAGAAGTGGTGATAGGATCCCATGAAGAGCTTCACACTAAATATTTGAGTGGAGCAAGTCAGTGAGCCAAGATAGGTGACCTTGGATCCCATAAGTAGAGAGTTTGGAGATCAAGGTGTGTTGAGCAAATCGAGGTTGGGTAAGCTATAGCAAATGCTCGAGATAATGTACATCGAGATGGCCCTGATCTTGTGTCTTACATTGAGGACTTCAACCCATTTTGGGAATAACAGAAGCAGCATGTCCAGGATAGAATGACCGGATATGAAACTGAAGTGATGATCTGTGATCAGGCTGTTTGAGAAAAGGAAGGATTTGATGTCAACAGCAATGATAGGTTCCATGACATTCCATATAATTGGAAGCAAGCTAATTGGCCTGTAGTTAAGCGAATCACTTTTCGCCATTTGAATTGAGTGAAGGGGTGGAGGGGCAGCATGCACCAGAAATAGACTTGACAAGGTGCCACCAGGTCTTTGAAGAAGGAGACAGATTTGAGAGCTCGACCTTTATGTTGTTTTCTTCCTTCCGTGAGAGTAGACACACACTTGGGCCGGGCTTTGTGGAGTGATCTGAGGTTGCCTTTGGTCGGATTTGTATTCCAGAAAGAGAAAGCTAGTTGTTTGAAGGCAAGTAGAACCACTAAATTGGGAAACACTCCCCCCTACCCCCACCCCCCCACTCCCACTAGTGGTGGCACGAACTACTACTTCCCATTGAACATTGACCTTGATAGAGGAGGATGGTTCTAAATCCTTATCACTAATATAAACAGGGATTTGCATTTTGAAGCTGGTGGAAATGCAGCTTGCATGGTTGGTGAGTCTGTTCTCAATATCTGTGAAGCCACAGGAATGGGGTAAACGAGCCTCTTCAAACATAGCCGACAAAATGAGGATTCACAGATGCTGTCCTTACTTTTAAGTGCCTGGATCTTGATAGACCATGGTTATGCCCAATGAAACTCCCAAGCTGCCTGATTGCTCAATTTGAATCGTGAGTGCGAACAGTCACGTGGCTTCGTCGTTTGCGTGGGAGCCAGTGGTTGTTTCTTCAGCAGACCTTCCCGCCAAGATAACAGAGCAAGAAGACTGGCCCAAACAATTTATCACCTCTGCCACCGAAGCTGGACAGAGGTTGTTTTCACCCCTGTCTGTCTCTGTCTGTGAGCGGGATCTCAAAAAGTTATGACTGATTCGGATGAACCTTGTTGGACAGGATGGTTGTTTGACCAGGACGAATTGATTAGATTTTGGTTTAGATCTGAACACTATAATTTAAGTGATTCTTCACCATTGAGAGATGGGGCCAAAACATTACATCGCATGATTATCTGAAAAAGTTGCGGACAGGTTGGGTATGCAACAAGCGCAATCCTTTCATCTCCTTTCCCTGTCGAGGCCAGAGCACCCAAAGGCAGTGTTCTCGGCCCCATCCTATTCTTGATCTTCATCGGCTGTCCATCTTGTCCACTCCATGCATTCTCCCCTACCTCTCATTCCTTCCCCCATCCATTATTTGTAAGTCTCCCTCTATTTTTCTTCATCGTTCCCCCTCTTACTTTCTACCGTTCATTTTGCTTTGTTGCGTCTTGATCCGTTCTGTGTTCGAGCACTTCCACAAGCATCGACTCTGTTTCCAAAAGAAAATTGCACACGCATACCCTACAATAACCGTTGTTACCTCGACATGGGACGGACATTTAACATGAACACCTAATCATGTAATGTCCACGTACAGTGCAAGGAGGTAAAGCAATGTCTCGGGGAGAGAGAATATAGAAATAAAAACTGCTCTGGTGGGAGAAATGGTGCCACTTCGTGTATGCCCAGACTGGAGAGAACTTGTGCATTGTGAGGTTGAGTGCTGAAGGGTTATTGGGGTGCAGTGTGGGTTAAGGGTGGGAGGGAGTAGAGAGGGGTTGGCACACCCCTGCACTGTCTTATTTTGACGTGACGGCAAATTTTCAGTGTATAACTCAACAAAAAATGCTCAGAAGTGGTACTGTCTTGGTTTGTTTCACAAGTCTTTTAAATGGAGATGCCACCTGTATTGTGCAAGCCTAGTGCTCATGCAGATAGTGTTTATTTGCTATCAAAGTATACCCTGGTATCTGTTTTGCTGTACAACAGGTTGGAATGTATGGTGTTGACTGACAAACTTTACATGCACATTGATACCAGTCTTAATATCTCAATTTTCCCTTTTTTAAAAGAATAAATGAGGTTTATCAGAATATTGGCCTCATTATTTTAAATGTGAGTTTGCTTGCGCTGTATTTCTCGCAAAGGCTTGACCCTCAGATTGGTAGGTACTGCATGGTAGGTACAAAAGAACCCTGTGGTTCTTTTGCTGTAGTTGTTGCTGAGAAACACCTGTTGAGGTTTATTTATTCATATGCAGCTGTGCCGCTGATGCATTGCACCTGCAACCAGTTAGCTGCTACTCATTTTGCAGACCTCAGAAGGATGATAGTTTGAGTCAACCCACCTGGCGTTAATTCAACAGCCCAACAGTGGCTTGAACTCAAGACCCGAGGTTCTTAAGCTTGCCATCTTAACCGTTAAGTCAACACCAGGCTTCCCTCTTCAGGTGAGGAGATAGTCATGAGAAATATATGAAATTTAAACCTTGTTTGTTAGAAATTATATTCGATGGCCAATTAATCAGGTAGGGCACTGAAAATAAAAATAGGACCACTCTACCTGTAGCTTATCTTGGCCCTGGCCTAATGTTGTAACCCAAATTTGGTAGCATTCTTTACTGGTTGGTCTGGAGAGGAACATTTTTGAAGGAATTTGTGATTTTTTCCCAAAATATTTACGATATCCGCCATTTTGACACGTCTGGTCACATGATCTGTATGACTTCTGTAATATAATTAACATCCCTATCCTAGCTAATGTTGCAATCCAAATTTGATCGCATTCTGATGGGTGGGTCTCGAGAAGAAGATTTTGGAAGGAATTTACACGACCGCCATTTTGACACACTTCTGGTCATGTGATCAGCATGGCCTCCGCACTTTAACATCAGGACTCTTTCCTAGTGTTGTAACCCAAATTTGGTAGCATTCTGACTCGTGAAGTGAGTCTGGAGAAGAAGATTTTAAAAAGGAATTTACGTGTTTTTGCCCAAAATTGATTAATTCGGCCATTTTGACACATTTCGGTCACGTAAATCGCCATGACCTCCACAATTTAACATCCCTACCCTGGCCTAATGTGTGTCAAATTTGATGGCATTCTGACTGGTGGGTCTGGAGAAGAAGATTTTTGAAGAAATTTACTAAGTCGGCCATTTTGACTGACGTAGTCATGTGACCGGAACGAGTTTTGCAATTCCTGTTACCAGTCGGGAAATGAATGTTGCTGCCAAATTTCAACCAGATCGGCCCAGCAGTTTGGCCGGTGTAGTCGAAAAAGGAGACTGATGGACAGTGTGCGATGACAATACTTTGGGATTTTAATTTCAGATAAGCTAAAAATCAATTGTTCAATTGCCTTGATGCCAAGTTTGAGTTTCTGTTGTTTCCTCTGCAGTGTCAAGCAACACCCAGCGCTTTCAGGAGACCTACTTTGTGTTTGCTCTCACACCCCAGCAAGTAACACAAATCGGCAGTTCCAGGTGAGGTAGCTTGTTTGTGAAATAAGTTTTATTTGCTGTTATTTACTGTCTTTTCTGTTATACTGTGTTCGACCAGACTCGGTGGTGTTCGCATCTGGTCCGAGTCTGGGAGATTGGCGGTTCAAACCCTGGCTGAGTCGTACCAAAGACTTTAGAAATGGTACATGCTGCTTCCTTGTTTGACATTCATCATTTAAATGGATAAAGCACAGACAATCCCCCATAGGTTGACATCCATTGGGAGGAAGTAATTCCTCTAAAGGAAATGCCCCACTGAGTGAGGTGAGAAAAGCGATGCCATTGTTGTGACATAGCTGGTACCTAGAGTACCCCGGGAAATGAGGAACTTTCCCCCAAGCTGTGACTGTGTTTGTCTCGTCTGACAGTCTTGTGTTGTCTATCGTGTATTCATCTATATCCATGTTTGTGTTTTGTTTTTACATGATCTAAGGCTCGTAGTAGAGCTGCCACACACAAACAAGATAGTGAGGTGAGAAAAGCGATGCCATTGTTGTGACATAGCTGGTACCTAGAGTACCCCGGGAAATGAGGCACTTTCCCCCAAGCTGTGACTGTGTTTGTCTCGTCTGACAGTCTTCTGTTGTGTATCGTGTATTCATCTATATCCATGTTTGTTTTTTGTTTTTACATGATCTAAGGCTCCTAGTAGAGCTGCCACACACAAACAAGAAAAAGAGCAATCAGAGATTGCAAGCCCTCGCCAGGATTCTTTTGAGTGGTGTATTTTTATAGGTTTTAGGGTAAATCCAATATGGCTGTAAAACCATGTGACCTTTTGTTCCTCATGGATAGGCGGTCATATGTGTACATGTTCTGTCCTCGATTTTTTCAGCCATTTCGGAGAAAAAGGTTTTTTGAAGGTTTTACAAAAAAAAACCATATGGCGACCGAATCACGTGACGATGTCATTAAAAAAAATTTTGTGGACCATTTTATCTCCTAGATGACCCTCAAAATTTTTCATACTGATCGGATGTGGCGTTCTACACATTGAATTATGACGTCATAACGAGGGACCCTATATGTCATTAAAAAAATAACCACACTTATTCCCATGAGGAATACTTGCTATTTGCCAAGTTTCGATTTTTTTTTCCACTTGTTGGTTTCATGATACAGACGGTTCTAAGTTTTTCCGTTTTTCCAATATGGCTGCCACACCACGTGACCTATGACGTCATAATTATAAATAAAACATTCTGCAGTACATGAGTAGTCGCTCCTATGTTGAAAATTTTGTCTCAATCCGACAAGCGGTTGCAGCGAAAAACATGAAACTTCCGTGCGGACAAACACAGACAGCCAAACAAACAGACCCAAATGCAATACCCCCTCCGAATCCTTCGGCGAGGGTAACTAGATCTTGGATGTTTTTAAGACTGAAATTTTAATTTTATTATTTGCTAGAAAATACAACCCGTCGCTTCGCTGACGGAAATATTCTGTGGGGGTGGGTGGGGGGGGTGGAGAAAAACTCACTGAAGGTTTTCTTTTTTTTTTAATAACTTTTTTATTTTTTATTAATTTTGATTTTTCCTTTTTTACAGCTAGAAAGAAGACCAGGGAGATTCATTTTGAATAAATTTAGCCAATGACCAGCACGTGAAAATTGTTGAATTTATTACTCCAGTGGGACATACAATAATTCAATCTCAAAGAAAAATTTTGCAATCATTTTAATGTTTGAGAACAACCATCAGAAAAACACGATTCGAACTTGATTGCTCGTTTTGAGTCAAAGGGGTCTGTTCATGACTCATTCTGCAGTGGAAGACCTTTTTTTCTCTCAAGATGATGATGGTAATGCAGTGTCTGTGACTGGTGAGCGATACAGGTCAATGCTGGAAAATGTCTGTTTCCAGAAGTGAAAAATTTACCAGAATTGTGGTTCCAGCAAGATGGAGCTGTGGCCCGTACTGCGAGGCCAACAATGGACTGTAGGACAGTTTTTGGTAACCGCATAATTTCAAGATTTGGAGACATTAATTGGATTTTAATTAATATTAATAAACATTAATAAATGTTTAATACATTAATAAACATTAATAAACAAATCCGTATTCACCAGATTTAATGAACACAGATTTTTTTTTTGCTGTGGGGGTACCTAAAAGATGGTGTTTGTACCAACAAGCCACAGACACTGGAGGAATTGAAAAACAACATTTCCGAGGAAATTGCAGTGATTGATCAAGGAGTTTTGTCCTCTGTAATGGATCACGTTTTACAAGGAGCAAGACTTTGCGAAAAAGCCAATGGGGGCCATTTGCAGAACATTATTTTTCACAATTGATGTAAAAAAAACAAATTCCATAAATGAAATTACCATTTGCAATTTATTTCATTAATTTTTATTTTAAAATAAAAAATTTATGAAAAAATTTTTTTTTTTTTTTTTTCGAGCTGGCGATCCGTCGTTATATGCTGATCCGTCGTTGCCCGGAACGTCGTTAAGCGGCCGCATGATGTACTTTCTAAGACTGGATAAACCATCATCAGGATACTGAATGACATGGTGAAGACTTGCAATGACTATGTTCATAGTATGTGTACACATGTTACCACTTGATGAACAGTTTTGAAAGTTATAACAGAAGAAAGCTGCCTGCAAACAAGTATGTTTCCATTCGTGTACATGAGTGACAAAGTAAATAAGGCATTCTTGGGATCTTTGTTCTGGTATCATCTTAAATTATTTCTATGATTTTGTTTTAAAAAGTTCTGTTTCAAAAACCTCAAATTTAAGTTCAATTTATCCAGGAAATTGCTTTATTTGCAGTGGGTAATTCAAATTTTTTCCCTGGGGGAGACCCCTGAAAACCACCACCAATGGTGAGGGCGGGTAGCACTCCCCCCCCCCCCCCCAGTATTCTACCCCTAGTGCCTCAAGCACTTCAGGCAGCTGTTGGCCTGAAAGATGTCAATCGTTTCAGATCATTTTCTTTGACCCAAATCACATGCCTGGAAGAGGCTGCTTGCCTGGCCTGGGTTCTTAAGGATGAGAAATGATATGGCGGAAGGTGGGAATCTTCAGTAAAAGAAATTGGGCAGGATTTTCCAGCAAATCAGTAGGATCATTGCATGAAAATGAAGAACAAGGACTGGGGCCTAAGACACTGCCTGCGGGCACATTCAGCCTTCATAGGAGAAGTGGTGATAGCGATCCCATGAAGACTTCACACTAAATATTTGAGTGGAGCAAGTCCGGTGAGCCAGATAGGTGACCTTGGATCCCCATTAAGTAGAGAGTTTGGAGATCAGGCTGTGTTGAGCCAAATCGAGTTGGGTAACTATAGGCAAATGCTCGAGATAATGGTACATCGAGGATGCCCTTGATCTTGGTGTCTTTACATTAGGACTTCAACCCATTTTGGGAATAACAGAAGCAGCATGTCCAGATAGAATGACCGGATATGAAACTGAAGTGCATGATCTGGATCAGGCTGTTTGAGAAAAAGGAGGATTTGGGATGTCAACAGCAATGAAGGGTCCATGCCAATATTGGCAGCTATGCGAGTAGACTTTCCACTGTTTGGTTGCGTAGTCTAACAAAAACTGGACGAGAGATTACAGGACAGCAGAATTTCGGACTATGTCCGAATGCATCTGGTCCTGTCGATAACTCGTGGTTATTGAGCTGCAAAGCTAACTCATGGGAAGACAATCTGTTGGAGGTTTGGTCGGGCACCGTGAGGCATTCCCTTCTACGAGTAGCGTGAGCTGATTATGAAGGGTGGAGGGCAGCATGCACCAGAAATAGACTTGACAAGGTGCACCAGGGTCTTTGAAGAAGGAGACAGAATTTGATGAGCTCGACCTTTATGTTGTTTCTTCCTTCCGTGAGAGTAACACACACTTGGGCCGGTGCTTTGTGGAGTGACTGAGGTTGCCTTTGGTCAGGATTTGTATTCCAGAAGAGAGAAGCTAGTTTTTGAAGGCAAGTTAGAACCACTAAAATTGGGAAACAACTCCCCCCCCCCACCTCCCACTATGTGGCACGAACCTACCTACTCCCGATTGACATTGACTCTTGATAGAGGAGGATGGTTCTAAATGCCTTATCACTAATATAACAGGGATTTGCATTTTTGAAGTGGTGGAAATGCCAGCTGCATGGTTGGTGAGTCGTTCTCAATATCTGTGAAGCCACAGGAATGGGTAAACGAGCCTCTTCAAACATAGCCGACAAAATGAGGATTCACAGTTGCTGTCCTTACTTTAAGTGCCTGGATCTTGCATAGACCATGGGTTATGCCCAAGAATCCCAAGCTGCGCTGATTGCTCAATTTGATCGTGAGTGCGAAACAGTCTCACGTGGCTCGTCGTGCCGGGGTTTGCGTGTCGAGCCAGTGGTGTTCGTTCAGCAGACCTTCCGCCAAGATAACAGAGCAAGAGACTGGCCCAAAACATTATTTATCCACCTCTGCCACCGAGCTGACAGAGGTTGTTTTCACCCCTGTCTGTCTCTGTCTGTGAGCGGCGATCTCAAAAGATTATGACTGATTCGGATGAACCTTGTTGACAGGATGGTTGTTTGACCCAGGCACGAATTGATTAGATTTGGTTTGAGATCTGAACACTATATTTAAGTGATTCTATCACCATTGAGAGATGGGCCAAAACATGTACATTCGCATGATTATCTTGAAAAATTTGCGGACAGGTTGGGTATGCAACAAGCGCAATCCTTTCATCTCCTTTCCCTGTCGAGGCCAGAAGGCACCCAAAGGCAGTGTTCTCGGCCCCATCCTATCTTGATCTTCATCGGCTTGTCCATCTTGTCCACTCCATGCATTTCTCCCCTACCTCTCATTCCTTCCCCCCATCCATATCTGTTAAGTCTCCCTCTATTTTTCTTCATCGTTCCCCCTCTTACTTTCTACCGTCATTTTTGCTTGTTGGTGATCCGTTCTGTGTTCGAGCACTTCCACAGCACGACTCTGTTTCAAAAGAAATTGACACCACGCATACCTACCAATACACGTTGTTACCTCGACATGGCGGACAATTGAACATGACACCTATCATTAATGTTCCACGTACAGTGCAAGGAGGTAAGCAATGTCTCGGCGGAGAGAGAATATAGAAATAAAACTGCTCTGGTGGGAGAAAATGGTGCCACTTTCGTGTATGCCCAGACTTGGAAAGAACTTGCTTGCATTGTGGAAGGTTGAGTGCGAAGGGTTATTGGGTGCAGTGTGGTAAGGGTGGGAGGAGTAGATAGGATGTTGGCACACCCCTGCACTGTCTTATTTTGACGTGACGGCAAAATTTCAGTGTATAACTCAACAAAAAATGCTCAGAAGTGGTTTACTGTCTTTGGTTTGTTCACAAGTCTTTAAAGGAGATGCACCTGTATTGTGCAAGCCTAGTGCTCATGCAGATAGTGTTTATTTGCTATCAAAAGTATACCCTTGGTATTCTGTTTTTGCTGTACAACAGTTGGAATGTATGGTGTTGACTGACAAACTTTACATGCACAATTTGCATACCAGTCTTAATATCTCAATTTTCCCTTTTTAAAAGAATAAATAGTTTATCAGAATATTGGCCTCATTATTTAAATGTTGAGTTTGCCTTTGCGCGTGTATTTCTCGCAAAGGCTTGACCCTCAGATTGGTGTTACTTGCCATGGTAGGTACAAAAGAACCCTGTGTTCTTTTGCTGTAGTTGTTTGCTGAGAAACACCTGTTGGTTTATTTATTCATATGCAGCTGTGCCGCTGATGCATTGCACCTGCAACCAGTTAGCCTGCTACTCATTTTGCAGACCTCAGAAGGATTGATAGTTTGAGTCAACCCATCCTGGCTTAAATTCAACAGCCCAAGAAAGTGGCTTGAACTCAAGCCGAGGTTCTTAAGCTTGCCATCTTAACCGTTAAGTCAACACATTCCCATCTTCAGGTGAGGAATAGTCTGAGAAATTATATGAAATTTAAACCTTGTTTGTGTTAGAAATTATATTCGATGGCCAATTAATCAGGTAGGGCACTGAAAATAAAAAAGGACCACTCTACTGTAGCTATCTTGGCCCTGGCTAATGTTGTAACCCAAATTTGGTAGCATTCTTTACTGGTTGGTCTGGAGAGGAAGATTTTTGAAGGAATTTGTTGATTTTTCCCAAAATATTTACGCGATATCCGCCCATTGACTACGTTCTGGTCACATGATCTGTTTTATGACTTCTGTAATATAATTAACATCCACTATCCTAGCTAATGTTGCAATCCAAATTTGATCGCATTCTGATGGGTGGGTCTCGAGAAGAAGATTTGAAGGAATTTACACGACCGCCTTTATACAACTCTTCTGTGATCAGCATGGCCTTCGCACTTTAACCATCAGGCATCTCTTCTAGTTGTAACCAAAATGTAGCATTCTGATCTAAGTGAGTTGAGAGGAAGAGATTTTAAATAAAGAATTTCGTGTTGCTCAAATTGATTAATTCGGCCATTTTGACACATTCGCGTCACGTAAATCGCCATGACCTCCACAATTAACATCCCTACCCTGGCCTAATGTGTTCAATTTGATGGCATATCTGGACTGGTGGTCTGGAGAGAAGATTTTTGAAGAAATTATACTAAGTCGGCCATTTTGACTGACGTAGTCATGTTGACCGGAACGAGTTTTGCAATTCCTGTTACCAGTCGGGAAGATGAATGTGCTGCCAAATTTCCAACCAGATCGGCCCAGCAGTTTGGCGTGAGTCGAAAAAGGAGACTGATGGACAGTGTGCGATGACATGACTTGGGATTTTAATTCCAGATAAGCTAAAAAATCAATTGTTCAATTGCCTTGATTGCCAAGTTTGAGTTTCTCGTTGTTTTCCCTCTTGCAGTTGTTCAAGCAACACCCAGCGCTTTCAGAGACCTCTTTGTGTTTGCTCTCACAACCCAGCAAGTAACACAATCGGCTTCCAGGTAGGTAGCTTGTTGTGAAATAAGTTTTATTTTGTGTTACTTGTTATTCTTTTCTTTTCTACTGTGATTCGACCAGACTCCGGTCGTGTTTCGCATCTGGTCCGAGTCTGGAGATTGGCGGTTCAAACCCTGGCTGAGTCGTACCAAAGACTTTAGAATAGGGTACATGCTGCTTCCTGTTTGACATCATCATTTAAATGGATAAAGCACAGACCAATCCCCCATAGGTTGACATCCATTGGCGGAAGTAATTCCTCTAAAGGGAAATGCTTGTTTTACCCACTGGTGAGGTGAGGAAAAGCGATGCCATTGTTGGACATAGCTGGACCTAGATACCCCGGGAATGAGGAAACTTTCCCCAAGCTTGACTGTGTTTGTCTCGTCTGACAGTCTTGTGTTGTCTTCGTGCTATTATCTATATCCATGTTGTGTTTTGTTTTTACATTTGATCTAGGCTCGTTAGGTAGAGCTCCTCACCACAAACAAGATAGTGGTGAGAAAGCGATTGCCATTGCTTTGACATAGCTGGTACCAGAGTACCCGGGGAAATGAGCACTTCCCCCCAAGCTGTGATGTGTTTGTTTCTCGCTGACAGTCTTCTGTTGTGTAGTCGTGTATTCATCTATATCCATGTTGTTTTTTTGTTTTACATGATCTAAGGCTCCTAGTAGAGCTGCCACACAAACAAGAAAAAGAGCAATCAGAGATTGCAAGCCTCGCCAGGATTCTTTTGAGTGGTGATTTTTATAGGTTTTAGGGTTAATCCAATATGGCTGTAAAACCATGTGACCTTTTGTTCCTCATGGGATAGGCGGTCATATGTGTACAGTGTTCCGCCTCGATCTTTTCAGCCATTTCGGAGAAGAGGGTTTTGAAGGTTTTAAAAAAAAAAAAATACAAAAAAAAACAATATGGCGACCGAATCACGTGACGATGTCATCAAAAAAAAATTTTGTGGACATTTTATCCCTAGATGACCCTCAAAATTTTTTCATACTGATCGGATGTGGCGTTCTACACATTGAATTATGACGTCATAACGGGGCACTATATGATGTCATTAAAAAAATAACCACACTCATTCCCATGAGGAATACTTCTATTTGCAAGTTTCGATTTTTTTTTCCTTGGTGTGGTTTCAGATACAGAGGTCCAAAGTTTTTCCGTTTTTCCAATATGGCTGCCACACCACGTGACCTATGACGTCATAATTATAATAAAACATTCTGCAGTACATGAGTAGTCGCTCCTATGTGAAAATTTTGTCTCAATCGACAAGCGGTTGCAGCGAAAAACATGAAAACTCCGTGCGGACAAACACAGACAGACCAAACAAACAGACCAAATGCAATACCCCCTCCGAATCCTTCGGCGAGGGTAACTAGATCTTGGATGTTTTTTAAGACTGAAATTTTAATTTTATTATTTTGCTAGAAAATACAACCCGTCGTTCGCTGACGGAAATATTCTGTGGGGGGTGGGGGGGGTGGAGAAAAACTCACTGAAGGTTTTCTTTTTTTTTTAATAACTTTTTTATTTTTTATTAATTTTTTTTTCCTTTTTTACGCTAGAAAGAAGACCAGGGAGATTCATTTTGAATAAATTTTACCAATGACCAGCACGTGAAAATGTTGAATTTTATTACTCCAGTGGGACATTCAATAATTCAATCTCAAAGAAAAATTTTGCAATCATTTTAATGTTTGAGAACAACCATCAGAAAACACGATTCGAACTTGATTGCTCGTTTGAGTCAAAGGGGTCTGTTCATGACTCATTCTGCAGTGGAAGACCCTTTTTTCTCTCAAGATGATGATGGTAATGCAGTGTCTGTGACTGGTGAGCGATACAGGTCAATGCTGGAAAATGTCTGTTTCCAGAAGTGAAAAATTTACCAGAATTGTGGTTCCAGCAAGATGGAGCTGTGGCCCGTACTTGCGGAGGCCAACAATGGACTGTAGGACAGTTTTTGGTAACCGCATAATTTTCAAGATTTGGAGACATTAATTGGATTTTAATTAATATAATAAACATTAATAAATGTTTAATACATTAATAAACATTAATAAAACAAATCCGTATTCACCAGATTTAATGAACACAGATTTTTTTTTTGCTGTGGGGTACCTAAAAGATGGTGTTTGTACAACAAGCCACAGACACTTGAGGAATTTGAAAAACAACATTTCCGAGGAAATTGCAGTGATTGATCAAGGAGTTTTGTCCTCTGTAATGGATCACGTTTTACAAGGAGCAAGACTTTGCGAAAAAGCCAATGGGGGCCATTTGCAGAACATTATTTTTCACAATTGATGTAAAAAAAACAAATCCATAAATGAAATTACCATTTGCAATTTATTTCATTAATTTTTATTTTAAAAATAAAAAATTTATGAAAAAAACAAAACCTTCAGTGACTTTTGGCCCACTCTGTGTATTTGGTATGTATGTATGTGTGTGATATATTGTAATATATATAGTATATATATATATATTATATATAATATATATATATATTATATATTATAGATAGAGGAGTGGAGGAAGGGGGTGCGCGGGGGGGCTTGGTGAGCGGCATCTCACTAATTGTTTGCTATACACTCCGCAGGTGGGTGGGGTGGAGAAAGGAGGATGGGGGAGGAGGAAGTGGGATGGGAGAGATATGAGGGAGTAGCGAGAGGGAGGGGGGGGTCGAAAAAGAGGGGGAGGAAGGGGGTGGGTAGAGAGTCAAAGATGATGTTATGCTATCAACACGCACATGCACGCACACACACAACACACACACACACACACACACACACACACACACACACACGCACTTCAGGTATTTGTCATTGATTCATTCCTGGAAACCATCGTTTAAATGGAACTTCAAATCCCATTGATTTTTAAGATGTATTAAAGGGGAAATGCATTCCTGACAGGAAAAAAAAATGAGTGGAATTTTTTCAGAGTTCCTTGACCCAACCCAAACCCGTTTGGCCTGTTATGAGTCAA
>CM068963.1:9036208-9056912 GCA_035128595.1 Eptatretus atami
GGCATGGTTGAGCAGGCCAAAAAACATGGTGGCTTCAGACCCCAGCGAGGTAACCCAAGAAATGCCTTGAGACCCCAAACAGCTAGGTGGCCAAGGATTGTCTGATGAAGGATATAATTAATTTAGGCCATTAATTATCTTCAAAAGGGGTGTTTTAATTGGTCCAAACACCCAATTTTCACTTCTGCACTTCCTTGGAGTTCTCTTAGTATGCATGCAAAGTTTCAGACTGATAGGTTTCATAGTTTTGAAGTTATGGAGGACGCTCGCTCACTCACTCACTCACTCACTCACTCTCTGACATTTATTCGTATAGATAGATTTTTATTTATTTATTTTGTACAATTTTTTTAATCTTCTTATATTGTGACTGTTAGGTGGCGAGGGGGGTGGGGAGGGGGTTGTTGGCAGGATGGTCGAGAGATATTCACACTGCCTCTAAACTGTCGAGCCTGCGTTTGAATCTCGACCCCAGCTATAAACTGCCATTCTGGTGTTTCACAGGCAGTGTGATTCGTCAACATGTATGTGCCATCCCTTGCTTGGGTGTTCTGTCTGCTGGCATTAGTTGGTGGACGTTAAAGATCCCACGTTGTCTTTTGCGAAGAGTAGGTGAGCTATCACTGGCATCCTGAACAAATTTCAAATTCCTCTTTCAACTACTTAGTCAAGCTTCAGACCTGGTTAGCCTGTTCGTAAAAGACTTGGGCCAAAAAGCTACTCCCGGCCGGCCACACAAGTGTTGGAATAATTGGATCTTTAACGTCTACCAATTATTGCTGGCAGACGGGACCCTGTTTAATGTCCATTCGAGGGATAGCGCACACATTACTGATTCACCTTGTCTGTGAAAAACGAAGATTGCAGTTTACATCTGAGGTGGGATTCAAACCCAGGTGAGCTACATAGCTGAGATATGTGTGCATACCTTAAGGCTGTCTTGCCATAATTTTTGTCCCCTACCCCTCAGACAAGGACGGACACAGGGACGTTAAAATGAGCTTTGTCTGACTTGACCGATCTTCCGTCCATGTACTTTTGTGTGTGCAATAGCTCAAAAACCGTTGAACATTTTGCTTTCATATCACACAGATCGGTTCCTCATACCACCCAAAAGGTGTGGTACCAAGAGTATCAGCTCCTTGTTCACTCTTGATATCTCATCCTTTCTTTCCTCTCTCTCCCCCGCCTCCCGTGTTATTTAGGTGATCTCGTATATCTCTCTATTTAGAGAGGAGTCGACCCTAAAACCCCAGTCTCGAACGCGTCCTGCTCGTCGTCGCGTACGTCCGTCGCGCGCCACAATCAAAACCGAGTGGAACAAATAACCAATATGTGGAATGGATAGAGGTCGATGAGACGTGCACAGATATATAACTTTCAGTGTCGCCAAGGTCGCGGTCAACGTCACGAGGCTGTCAAAGTTGCGAAAAATCGTAGATTTCAAATCGTACTCCCCTCATTTATCAAGAGAGATCAAATGTTATTAGTGATTCGATACACGGACTATTATCTAGAACAACACGAGCCATTTTTTTGAAATTTGCTCTCGTTCCGATTTTTATAGCCCTTCAAACTTCGTTCTGATTCCCCGTATGGGCCGTTCATAAAGTACTACTGTACATACAAAAAAAAAGTATTAAAAAATTAAGAACCGGAACTCTCCAAGACAAATATTACATTTGAAGCTTTTGTCAGATTTAACTAAAACAATGGAACACAAGTTTATATGCACACTCTTTCATTTATGACATTAACATTGTTTTGAATGTTCAATTTGTACTTTTATTTTCATAAATGACGTGTGCTGTAATTAAAAGAAAAAGGTAAATTACACCGCTAGGGACTGCATTGTCATGCTTACAAACACTCGGTTCATAAGAACTGCTGGCTTAGCAAACTACGGAGTTAGCTGAATGTTGAGGGTGGTGCGGTGGGTGGCACTCACCTGCCCATACAGAGGGGGTGGGTGGTTTTGAAACCCAAGGAATAGAGCGTACGTACTTTATGAACTGCCCCTATACAGTCTGGCACAGAGTTACTTTCGACCTCTGGCAGAGATGACCGGCACTCCCGCTTGGGGGTATTTTTTGTTTTTCTTTTTCTCTCTCGTTTCTTTGTTTGATTGTTAAACAGGTTAGCCAAGACACCTAGAGTACCAATGTATCAATATAAGTATATGCTTACCTGTGATTGCAAGCTAGTTACGAGCAAGTTTTCTAAATTCTTTATCATTACACGTTTAACAACTTTGATTTGATGGCTAAAGTGATTATCAGGTGTGTTCGCAGGTGTTTTCTAATCTTTTTTTTTTCTTCTTCTTCTTTTTCGATAGGGATATGCTTCCTGGCCAAAAGTATGATTATACCACTCAAGTGCAGCTCAGGTGAGTTTGTGAATTTTGGTGAGCTTGAGAATACCATGTAGAAGCAAGTAGCCTTAAATCTGCATTCCCTTCTGCCCCTCCCTCCCTCCTTCATTCAGTTAAGAACCAGCTGGCAGCCAAATTGACCATTTCAAAACATCTTTGGGATGGTTAAAATTCTAATTCCACAAAACATTCAACAATGCAGAGCCTCGTCAGCATATATAGTTGCAGTGCATCTTCAAGCCAGTACCGACTCGCTCACTGAATGGCACAGCTCCGTTTATTGAGGGGATGATCCACGTTCAAGGTGTCATAAATTCGACCAAAGAAGATTCTACCGATTTATGGCTATCTTCGATGCTGATTGACGCTGTGTTCCATGGTAATCAATAAAGCCTCGATCTCATCTCAACGGTGACTCAGTGTTGTCTTATTACAGTGTATAAGGGTGATTTATAAGACTGCTTCAGCAGCATTAAACTTCCAGATTTTTTTTTTAAACGATCCTTGAAATCATTTTATTTTTGATCGAAGTATATACATGCGTGAAACTCCTTCCGTATTTTACTGAAATCCGTATTTTGTGACGGTCCATGCTGAGGTTTTGGTATGTTCATCATCATATAAACATGCTGCGATTATAGGGAATTGAGGTGCTATCCCGATATGCTGGTTCGTTCATTAACCCATTTCATCTGGGTGGGGTGAAATGCTAATGCAATAATACATCATGACCGCAATTTTGTGAATTACTCACATAAACGCTTTTAGTTTGAGGTATTTTTGTAGAAGTTAGCCAGGTACAAAAGCTTGCCAAGCGTGTTACTGTGATTAGATGTCCGCAGGCAGGAAACAGTGTGTGCGTGCGCGCGCATCGATGTTGCGTATCCGCATTTCCTCTCCGGCAGATTCGTTTGGACTGGTTATCACCTTGGAATGGCAATTATATTTGTTACCATTTTATTTTGTTATACTAATGGTGTAGTATTGTTGTGGGGCCGGGTCTCGGTGGTGAGCATGACCGCTAGGGGGAGCAGTAGAGTCGGCTCCACCGAACACCCGGAATTTAGGTCGTACCTTTCAGATAAATCCGAAAGGTCACGGGTCCCTTATAGGACCAAAGATCGCCAATAGGTCGACCACGTGGGGTGAGGTCAATTGCCAATTTCAATACACCTAATTACCCACATCGTCAAACTACCAGGGAAATTCACCCTCGGCAGGATCTGCGTGATCCGGGCCGTTACCGAGCCGGATCCGAGTCGTACCCTGAGCGGAGAGTACCAGAACCTTGCCGGCCAATTGCACGATTACGGCAACAATGAGGCCTCCTAATTCCCGTTCACAGCGTGGCAACAATGATAGAAAGGACAAGGAAGAGCTGGGACATTCAACAAGAGGGATTTATTTACAATGGGGGAGGAAGCACACAAAGAGCAGAGTTATCCGAATAAGAAATGTAATGTACAATGAGCAAAAGAAAGCACTTACACAATTCTACTTGAAGACGGGCCACACACAGACACACACCCCCAAAAGAAAATGATGGCGCGGCCTTTATTGATACCCCAGCTCGGAGGGAAGGTGAGCTGGAGGTAAGGATGCTAGTTTGGACCTTCCCGCCTCGTGCGGCCCTTGACGATCTGGCTCGCGGGACTCGAACCCGCAACTCGATGCCGCTGCAAGCACCGGGTACGGAGGGCAGCGTCGGGCTCCAGCATGCGACGAGACGCGAGCGCCAGCAGAGGAGACGGGCAAGCGATTCTCGTCCTGACACTCGCAGGCAGGCGATCCTCCGCGGGACAGGCTCAAGGAAAAAGACAGGACTTCCTGCGCACACCCGCTTTCTCTTCACTCTGGCCTGCCACTCGCCTCCCGATTGGCCGGTTCGACTCAGGCGATCCGCTCGCCGTTCGTGATTCGTCCGGGGGCGTGGCGAGCATCCTCACGGCCCGTTCCCCTGAAGAGGCATTCCTCCTTCTCCGAGCGACGTGCCTCCGCATTGGCTGGAACGCGGCGTACATCGCTCGCGCTTTGCCCATTGGCTGAAGGCAACACGTCTTGCTCGACCCTGGAGCGGAGCCCAATGCGTCGGTTGCCAATGGAACTCCGCCCACAGGCGCTCGGCACGTATGCGCGTCAGAAAGGCCGATGATGGAAGGGAGCCAGGGAGGATGCCGTTGTTGTTGGTGGTATAAAAATCCTAACTATAAAATAACCCGTAGCGCACGTACACTTAATTCCCATTAGACATAGGGGAGAGGGAGCTATCTATCCACATTTACTTAACGAAATAACTGAGCTACGGGGACCTGAATGTTGAGTGCTCATGGCTGCCAGATTCATAACAGTATTAATTTGTGATTGGAATGAAAATATATCGAGGTTAAGTTTGAAGAAAACAGAGGAAATTGTAAAAGGGGCAGGGAAAAGGAAAAGGCGAGGACGCGGGGTTTCCCCGATATGAATGGAGGGCTGTGACGTTCATTCATCCCACGTGGGTGATTTATAATAGCTGGAGAAAACTGCTTGAATTATCACCGAGATGGGAATTACTATTTATCCTTCCGTAGAATTCTTCTTCATTCATTATACGAAAGGTCAAGGAGAACTTGCGTGCCCTTGAGATCTGTATCGGCATCATTTTGCCTTTCATGTTATAATATTGTTGTGGGCCGGGGGGCGGTGGCGAGATCGAACACTCGGTGGGGAAAGCTTGCGTCGTCTCCCACCAAACTCCCCGGAATTGTAGGACGTCGCTCGGATAACTCCGCGAGCCGACGGGTCGTTTAACCGACCGTGGACGCCAATATTTCAACAGCGTAGCGTAGGGTCTATTTGTCTATAACCAATTTACCCAATTAACTATGTGATTTCGACTACCGGGGAAACCACGCCCTCGGCACATCTTGCTCGAACCGGGTCACTTTACCGACTGCGGTAGAGTTCCAACTACCGACTACCAACTCCGGTTCGGGTGCAGCCGAGCGGAAACTGCCAAAGCCGTGCCGGCTGGAATGAACGGATTATCGGGGATAAAACCCCGCCTAAACTCAGATCCGAACCATGCTGGACCAATTCAAGAAGGGACGGAAATGAACTGGGAACATTTCTAACAAGTTTTATTTACAGTAAATGAAGACACAAAGCAAGACTTAACGCGAATATGCAAGAAGTATTTACAATGATCCAAAAACACTTATTCAGTTCTACTTAAAGACGGGCCCACACGCAGACACACACACAAATGAAAAGAAACCCAGAGTTCTTTATTGAACCCTCGCAGCTGAGGAGAGAGACAAGCTGGGGATCAGAGTTCGGTTGGGTACCTGGCCGTCGGAGAAAGGGGGTACTCCGTGCTGCGGCACCTGACAATGGTCGCCTGGTTTGGTCCCCAGTCGCACATGTGGACTTGAGGTTCGTGGCGGAGCTCGGGTGGTGAGTAGGGGTCCACGGAGGGGGTCGGGGGTCGCTCTTTCATTCCTTTGTGGAGGGCCAGCAGAGACACGTTCGTTGCCTCGACGACCTTCATAACAGCAAAAACTCATTTCGTGACAGCAAAACCCTCCAAAAAGACCCACCAAAACTCTCCAAGACCCCAAAAAGACTCCTCCAAGACCCTGCCTCAGAGAGTGCTCCGGAATTTATGGACCTCTCTCAGCGGGAGGGGCCTTGGTGAACACACCTCGCTGTCCGCCTTTGATTGGACAGGGTCCCATGGCATACCTTTCCGGGGCGGGGCCTTGGCCCCTGCCGGGAAACCCCAACCACTGTTCCACGCGGGTTCGAGAAAGGTCGTGGTGGTGAAACTGCCTCGAACATCCTGGGGAATCCGTCTCAGGCAAAGGTGCGCTGTGGCCCACGAACCGAGGGCTGCAAGCGCAATGGTGCCTCGAACATCTTCGGGAATCCGTCTCATGCAAAGGTGCGCTGTGGCCCACGAACCGAGGGCTGCAAGCGCGATGGTACCGCAGATCGTAATGGGCCGAGGGGTCATGCAGATGGGATGGTTGTTCGATGGCTTGTTGGAGGGTTCGTTGGATGTAAATATTTAATAACCGAACTAAAAAGAAATCGCAACGCACGCCTTTGATTCTCCCACTAGACAAAAGGAAGGGGATCTGACGACACACATACTTAACGACATAACTTACTTTTGGGACATCTGTATGTTGAATGCAAATGGTTTCCAGATCCGTAACAATATGTAAATATTCTCGAGCTCGGGTTGATCGGGGGTTTTCCGGATCCGGATGCAACCGGAAGAGAGATGAGAAAATTGTTCGGCCGCGGTTGGAATGAAGGATTGACTCGAATTCCAAACTCCTCGGACGTCTTTTTGTTCCACCCGAAAGATCCACCTGCTTGGCATTTTGGGCGCGAATGGCAGCCATTTGTTGGTGTTTATCAGACGCATTCCACTCTATAAAGATCATCTGTGCCTGGTGGTGTGCTGAAAAGAGCAACCCTTATCATGGAGCTTCACTGATAACGATTCTTCCCTTGATATTGGCACCTTCGTGTGGCTCGTATGCAAGTATAGAGCTCTTATTTGCTGTTGTGGCACCTTGCACTTCTCACGTTGCCTGTACATCTGAGTTGGGATTCAAACCCAGGCAAGCTAGCTGCATAGGTTAACGAGGTTGGTGCAGCTCATCTGAAGAGTCTTGGGTCGATTTCTCCTTGGATCCTTCATCAACATTCCTATCAACATTCCAGAGGGCTATTCAGCTAAGTTCCTCGGCAACTTACCATTCCCTTGTGGCATTTTTACTCCTTTCAGACGTATTCCCGTCACTTATACGTTCACAACTCCACTGCTGGCCAATGCTGATGCAGTGCCCCCTGTTACTCATCTTACTAACCTCGGAAGGATGACGGGCTGACTCAACCCGCCTGATGTTAATTCAACAGCGGAGGGGCTCGAACCCAAGACCCTGAGCTCTCAATCAAGCAATCCTAACCGTTAAGCCAACACCATGCTCCAGCAAAGAATGTTCAGCTGAAATAAAACAAATTCTTCCCTAAATATCACTTTCATTTGCATAGTTTTTTTTTTGTTACAATATGGACAGGATCACCCCCAAAATGTGTATTTTGACATCAGTTTTTCAAAATTTTATGGAGGAATATACCACCAGACACCCCCTAATAAAATCTCATTTTTCCTTTTATCAAAAGTTGTGCAGTTTCATCCATGTATAGACTTGAACACTGCATGGGATATCGTGTTCTGTGAACTCTCTCGTTGTTGCCTTCGGTGGCGGAGGTTATTTTTTCACCCCTTTCTGTATGGTTATTACTTGCAAAATTGAAGATTTTTCAAGTATATTGGTTAGACGATTTTGCTACTCTGTCTGTCTGTCTGTTTGTCACCTGCAGGTCACAAATTTTAACCAATCCTCACGAAACTTCACCACGTGGTAGAGTTTGTCATAAGGAAGAAGCTTATTGTTTTTGAGGTCAAAAGGTCCAACATAGACCAAAGGTCAACAACTAAGGAGGTATTGCTAAAATCCTCAATTTTCATCCAATTGACTTGAAATTTAAAGAGAAGTTGCATATTTAGTCATTGAATTCAACCACCAATTATTTTTGAGGTCAAATTTGTTTGATGGATTTCGCAAATATCGTGTTCTGCACGAAGTCGTCGTCTTTGTTTGTTTGCAGGATATCTCAAAAAGTTGTGGACGGATCGGGATGAAATTTTGTGTACAGGTTAGGTGTGTGACAAGGACAAACTGATTAGGTTTTGGTGAAGATCTTGATCCAGATCCGACTACTAGAATTTTAAGTGATTTTTCACCATTGAGAGATTGGGCAAAACTGGTATATAGCACAATATCTCAAAAAGTTGTGTATGGATTGGGATGAAACTTGGTGGACATGTTGGGTGTGTGACAAGGACGAATTTATTCGATTTGGTGAAGATCCAAATCCGGATCTGGATACGAGAATTATTTAATTTTTTTTTAATGATTCTTCACCATTGAGTGTTCAGGCCAAAAACGATATAGTACTGTATAGCAAGATGTTTCAAAAATGTAATGGGCCCAGTATGTTCTCATGGATCAGGCATTGCGTGGCGGAGGTATGCGCTCTACAGATTGCCTTTCTAGTTGCCCTCGCCAGAGGAGAGGGTATTGCATTTGTGTCCGTTTGTTTCTGTCTGTCTGTTTTTATGCACAGAAATTTAGTGTTTTTCTCTGCAACCGCTTGTTGGATTGAGACCAAGTTTTCACCACTGGTGAGACTACTCATGTAGAATGTTTTAATGGTAATTATGACGTTATAGGTCACGTGGTGTGGCAGCCATATTGGAAAAACGGAAAAACTTTGGACCTCTGTATATCTGAAACCACACCAAGGGGAAAAATTGAAACTTGGCACATAGCAAGTGCTCCTCATGGGGAATGGGTGTAGTTTTTTTAATGACATCATAGGTGCCTTCATTATGATGTCATAATTGCATATGTGGAATGCCACATCCAATCAGTTTGAAATTTTTTGAGGGTCATGGTAATCTATGGATAAAATGGGCCTCAGAAAAAAAGAAATATTCATGACGTCATCGGTCACGTGATTCGGCAGCCTTATTGTTTAAAAAAAATAAATAATAATAATAACCTTAAAAAATCTTCTTCTCTTATGTGGCTGAATATATTGAGGTGAAACTTCACACGTATGACCCCCTGTCCATGAGGAACAAAAGGTTCACACATATGATATCTTAGGTCATACAGTTTGGCAGCCATATTGGATTTACCCTAAAACCCACAAAGATACATCACTCAAAAGAAGTCCTGGCGAGGGTCTGCAATCTCTGATTGCTCTTTTACTTCTTCTTCTTCTTCTTCTTCTTCTTGTTTGTGTGCTCCTTTTGTGTATTTTTCCATAATTTTTTTTTCTATTGCCTTGAGAAGTTTTACTATGTATAATTTTGTGCTCTTCTCGCATCTGTCATGCTCTATTCTAAACTGTTCCTGTGGTCATATAACAACAACAACAAAAAATCCAAATCCATTGGGACCATACTCTGTACAGAGCGTTGGTGCTGCTGAAGCAGTCTCCTGGGCTATTGGGCACAATCATGGATGGGTGGCCACTGACATAGGTTATTCGAGGCTCAATCGTCCCAGCAGGCTGGTACTCATTTTTCCGACCTCAGAAGGATGATAGGCTGAGTCAACCCCACCTGGTATTAATTCAATGAAAGCAGGATTTGAATTCAGTACCTTAGGATCCCAATCCCACCCCCCTATCCATTAAGCCAACACCAGGCATTACCGTTGGAACTGTTACATTAACCTCCAAGTCATGCTAAAAAGGCACTTCCATGATGAAACCGATATTGACGTTTTACAATCCTGACTTATTTTTTCCAAGTAATTGATTTTTAGCTTTACATTGGTACCATTTTTGTTATTCTATCACAGCAGGAACCCTTCAGTTTATATGTATAAATGCCATTGTCTGTCTTTCTGTGGCTTTTTCTTTCTTCGTTCCTTATGCACAGCCAAATCTTTCAAGTTACAAACTCCAAACTCGGGGTCCAAATACAACTTTGTGTGAGGGGTAACATAAGTTATGTGGTCACAGCCTCATGCAGAGGTGGGGGGAGGGGGGTGAGGTGAGCCGAGTGGTGGGTGTAAATTCTCTGTGCAGTAAAAGTGGTCCCACCTGTTGTTGGCGTGTACCACGTGTAGTGCCACCTGTTGGTGGTGGAAGAGAGTATTACAATTTCCTTTATCAACATAGGCCCAAGGGACATCAGGATGAGCGGGGGCAAAGGGGGGTGGAGGAGTGGGACATGATGACTGGGACATGGAAGAGGGATGGGGGAAGGGGTTAAAGCACTCTATGCTCAGGTAAATTTGTCTTGCTTTCCTTCTTGTCCATACTGCACTTGCTTAGAGGTTCATTGGCTCGGTGAATACCATTAAATTGCTTTAGCATGAAAGGCTCGATAGAGGCTTTATTTATTTGTTTGTTTGTTTGTTTATTTATCTTTCTATCTTGGAACAACCCTGGCATTAAAGGTGAACATTTCATCGAGTGCGTGTGCGTGTTTACATCCAAAATGTTGTGCATTCCTGGATCTATACCATGCATTCCTCTATCTATAGTGAATCACCATGGTAAAATGTTTTTAAAGGAACGGTGGAGTACTCTATGCTCAGGTAAATTGGAGTTATAGTTGGAATTATTCGGCAACAGGTTACTTTATCTTCCCCTTCTATCTTGCCTTGTGCATTATTCTTCAGCAAAAGTTATTTAGTTTTCTTTTTGGTCATAATTTGGCATCTGTCTTTTTGCCTTTTCTCATTTTTTCGCATTTGCTTTTGTTTCAGGTTTTGTTTGTCTGAGACAAGCTGTCCCCAGGAAGACCATTTTCCACCGACATTGTGTGTGAAGGTCAATGCCAAGCTTTGCCCATTACCGGTATGATGAACACCGGATTCTAAACAGGTCGTCGGTGTATCTTTGTTCAATGTCACAATTCATTGCACTCTGAGGTTTAGTAATTAATCGTCCCCTACGTTCACCGGAGGGGCCTATAGGTTTTCTTTCCCTCTGTCTGGCTCTCCGTCCATTCGTCCTACCTGTGGTTTTTCAAACTTTTCCCCCCCACATACCCTTTAACATGTTCAATTGAAACTTGGTACATGGCTTTATTGTGACAAGTTACAGAACAAGTTCGAATTTCAGGGTATTTAGTCAATTTTGGAGAGTTACGCCATTTTTAAACTTAGAAAATATCACATCATTATACATAGGAAAGTGTTCAGCTGCCCTGACTCCACCCCATTAGAATCATATGCCACCATTGCATGAAGCCTTTGGCCTTTGCAGGCCTGTGGCCTGGGTGTTGGTTCATGGCCCAGTACAATTGAATGATACCAGGTTTCCACGATGTATTGTATACAGTATGTACATAAGCCGTACGCATGTTTTTGCTTAATGTATATACATCGGGTTATTTTTAATGTGAAATAGGCAAAGCCTTGAAACGAATGAAACGTGTTGGTTAGAAAGGTTGTTCATTTTATTTCCAGTAACGGCTTGAGCCTGTGTGAGACGCAAACAATTTTTTATCTCCTGGACATTCATTGGGACCGATTGGGGACGTATTGCAAAGCAATTCTCGCTCTTGTTGTTCGTTTTGTTTTGTGTACATCGCCGAGGCCCGTGGAAGAGCTCGTACATTGAACGAATCAGGATGTAACAGACAAAAAGCGAGCACAAAACACGCATGCATGGAGAAGGAAACCCGAAGGAGGAAAAACTGGAAAATTTGGAGGGATTTGGTTGTGGTTAATGAGGATAGAAAAGATCATGGTTTTGGATTGGGAATGGTGTGAAATGGCTGTGAACAGCTATCTTGGAGACCTGGAGGGAAGAATGAGATTGCAGAGTTTGTGGAAGTTGATTCCACAGATGGGAAAAGGAGGAACAAGTGAGTGGAGGTGGGCAGTGATCCTGGATTTCGGTAGTTTTGCCAGAAGAGGATTGATGGTGGACCGTGTGAGCCCTGCAGAAGCCTGCGGGGGATAAAGCATGGAAAGAGCAGAGGAGCAAGATCAGAAAGGAGGTGGTTGAAGAGAGAGACCACCAACCTGTCTGCAATGGCAAAGTGATAATCCCATAGACTGAGCCTCAGCGTTTGGAATTCCAATCATCTTGAAGTCCTTGGTTTCCACAGCCTCAAGCTGAGCAAGATGTGAGGCAGGGGAGAGCAGTTCTCCATCAAGCTGCAGATGAAGGCGTTGTTGGTTCATAGGAGTTCAGGTGTGCCAAGGAAGGACTTTGAACGATGGAGTATCTTCAGTCGGGGGCTGGCTTTGGAGGAGAACGTTGAAATGTGGTTTGTCCAAGAAAGACCATTGCTGTTATTGAGACCCAGGAGTTTGAATGACTGAACCTCCTCAAGAGGATTGTTCAGAAAGTAATGAAGAGGGGGGAGGAAGCGGTTGCCAGGCGGTTCTTTTGGATAGAGATAGTGAGAAAGAGAGAGAGAGATTTATCAGAATTGGAAGACATATTCAGTGTTTGACCAGCTTGTAATTTTTTTTTTTCAACGTCTGAAGAGAGGTTAGAGGCTTCACCCCGCCTGTTTGAAGGATTAGTGATGTCCCGGCAGAGGGTGGGGTCATCAACAAATAGATAAAGAGGAATTTCCAGTGTAAGAGAGATCATTCATAAAGATCAGGAATAGGACTGGGTCAAGAACACTGCCCTCGGGCACTTCAGGACAGGGAGACGTGATGAAAGGAAGCTGTTGAGAGCCACACATTGGCCACTAGAGCAGAGGAAGTTGGCAAGCCACGTGTGGAGTTGGCCGTGGATGCCAAAGGCAGACAGTTTGGAGAGCAAAGCAGGATGCCAGACTGTATCAAAATCATGAGATATGTCCAAAGACACTGCCCTGATCTCATGTCTGATGTTGAGACCCTCCATCCATCGTTGGGTGAGTAGAAGCAGCATGTCCAAGGTGGAGTAACCTGGTCTAAAACCAAATTTGTGATCTGAGATGAGGTGGTTGGAGAAAAGGAAGGTTTTCATATCAACTGTGATGATGGATTTCATGACCTTGTTGATGATTGGAAGTAAGCTGATAGATCTGTCGGTGAGGGGATCCGTTTTTGCACCTTTTTATGTCGTGCATTGATGTTGGTGGATTTCCAAGTAGATGGAAGATGTCCTAGTGCAAATGACAGGGTTCAAAGGACAAAGAGAGGATGTGCATGCCCAGCAGAGCAGGTTTTTAGGACACGTTTGCTGTTGCTATTCGGTCCAGTAGCAGTCAGAGTCGAGTGTTGAAAGAACCTTCTCTAGAATATTTGTCTTCAGGAGCATTTGGGTATGACAGGGAAGGATGGGTACCGAGAGTGAGGGGTTGGGGGCACAAGATTTGGAATCTGAGAAAGAATTGAAGCATTTGGCCTTCTCATGAGCGGAGTCGGTTGTGGTGCCATTTGAAGAGAGGGAAGGGATGGAAGTGGAGCATACTCCAGAGATGGACTTAACCCGATGCCACCAGGTTTTAGAGGAGGGAGACGCATTTGAAAGTTCATTCTTGAGGTTGGGCAGATGTTTTCTGGCTCTCCTGAGATTGACGTGTACTTGTTGCAGACTTTTTGGAAAACACTGAGATTTCCTTCGGTCAGATTTGCCTTCCAGGAAGAGAAGGCAAGTTGTTTCAGGACAGCTGCCTCGCCACAAGCTTCAGTGTACTATGGGTGGGAGGAAGGGTCGGACAACTGAAGACAAGACGGGATAAATCTGTGCATGAGGGAGAGCAAGTTTCTGTGGAAGAATTCCAAGGTGGAGTTGGCATCGGGCCAGTAGATATGGGAGACCATTCCTGAAGAGAGATGACTGCTTCCAGAATGACAATATTTTGGATTTATTATTTTAACCTGCTAAAAGGGTTTAAATGAAAATTGATTAACTTAGAATGCCTCCAAATGTCCACGACTTAAACTGATGCCTTCTCAAAGCATTTCATCCCACTCTCTCCCCCTCCCCCCCCCCCCCACATCCACTCCTTCATTTCCTGCTTGTAACATTAAAGACTTGCATTTTTTTTTTTGGTTGGCGGGGGATATAGAATGGGTTCCGCGTCCGTCCGTATCCGTCACATTTCGTTTCCGCGAGCTTAACTACAAATCCCTCAAGATATATTTATGAAATTTGGTACACATATCAAGCAGTAGTTGAACTGGTGCCTTTTGTATTTTCTAATTGATAGGTCACATGGTTTGGCAGCCATGTTGGATTCAAGAAAATATTAAATAATGTTTTCTCTGGAATCACATACCTAACGAAGCGAAAATTTGCAACTATCATCTTATCATCATGTCTGCATACATTAAAAATTATATGAAGTCACATGGCTTGGCGGCATCTTTGATAGAAAAACACCTCATCCATTAACATGAAACTTCACACACATATTCCACTGGAGGATTGGAGCAGAATGTAAATTTATGATGTCATAGGTCACATGGTTCATCAGCCATCTTGGATTGAAAATTAATAAATTTTAAAAATGTCTTCTCCAGAACGGCTGGACAGTTGAGCAAAATTTCACATACACTTTCCCAAGACATCCTTTCAGAAAGCTTGTTAATTTCTAATTGATAGGTCACATAGTTTGGCGGCCATATTGAATTTACCTAAAACCTTCAACATCTTTCCAGAGGCGCTGAGTCCGATCAAGAGGAAACTTCACATACATATTACACCGCGATTAGGGAATATAAGTTTTTGTTATCTTCATTTACTATGGCGGGGATATCGAAGACTGTCTTCAATGGATGCTAGTTTTATTTTTTTTCCTTTCCTGCTTCCAAGTGCCTTCAATCTTTAAAACATGAAATATGTAAAATTGGCGTTATTTGTCAATTTTGTATACATAGAAACAAAGCCATTCAATTTTTAAATATTAACAGGTGAACAACAAAAAAAAACAGTGCCCGTACAATATTAATAAACCTTAATTATTATTTTTTTTATTGACACATTCTTTAGTACATGTTTGCTTCACGTGATGCATGATCATGATGGAAAGTTTCATATGGATATCTTTCATGTCATTGATTTGATTGAGGTTCGAACACTGGATCTAGATGAGGTTCGAACACGGCCCTTACGCTTCAGGTATACTTGAATTTGACGAGAAAAATACAGTGATTCAACAGATTTTGTCAGTTATTGCTGTTCATCTATGGATCATGGCCTTCCTCAGGAGATGTCCTTAAGCATCTAACCCTGAATTCGTTTTAGGTCTCGAAAGATTTCCTTAGGTAGATTTTGATTGAAAACGATTTTTCTTTTGTTGTGTGCAACATGTTGAAAAAAAAAAGGCCTATTTTGACTATCTAAATCTGTGGACGAAACAGCAACTCCACTTTGTGCACCTGCGAAAAAAGCAAGAGGATATCATTGGTATGGAGGAAGTTATTAGAGGTACGGTCAGTATTGGTTTTGTAGTCACCTTGTATTTGTCTAAATTGCGATCACATGCCCGGTCGTGTTGTGTACACATTTGTAAAATAAGTAACGGAGAAATGCCTTCACTATGTTTATGCGACAAATACCTGCCTGGATCAAAATGCTTTACCACTAAACTTCTTTTGTTTTCTTTTTTTTGCTGATCGATGCTTATAAAATCTCTGGTTGGAGAGGAAAAAGTTTTACCATGGCTTCAACTTCTCCATTTTCCATTGATTGACATCGATAGGATTGCGGCACTGTTGTTTTCAACACAAGTAGTGTGCAGCAGCTGAAAATATAATTCTGGAGCAGAAGAATCGAACATCAGTTAAATGTTTTATGAATGTAGTTTCATTTTTTGGTTTGACAGATTTTACCACCCGATTAATATGACATATTGTAAAAAATACGCACCTTGTGTTTAGACTTCTCACCATCAGCCATGATGGCCGGGCAGATGCAGTGCCTCCTTGTTGAGTATGCCAAATTGAAAAACCTGAAAAAGCAAAACCGTGCATTCTTCACACAGTTTTGTTCTTATGAACATTGCAATGCACATCATTTGTGATAATTTTTAGCAGCGTCTCGCGTAGCGAACGCTGCTCTAAGAGAGCTTATGGCGTTGTTTGTTGTTGTTTTGTTCTTGTTCTTGTTCTTGTTCTTGTTCTGTTCTTGTTCTTCTTGTTCTTGTTCTTCTTCTTTTTTCTTGTTCTTCTTCTTGTTCTTCTTCTTGTTTTCTTTCTTGTTCTTCTTCTTGTTTTCTTCTTCTTGTTCTTCTTCTTTTCTTGTTCTTCTTCTTGTTCTTCTCTTGTTTCTTCTTCTTGTTCTTCTTCTTGTTTTCTTCTTCTCTTTTCTTCTTCTGTGTTCTTCTTCTTCTTCTTGTTCTTCTTCTGTTCTTCTTCTTTTTCTTGTTTTCTTCTTGTTCTTGTCTTCTTCTTGTTCTTGTTCTTGTTCTTCTTCTTGTTCTTGTTCTTCTTTGTTCTTGTTCTTGTTCTTCTTCTTGTTTGCTTCTTCTTGTTCTCTTGTTCTTCTTGTGTTCTTCTTCTTGTTCTTCTTGTTCTTCTTGTTCTTCTTCTTTCTTCTTGTTCTTCTTCTTGTTCTTCTTTCTTCTGTTTCTTCTTCTTGTCTTTTTTCTTCTCTTGTTCTTCTTCGTTCTTCTCTTCTTCTGTCTTCTTCTTCTTGTTCTTCTTCTTGTTCTCTTCTTCTTCTTTGTGTTCTTCTGTTTCTTCTTCTTGCTTCTGTTTCTTGTTCTTGTTCTTGTTCTTGTTTGTTCTTGTTCTTCTTGTTCTTCTTCTGTTCTTCTTGTTCTTTCTTCTTCTTCTTCTTGCTTCCAAAACCTTTATTTAGACTCGGCTCTTGTTATATACACGATCCGGATCTCGAAATTACTTAACACTTGTACACATCCTCGCATGAGGTGCTTTGAGAGCGTCTATCATGAACTTTTAAATATATTCGGACATTTGCTTTTAAAGTTTCGAAAAGTCACGTTACTATTTTAAGATTATTCATTTAATACATTGTATTTCGTAAATACACTATGACGGGTCTCGCTATTGGCTTAATCAAGGCAAGTGACGAAATATCGGAAGTTGTTATTTTTTTTCTTTTTTCTTGCCGACAAAACCTTTAGGACGCTGCTCTTGGACACATTTGTCCTTGTTAAAGTGATTCTTCACCATTGAGAGATAGGGCCAAAAACATTACATCGCATGATTATCTCAAAAAGTTGCGGACAGGTTGGGTATGCAACAAACGCAATCCTTTCATCTCCTTTCCCTGTCAAGGCCGGAGCACCCAAAGGCAGTATTCTCGGCCCCATCCTATTCTTAATTCATCGGCTGTCCATTTTGTCCACTCCATGCATTCTCCCCTACATCTCATTCCTTCCCACATCCCTTATTTGTCCAAGTCTCCCTCTATTTTTCTTCAACCTTCCCCCTCTTTCTTTCTACCGTTCATTTTGTTTTGTTGCGTCTTGATCCGTTCTGTGTTCGAGCACTTCCACAAGCATCGACTCGGTTTCCAAAAGAAAATTGCACACGCATACCCTACAATGACTGTTGTTACCTCGACATGGGACGGACATTTAACATGAACACCTAATCATGTAATGTCCACGTACAGTACAAGGAGGTAAAGCAATGTCTCAAGGGGAGAGAACATATAAATAAATACTGCTCTGGTGGGAGAAATGGTGCCACTTTGTGTACGCCCAGACTGGAGAGAACTTGCGCATTGTGAGGTTGAGTGCTGAAGCGTTATTGGGGTGCAGTGTGGGTTAAGGGTGGGAGGTAGTAGAGAGGGGTTGGCACACCCCTGCACTTTCTTATTTTGACGTGACAGCGAATTTTCAGTGTATAACTCAACAAAAAATGCTCAGAATTGCTACCGTCTTGGTTTGTTTCACAAGTCTTTTAAATGGAGATGCCACCTGTATTGTGCGAGCCTAGTGCTCATGCAGATAGTGTTTATTTGCTATCAAAGTATACCCTGGTATCTGTTTTGCTGTACAACAGGTTGGAATGTATGGTGTTGACTGACAAACTTTACATGCACATTGATACCAGTCTTAATATCTCAATTTCCCCTTTTTTCAAAGAATAAATGAGGTTTATCAGAATATCGGCCTCATTATTTTAAATGTGAGTTTGCTTGCGCAGTATTTCTAGCAAAGGCTTGACCCTCAGATTGGTAGCTACCCTGTGGTTCTTTTGCTGCAATTGTCACTGAGAAACACCTGTTGAGGTTTATTTATTCATATGTAGCCTATTGCTGCTTCATTTTCTTGGGGCGCAGCTGTGCCGCTGATGCATTGCCCCTGCAACCAGTTAGCTGGTACTCATTTTGCAGACCTCAGAAGGATGATAGTCTGAGTCAACCCACCTGGCGTTAATTCAACGGGATAAACAGGGGCTTGAACTCAAGACCCTAACATCTTAAGCTAGCAACCTTAACTGTTAAGTCAACACCAGGCTTCCCTATTCAGGTGAGGAGATAGTCATGAGAAATGTATGAAATTTAAACCTTGTTTGTTAGAAATAATATTTGATGGCCAATTAATCAGGTAGGGCACTGAAAATAAAAATAGGACCACTGTACCTGTAGCTTATCTTGGCCCTGGCCTAATGTAACCCATATTTGGTGGCATTCTTGACTGCTTGGTCTGGAGAGGAAGATTTTTGAAGGAATTTATGTAATTTTTTTTCCAAAATATTTACAATGTCTGCCATTTTGACACGTCCGGTCACATGATCTCATGACTTCTGCAATATAATTAACATCCCTACCCTAGCTAATGTTGCAACCCAAATTTGGTCTCATTCTGATGGGTTGGTCTCGAGAAGAAGATTTTGGAAGGAATTTGCGTGACGTCCATTTTGATATAGAAAAAGACATGTTTTTTATATATATATATATATTATGAGATCTCAAAAAGTTGTGGATGGATTGGGATGAAACTTGGTGGACATGTTGGGTGTGTGACAAGGACGAATTGATTCAATTTTGGTGAAGATCAGAATCTGGATCTGGATGCGAGAATTATTAAATTTTTAAACTGATTCTTCACCATTGAGAGATTGGAGCAAAAACAATATATAGCATGATATTTCAAAAATGTATTGGTCCCGATATGTTCTCGTGGATCAGGCATTACGTGGTGGAGGTACGCGCTCTACCGAGTGCCCTTCTAGTTCTAATATTTATTGTGTTCAATATACTTTTTGGTTGGCTTTCTGTGTGCATTTTAAGAAAAAAAATTTTCTTTCAATCTCTTTTTACTTCATTAGCAAGGGTTTATTTATTTATTGCCACATGTTATTGGTCCGTAAGCATTTTTTTAGGATGTCTGACACTCCCTTCTTGCTATTCCTTATGTTGAGCAGGGCTGCCTTCCACCTGCAAAGAATGGTGTTGAGCCAAAGAGGCTAAGTCGGCCCATCAACATCACTCCATATATCCACCTGTCACCCACTGTCCCGAATCATGTGACTGTGTCTTGGACTACAGATTTCTCCAGGGTGAGATATCGATCGACATGAATACCCTTTGCCCTTTTCTTTATTAACCTCCGCCATCGAAAGATCGGAGGTTACTGTTGTTCCCCCTTTCTTTTTGTTGTTTGTTTGTTTGTGAACAGTATCCTATAACGGAAAAAGAAAAACTGCCTTGACGGAATTTCGACGAACTTGGCTGGGGTTAAGGTATGTCCAAGGATCATGCCATTTAAATTTTCGGACTTGGTCCCCCCCCCCCAACACAAAAATGTTAGAGTAAAATTTTGTTTCTTTTTTTTGCATTTCTACATGTATTTAAGTGACTTTCCAACCCCCCCCCCAAAAAATCTTTGTCCCCCCCCAAAATAAGAATTGAAGTTTTTTTGTATTGTTGGCATTTCCTACATTTGTTTTAGTGTCCACCCCCTCCCTACCCCCCCCCCGCGACCCCCGCCTAAAAACACATAGAATTTGCTGTACCCCCCCCAAAAAAAATAGAAGGGAAAAATTTTTTTGTGGGCATTTCCTACATTGTTTTAAGTGAGTTATCCAACCGCCCCCGCCCCCCCCCCAAAAAAATTTGAGAGAAAAATTTTTTTTTTTGTGCATTTCTACATGTTTTGTAGTGATTTCCATCCCCCACCCCCCCCACCCCCCGCCCCCCCCCGCCGCCCCCCCCCCCCCCCCCCCCCCCCCCCAAAAAAAATATGTTGGAGAAAAGAACTATAACTGTCGCACTGTTTCGAGTCATATTTTAATGCAATAAGAAGTAGCAGAGTTCACTCTGAGTGACCGTCCTGGCTGTATTGGCGCGCGGGACGGTTTGGTCCTGTTAGCCGACGTGCTCCCCCTCGTTTTGTTTTGTTTTAGTTTTTTGACAAATTGCGTACATGCTGCTTTGTTTAGAGTCCAGAGGGTAACATCCTTAAATGAGGGGGTCTTCAGATACCTGTCACGTTTCGGAGAATCGAGGCGTTTGTGGAGGGAAAAATAATGTGGTGTCATTGCGGAGGTATGGTGGTCACGGTCGTGTTTGGGCATATTTCGCATTAGAACTGGCCTTTCTTTTATGTTTTTTTTAATCATTTTCCATGAAATGCATAGGTTTACGTTGATTACTTTAAAATTTGTTTATAATTATCAGTTCTAAGTGTGTTAATTTCTTGAATGTGTCAATTTCAGGATTATTTTGTTCAGAAGAGTACATTTCCTCTTGATGCTGGACTCGTATTTTTTAATTATTCATTTATTTAATGTTAAAGACTCTAGTCACGGATTAAAAGTCCTCATCGAGGCTAGGCCTTAAATAAAAGAACTGCGTCGATAGAAAAGTGACGCA
>CM068963.1:9064231-9089605 GCA_035128595.1 Eptatretus atami
ATGTCCTTGAACATATTCAACTGAAACTTGGTAATGGCTTTATGATAAGTTACAGAACAAATTTGAGTTTCAGGGCGTTTCGTCAATTTTTCAGTTATGCCCCTTTTGGACTTAGAAAATATCACAAATGTCACATGGATGGGTCAGTGTTCAGCTGCCCTGATTGCACCACACTGCTTTACACCCATTGACTGGACAGCTGGCTTTACTCCACCTCAATAAAATCATGCACTACCATTAAATGAAGTAGCACAGATTGGCTGGCCTTCAGCCTGCATGTTAGTCCATGGCCCAGTGCAATTGGAATGATCCAGGTATATAACCACAATGTATTATATATGCACAATTGCTGTTTGCATGTTTTTGCTTAATGTATGTACATCAGGTTATTTTTATTGTTTTTGGCACCAAACATGTCATTATACACCACCCAAATAAAGGGATGTGTTTACTGGTGCGAAAAGTTTGGCTAAAGTTTAAATTACGCACCAAAACTTCATTTATTCCGCTTTTGTGTAAATAGCTTTTGTGGATGGCTTACAGTTATGCACAATCGCCTCTGTCTATCTGGAGTTTGAATCCTGATCCAGCTACGAACTGTCACCCCGGTCACACGCTTGCTTTTGCTTTATGTATGTACAGTATATCGGGTTATTTAAAATATCACATCCTTAGGGGACATGTCCTGCAAAGCAATTCTCGCTCTTGTTTTAATTATTTTACAAATAAATGAATGTTGGTACTTTTCTTTTTTGTCTCTTGTTCTGCAGAACTACTCAGTATCTGTTTACCTGGTAAAACAGCTCACCTCAGCCTCGCTACTCCAACGGCTCAAGGCCAAAGGAATACGGAACCCTGACCATTCCCGTGCACTGAGTAAGGTCAACATTTTTCTTTTTTTGTTTTTTTTAATCAGTAATCTGGCTTGTGTCTCAACACGGTAATCTTTACAACACGCCCAAGTACACCTTGAAAAGGAAACTATCCCCTCCCCCCCCAACTACCTAAACTCACGAAGAGCATCACAATTATAAAGATTCGTCGGTGACTTGCCTCTTGACCCTTCCGAGTGAGGCTTTACATAATATGCATCTCACATTTTCCTCAAAACATACATTGCCCACATTATCTCACTTGCATCTACAATCTTTTGCTTTCCTGACTCCTCCTTATTCCTCATTTGTTTACTGTTTCGGGATTGGCACACATCGATCGACGTGAGTCAGTCCTAAGGCCTAAGTCACATTTGCCACGGCAGCCGTGGGGTCTCCAAAATCTACGGCCACTAGCAATTTATACGGCGGCGCAGTATCCACGGTCACACAATGTAGCAGTCACATATGTTTTTATTTTTCGGGGAGCCGCACGCGTATTTAGAAATTGTGGAGAGAAAACGTGGGTTGCCGTACGGTCTTTGATTTGATGTCGCACGGTGACCTTAAGGGGCCCTGCGGGGCCATAGAATTTTCAAGGACGACGCAAGGTGCCCGCAAGGCGACTGCAGGGGGGCCTAAGGAACGGTGCGGCAGACGGACGGTAAGAATGGGTAATTTATTTTTATTTTTTTTTTTTACACAGTTTTTTTTTTTTCGGCTTGTCGAATTGCTAGGGACGTAGAAATGAAAAAAGTTATAACTCCGCGTTATAATTCCACGGCGACCCTAGGCCTGTAAAAGATAGCCAAACGGCGTGGGCACCCTGAGGCCACCGCAGAAACTCTGCGGCGCCGCACGTTTCTGTCAATTCAGGGGCGTACGGCCGCGTTCCTCGCCGTAGAGCAAATGGACTTGGGCTCAACCAACGCCTTGCTGTACCTCTTTCTTTTTTCTTCCTATCTACGTCCGAGAAGACCCTCTCGTGGTGACCCCCCGAACCCGCATCCGTAGCAATATTTTGTACATTTTATTTTGTTAGCTTCATATTCCATAATAATTTTTTTCTTTTGAATATTTAATGACCAAGCTCAAATGGTTAAAAAAAAAAAGTCGTGGCCTGGACACACACGCGCACAACACACACACCACATACAACACCACCACACCACACACACACACACACCACCACCCCCCACAAAAAGCAACACTAAAGAAATGCCAGTGATGATAGATGAAGAAAATAAATAAATAAATAAAAGAACAACAAGCAGAACTGCCAAACTTTAAAAGCCCAGGCCCAGATGGAGTTCCAAATTTATGGCTAAAGCAATTAGATGCTCTCCACAATCACTACCAATGATTGAATTCAACAAACTTATCCAAGGGGAGGAGGTAATAGATGAATGGCTCACAGAAGGTAACACCTTCCTTATTCCAAAATCAGAGGAAACAACTACTTCACAAGTATAGACCAACAACCTTTCCACCAACAACATACAAACTTCTGATGGGAATCATTGCAGAAATTATGTGCCACCACCGAATGCAAGAAAAAGTTCTAGAGGCAGAACAGAAGGGATGTAAAAAAGGATGCGATGGAACAATAGACCACGTACTACGAAACCAGAACATGCTCAAGAACTAAAACCAGAATAATAAAATTGTCCACAGCCTGGATATACTACAAAAAAGCTTTTGAGAGTGTACCACATTCATGAATGATACAATGCATGAAACTGTACAAGATCAACCCCCCAATAATAACTGAGAAAGCAATGGAGCTATGGAACACCACATTGGTACTGCAACACTCGGAAGGAAAGTTCGAAATACCAGGAGTGAAGATATGTCATAAGATCTTCCAGGGTGATAGCCTTTCACTCTCCTTTTTTGTCTGGCTCTGGACCCACTGAGCAACCTCATTCATGAGTAAGGACATGGATACACCCTAACGTCCAATAAGAGAACTTCCAAAGAGACAGGAAAGGTGACACATCGACTGTACATGGATGATATAAAACTCTGCACAAAACGATGAAAAATTGGTTGAACAACTGAATTTAGTGAAAGGGTACTCCAATGACATTCAAATGGAATTTGGCTTAGATAAGTGTGCCAAGTGCACATTTGTACAGGGCAAATCAACAAAAATGGACAACACTAAACATTGACCTGACCTTGATACAACTAAGCATCATACAAATACCTTAGAGTAGAAGAGGGCTACCAAATATGTCACAAACAAATGTGCAAAACACTTGCCAAAGAATACTTGTGTAGAACGAGGCTGTTCCTGAAACCTTGCTGTACCTGATCCCAAGAAACAAAATCAAAGCCATCAACCAACGAGCAATATCAGTGTTCCACTACAGCTGCGGAATAACAAACTGGCTACAAACGCAAATCAACAAACTAGACATCAAAAGGCAACCCCTCACTATCCACAAAATGTAATTATAACCTCAGAAAAAAAATGCTACAGCTAGAACTATAGTATATGAGAGTGGTACTCTCATATACTATAGTTTAACTACTGTAGTATATGAGAGTGGTACTGCAATATATGAGACTACTGTAGTATATGAGGTGGTACTCTTATATACTAGAGTAGTCTGCAGAGAATTACAACAGGAAAGGAACATATCCACGAGAACATATCGGGCCACATTTTTGCCTGGGGTTCCACAAAAATTGGTGCATCCCGAGATTGTACCTGCCGAGGAAAAGTGGTGGTGGTAGCCTGATGCACCTCAATCAACTGCATAGAGTGACGACTAGGATTAGCAGAGTATGTGAAAAGTTCAACAGACTACCGAATGCAACTTGTACACAAGCATGAACACAAGCCAGAAAAGGTATCTCTCACTCACCTTGCAAAAAAACTTCCAAAAACAGGTGCGAATGGAAGATGTCTCACACCAAACTAACTGCAACAAATACAGCCCCAACAATTGCAAAAAAACAAAAACAAAATAAAAATACAAGATGAAATACCAACAGATATATAGTGACAACTAGGAGAAAGACAAAAGAGGGGGGAAGTATATTTAAAAAAAAAAAAAACTAGAATGGCACTCGGTGGAGTGCATACCTCCACTACGTAATGCCTCATCCATGAGAACATACCGGACCCGATACATTTTTGAAATATCATGCTATACAGTACTACATCGATTTTGGCCCTATCTCTCAATGGTGAAGAATCACTTTAAGAATTAAATAATTTTCTTATGCAGATCTGGATTCAGATCTTCACCAAAATCGAAACGATATGTCCTTGCCACACATCCAACCTGTCCACCAAGATTCGTCCGAATCCATCCACAACTTTTTGAGATATCGTGCTATATATCGGTTTTGCACTATCTTTCAGTGGTGAAGAATCACTTAAAAAATTCTAGCAGCCGGATCCGGATCTTCACCAAAACTTAATCAGTTCATCCTTGTCACAGCCAACCTGTCCACAAAATTTCATCCGGATCTGTCCACAACTTTTTGAGATATCCTGCACACAAATAAGCAGACAGAAAGGGGTGAAAACATAACCTCCTTCACCTTTGGTGGTGGAGGTAAAACGAGTTGGACAAATTGCGGATAGACAAAGAAGGATCACTGGAATGGCTAAGAGGCGGCCAGCTCAATTGGGATGGAGAATGAATCAAAATGCCCAAGACCAAGGAGATTACATCAATGCTTTTAAGAAAATGATGGGATTGAGTCAATCGGACAAATGCATGTTTTGTTTAGTTGAGAAACAAAGTACCAGCCACCTCCTTTCCATGTTTCTGAAACCAGAATTTTAGATACTAGTACGTGCCCGTAAAAAAAATAAAAATAAATAATAAATAAATATTCAAACCGCGAGCAACAAACAACAACCACGACAGGCCGTTTCTTCGCTCTCGCGTGCCCGTACGTGCGTGGCCGGAAGTTGGCATATTATTAGCAGTTAGATTATTCGCAATTTAGTTTTAATACCCAATTATTCAATTTAGCGCCAACGTATTTTACCTTTTCGCATGTCGTGGCAAGGAAAAACAAAAAGAGAAGAGAAGAGAAGAAAAAAATTTTACTTCCTGGTTCGGAGCATACCAGCACTCTGATGTTACCGAAATTTATGCACCGTCTAAATGAAAACGATCATAACTTGGGGCATTGTGTTTATCTAATAATGCGCATAAGAAATCGAGAAATTATTAGAATACACGAAGTCATCACTCTCCGTAAGTCCGTACGTTGTAACCCGTAATGGGGAACGCGGCTGAGCTTCCCTTCCCATCGGCCACGCCCACGCAACAACGTGTCTTGTCATTGGTGGGTAAATAAATGGCCATAACTTGGGAAGCACTTGTCCGATTAATATCAAACCTTGAAAAGGCACATCCTCAGGGTCCCCAGCAATATATCTGGCAAGTTTCAATTAGATGGGACCAGTGGTTGTCGAGAAACAGCGGTCACACACACAGACAACACAACACAACACACACACACACACACACACACACACACACACACAACACACACACACACACACACAGAATTGCTGGAATTATAATAGATGACAATCAACAACATACACACATCTCATTGTTTTTTTTCATTTTCTGTTCCTGACAATTCGAACGAACACACACACACACACACACACACACACACACACACACACACACACACACACACAACAACACACACTAGGGTACCAAGCCTTTCAGGCAGGCTTACCTATTATTTTCCTTTGTTTATTACCCTCGCCGAAGGAGAGGGTATTGCATTTGGGTCCGTTTGTCCGCACAGAACTTTAGTGTTTTTCTCCGCAACCACTTGTCGGATCGAGACGAAATTTTCACCATCGGAGTGACTACTCATGTAGAATGTTTTATTGAAAATTATGACGTCATAAGTCACAAAAAACACCTCCCACTGCACAGAGGATGGGCTAAGAATGTAAGTTGCATTGTAACTGCTTCAGTGAACATTTCTGTTTTCTGAAGTCGATCTCTGTAGCCTTCCTCCGAGTGTAAATAGTTTGTTTTCGTTTTTGTTCGAGAAATAGCAGTATAAAACCTTTGGCAGTTCCCTTGTTCATGTCACCAAATTCAGGGTGAATCATTTCAGACTCAAAATAAACCATCGACCACTTCAATATATTGAGTTCCGGTGTGTATGTATGAAGGCACTGAACGTTTTCTATAAGAAACAAGTAAAAAAAAAAAAACAAATAATGTCATAGTCCCCGTTTTAGTAATTTTGCTGTACAGAGTTAAAGTGCGAGCCCATACTTAGGAACAACCAAAATGCTGACAGTCTACCAGTGGGCCATCTTTGATCAGATCACAAAATAAAGTGAGGAGCACGTGTATGCCGTCATGTACTATGCTTTTGCCAGGTTTGAGCGAAATCAGACCATGCATGTCTGACAAATGCTTGGGGACCCATTTAAGTAACAAAAAGGCCACTAGTTGGCCATCTTGGATCTGATCTCGAAAAAAAATCACTTGCATATGTAAGCCATCGTTCATCATCCTTGTGCCAAGTTTGAACAACATCGGTAAATGCATGTCTGATAAATGGTTGAGGATGTGTTCATCATTGGGTTTTTTGCAACTAAAATGACAGCCAGTCGGCCATCTTCGATCAGATTGCAAAATAAAGTGAGGGGCATGTGTATGACATTGTGTACTGTACTTTTACCAACGTTGAACAAAATCAGACGATGCATGTCTGAGAAATGGTTGGTGACACGTTTAAATAACAAAACGGCCTCCAGTCGGCCATCTTGGATGTGATCATGGGGGGGGGGTGATCTAGGATGTGATCCCTCCAATTTACTCGTTTCACAGCTTCCTTTTATGTTTAAAAGTGTTTTGTTTTGGGGTTTTTTTCCCTCACAGTTAAAGAAAAACTAACAGCAGATCCAGACAGTGAAATTGCAACCACAAGCCTCCGTGTATCTCTCATGTGTCCGGTGAGTTTCTAACTTTACTGCCATGGATTCCTTTTATCGACATTGTAATTCAACACATTTCTTGGAGAAGTGTTTAAACAGTCTATTTTGCCGTCACTTCCTACCACTGTTTCTCATACGAGATGTTTTATTTTCTTTTCTTTCTGCATTAAGGTTGGGTGCCATTCAGTTTCGGTATAAAAAGCGTTTGGATACAACCTTCCCCCTGGAGAACTTTGGTCCTATCCTCTTTTTCTTCCGTTGCTCTTATTCAGGGCTTTTTCTGTTGGTCCCATGCTTTCATCTTGGAAAGTTTCAGATGTCACGCCTATTCACAAGTGTTGTCTGCTCCACTCTACTACAGATGCGACCGGCCTTCTCCCAATCATAAGTAAAGTGATGGAATCTATCATTGCTGCTGACTTCAAACATCATCTCTCCTCTCACTCGAATCCCCTATCAGTTTTGATCCCACCCTGGCTATCCTACCATGTTTGTGTTACTTCTCTTTAAGTTGGCAATGCATGGACGCTCTAAATCTCAAACTGTAGGTCAAAGACATATCACCGGACATCTCTCAAGCCTTCATTAATGTCTAGCACAGACTTGATTTCCAAGCTCTCTGCCAATAGTGCAGGTGTGTTCTTGAATGGTTATCCAAAAACATTTTTTATGCCTCCTCATCTTAAGGCACCGGAGGTATTATTATCCCGCCCCCCGGAGGGAGGGAGCGGGATATTGTAATCGTCCGGTTTGTTACTTGGCGAAATCTTCGATTTTGTCAAGTATGTTGGTCTGTTCCGTTTGTTTGTTTGTTGTTTGTCCGGTCGTCTAACAGCCCATACGGCTGGACCAGTCATTCTTAAATTTTACACCTGATAGGCAATCCACCTGAGACGGTCCGCGTCCAAACCCCGTCTTAATCGGACTAAACGTCACGACGTGAAAACACATTTTGGACATAACTCAGTGACGGAAGTCGTAGCGACTTCCGGTTGACGCCAAAACAAACTTCAATGGAATATCTAAATGTTTTAAAATGCATATTAGTACAAATTATGCACAGTTTTCGCAAGCGTATGACATCAAAGTTTTTAGCTATTGGCGTGATTTAAAAAAAATTCTATTCGTTCTACAGTTCACAATTCTTAACCGATTTGTGATGAAATTTTAACAGCTGATAGAAATCCACAGTGCAAAAAGATATGTGACTTTTGGTGATGTTCAAGATCAGGATCTGGATTCTGCATCACTTTATATTATCGCCCATTATAACCAATGGGGAATTTTGTGAATTACACATGGCTATTCTCAAACAGTTTTGCACTTATTATATTGAAACTTATACTGTCTATTTATGCATGTAATATTAACATGTGTACAAAGTTTGATCAAATTGACCCAAGGTCAAGGTCAGGGTCACCCAAAACTGAAAAACACACATATAAAATACATATTTTGTTTTACAAGATATTTCAAACCTGATAACGGGATCGTAAAGCTGGTTGAAAAGCAATGTTCCTAGGTATTTTCAAATATTTTCTACGATCAGAATGAAGGCAACAAGCACCGATGATAAGTTGTTGAATGTTACATGGTGGCTTTAAATGAGTTGTGAAAATTTCAATCTGCTGCCGTTACCCTGACAATGCGCGCCTGATAATTGTTATTTGTTGACGTCGCGTCATTTTATTAATGTACGAACAAAATAAACACCACACATTCCATGACATTACAGCTTGGACCATCACACGGAAAGGTCAACTAATTCGCCAAGTTGCTGCTAAGCATGATTTTTCATTTGTCTGTTTGTTTGTTTGTCTGGTCTGTCTGTTAGCAACTTTACGCAAAACGGCTTTAGCAAACACTATCAAATTTAATCCACAGGTGGGCAATGAACCTTGGACGACCCCATTAACTTTTGGGTCCATTGGATCAAAGGTCAAGGTCACGAAAAGATCAAAATCGTTTTTCGCTCATAACTTCGTCAAAAATGATCTGATTTACTTCAAACTAAGCTTATAGTGAACCTTATATATTTGTCACTTATAATCCTACCATTCCTATAGTGAAAAATGCATATTTGTGAAGATCGGTAGGGTCCGAAGTTTTGGGGGTCATGGTCATCGGTCAAAATTACAAATTTTCCATTAAAACTAAAACATGGTTACGAAAATACAACTTTACGGGAAAACGGCTGGCTCAAACACTGTCAAATTGTATCACAGGTGGGTAATGAACCTTGGACGACCCCATTAACTTTTGGTTCAATTAGGTCAAAGGTCAGGCAGGTCACAAAAAGGTCAAAATCGTTTTTCGCTCATAACTTCGTCAAAAATGATCCGATTTACTTCAAACTAAGCTTATAGTGAACCTTATTCTATTTGTGACTTAAAATCCTAACAATCCTATAGTGAAAAAATGCATATTTGTGAAGATCGGTAGGGTCCGAAGTTTTGGGGTTTATGGTCATCGGTCAAAATTACAAATTTTCATTATAAATCAAAAAAGGTTAGGAATATGCGTGTTTACTATGAAAGACATAAATCAAGTCCTTTATTGGCTTTCATTTGACACCATGACCTTTGACCTTACTTGGCCTTGAAAGGTCAAAATCATTTTACGGTCATAACTTCGTCAAAAATGTTTAATTGAATTCAAACTAAGACTAAAATATTCCTTATTCTATTCCTTATAATCAACATTCAGGTCAAGGATATATCAAATTTAAATTGATTCCCCAAAATAACTTTATGCCTTAAATGGGTGGGATTTGTTGTGCCTGGCACCACTTGTTATTATTGTTGTTATAATTTTCTCCTTGAGCAGAAACAACGGGTCACGACTTATGTTATTGCCTCTCGTAATCTCCCTTCTGAGATTGGTGTACTGCAAGGTAGCGCTTTTGGAGCAACCATATTGGTTGTCGACTTCATTGACCTCTCCACTTCCGTACAAAATGCTCCATTTTGACGATTACCAGAGGCAGGCTGTCGAAGCCTCTCTACCTGCAGATCTCGAGAAACGGTGTTGGCTACCGTTAGACCATGTCTTTCAATGCAGGAAAGTCTAACTTTCTACTCTGTCCCACCATGAGGATTGCCTGGTCAATTGGCTTACTTTTCTGTCCAATCCCTGGAACTCCAGGTCACACTATGTATCACAACCTGTTGTGGATGGACCATATCTCTCGATTGATCTTTCAGGCTATCTGACCCCTTGCTGTTCACTGCAGAGCCAAGTCCATTCTGAGCCACGCCCAGCTCATTGTGGGTGCAAAGGGTGCACTACCTCTCCACGTGGCTTTGTACGCTAGAAATTCTTTCACACAAAATGTTTTTTGTTTTGCTTTTGTCACATTTCAATTTAGCATTGTTATCTGTCATTTTGCTCTTCCATTTGCCTGAAGACATGAATAGTCTCGCGTCCGTTCGTCGAGCCATGCGCTTCATGGAGTCTTGAGAATTTAAAGAAGTCAGGTAAAACCAAATTGGTCACAACCCGACTGTGCATCGCACTGCGAGTATTTCGACTTACGAAGATAACCAAGCTATTTACGAGGCAATCTTTGTTTTGATCCATTTAATCACCACGATCGTTGAGGTGATTGTGAAATTCCATGAGTCTGTTGTTTGCACTCGCAAGAAAGCGTAAGCTGACGTTTATAGTTGACAGATTAGCTGGCCAATCATAGAAGGGGGAGGGGGACAATTAGGCACATCATTGGGGTGGAGTGTATGGGTAAGGCCTTCCCTTTCTCCAGGTGCTGTTGGCTATTTATGGCTGACGTGTAGGCTGCCGTTTTCCCACGCACGACGAGCTCGAGGTGGGTTGCTCAGGTGAGGTTGTTTGGAGGCTTGGAATCCTGGACAATGTTGTTCCTTTCCCATTCAAAGCACAGGGGCATAACCCACAGCCGTTTGTCATCCCAGGCTGATCAGCTTGTCTCAGGACTTTGCACAATCTCATGCAAAATTCAGTGGATATGCCAGTGCAGAATGGTGTGCAGACATCTCAACTCCACTGAATTTCCCCATCTGGACTGAACTGACATTTGACTACTTTGTGCAGTGTAATTAAAACGATCCCACATGACGTCACTCCCCCTCATTGGCTCAAAGGGGTCAAGTTTAAATCTCATTGGCCGCTTGCTTCATACGGCACGCGTACATATATCTGTCTTCTCCTTCAAGACCATTGGTTCTTGTAGATTCCATTCCCCTTTAAAGTTCATTGGACACCGCGTGACGTGACTCACCAAAACGTGATCCACAAATTTTCGTTCCAATATAAATGGGTGTTCTGCCTTTTTCATCAGTACGGACTCGTATTTACATTTGTCATCGATTGGTATTAACCTTCATTTAGTACGATGATGGTATATCTCTGTATGATGTGCTTGGTTTGTTTATTTATTTATTTTAATTCTTCATTGTTCATGTCTGATGAACTAATATGCATCTTCCCCTTTTCCAATATTCCACTCTAACTTGTCTTTATCTATTCCTCTCCACCCCTCACCACTCCATTCACTTTTACCACATTTTTCCTTTCCCATATCATTCTCATTAACACACATGGAACCCGTCCTGCTTTTCACCTTTGCTCTTTTGACGGGCGTGGTTGGCGTTCTGCAGCTGGGAAAGATGCGCTTGAGCATTCCATGTCGAGCCCTCACGTGTACCCACCTTCAGTGCTTCGATGCAGCTCTTTACCTCCAGATGAATGAGAAAAAACCCACGTGGGTGTGCCCAGTGTGTGATCGCAAGGCTCCATACGAAGTCCTCATCATTGATGGGTTTGTTGGCATATCGCCATTGTTGCTGTTTTCATAAATCACTTTATTGTGGAGATTGGAGATTATTCAATAATCTCTTGGATTATTCAAACTTAACATTTACTTGCATCTCCCCTTCCCCAAAAAAAATATATACAGGAGGCATTACTTTTCAACACACCCTCATATATTCTACCAGCTATCTCAGCACGTATTTCTCAACAGAATTTGTTCCACTTGAGAATCTAAGTTATTAGTGTATTACTCCTTTTTAACCAAAATCGAGGAAATTTACTTAAATCAAAACTGGGCTGTTTTCGTGCCTTATTTTTCTCTTTAAATTCTTGTTTTATTATTGTTATTGATTTTTGTGTTATTAAAGTTGCAGCATAAGTCGAGCTGCAAAGGGATTTTATGTTTATTATGCATCCGCGACGAAGTTGACAGAGGCATTTTGTTTTTGGGTTGTCCGTCCATCCGTGCGTCCATAATAGGTTTTGTTACCGTGACAACTTAAGAATGGCTAAAGGAATGCAAGTCAAACTTTCTACAAGTTTCTATAATGATGCAAGATAAAATGCAAACATGATATGGTCAAGAGGTCAAAGGACAAATGTCCTGCGAGGTAAAAATTGCTACCTCTCTAACTTGTGAACCAGTGATGGGATTTTGACCAAATTTGGTACAAGTTTCGATCGTGATGCAAAGATGAATTGATTTGATTTTGGCATCAACAGGTCAAAGGTCAGAAGTCATGTCAGGTAGAAATGTGATACTTGAGAGCAGCTGAAGGGATTTTAATCAAACTTGGTACAAGCATCTATAAACCTCTGTCAATGCATCCATCCATGACGGATTATTTGTTACGAAACGGTCAAGTGTCAGAGGTCACATTACAATTCCTGTTAATGTGATTCCATTGGCTATGGGATTTGGATTTAACCAAGTACATGTACCATGATTTATGTACAGATTACATATTGAGGTCATATGGTCTTGAGGTTTTAGGTCCAAGTTGGAGTAAGCAAAGACTTAATGTGGACGGAGGCATATCGGTCAATGTCGCGACATCGAATTATCTCGAGTCTTTTATTTTCTCCTTGAAAAAGTGAATTGCAGCAGAAGCTAAAAATACCTGTCATCAATATTGATATGCTTCTGAATCCGTTTTTCACAGGATGCTTGAACCTCCCTTTTTAATGTCAACGAATATCTTGGTGCACTCGGATTGTAATTCTCATTCAGTTCCTCAACATGTCAGGTCAGGCCAGATTAGATCTGTGACTTGCTACAGGTATCATGTAAACCTGTACTAACCTGTTCCATGGTTGGGTTGTCGGCGACTAAACTGTCTCCCCCACCAGGTTTTTTGGTGAGGAGGGTGTTTGACAGGTTTTGTTTTTAATCCTGCTGGGTGTCCATATCCAAAGGGCGGAGGAGCTCCTTGTGAGCCAACGGCCATCCATATCTAGTGCCCAACTGTGTCTGTGGACGTCCTCCTGCAGTGGGGTTACTTCTTATTAGGAGGTTGGTGGCAGGATTTGCAGTCCGGCCACCGTAAAACCCTTCATCACAACACAAAAACGCAAAGAAATCTGTGAAAACCCACTCCGTGGGGAGTACCTCCTGTGCAGCTTCCCTTCGCAGAGCAGCTCACCAGATGACGGATTGGGGCAAAGCCTTCGGGACCCAATCTTTGTGATAGGAAGGAAACCCGGAGGTAATTCACGGGTCAGATGCGGGCGGTGTGTCGGCAGTAGTGCTGAGGTGTCGTCACAGACGGCGGTCCCTCGGGTGGGTGCCTGGAATGTCCTTCCTAAGAGAGGATGATCACTGTCTCTATTATATCTGAGCTCAAGCGTTTGGACATCGGTTGAGCACTCTCTGAGGTTCGGGGACCGGATGCGGTGAGATCATGGTGGTGGTTACCATATATTGGTCTGGTCGCTCTGATGGTTACCATTCCCAAGGGGTTTCTAGCTGTGTCAATAAGCTGACTCCAATGATAATTGAGGGTACACCCGGTCAACGGCGTATTATGAGATGAAGGATTCGTCACTCTTTGGGTTCATTTCCTGGTCTCTGTTTATGCTCCGACTGAGGCGAGTGATCTCACCGTGAAGGATGTATTCTATGGCCGTCGAGTCTGTGGTTGATCGTGCCCAGCGACGATACAATCTGTCTTGGGGATTTCAATGCAGCGACTGGAACTGAAAGGGATGGTTTGAGACGTGTCTTGGTCCCATGGGTCAGGAACTATGAACCAGAATAGCACAGTTCCTTGACTTTGCAGAAGTCATGGACTTAGGGTGGCCGGCTCATGGTTTCAGCGCCGACAAGCTCATCGCTGGACTTCGTATTCCAACGCTGGCGTGTGGCAAGGAGATTGACCAGCTCCTTGATTGGATCGTGGAGTTATCCGACTGCAGGGCTGATTACGGAGTGCTCAATTCTCACTGCTCCCACCGGCTTGTTGGTGCAACTCTGAAGTTGCACCTTATCCAGGAGATGGTACCATCGCCTAGGCTGGATGTTGCTAGCTCAAGGAGAGGGTAGCTGGGGAGTTTGCGAACAGGCTGAGTGGAGATTTAAGGAGTCTGGGTGCTTTGGGGGGTCTGAAGAGTGTGGTGCCTTCAAGACACCGTCCTTGATGTTGCGGTGGAGTTTTGGAACTCCCGTAGGGCAAGGAATTTTGTCTCAAGGGACACTGGATACATTGACCAGAGTTGCAGGGCCAGGCTGAATGGCAGAGCTGAGCTGTTCAGGGAGCTGAGTGTAAACTGTACGTGCACAAGGTGGTCAAGGAGGCCTATGTGCGAGGAATCTGTGAGGGGTAAGCATCACTTGTGGTCAAGTGATTCTGTCCTGCTTACAGGGGAATTCGGCATTGCGTTCATCCAAGCCCATCCCTCCGGTGTACTGCAGTTGGAGCAGGGGTGGGTAGGCTCTTGACAGAGGAGTCCGAAGTGAAGGCCGCTGGGCCGGTTACTTTGAGCGTTGTACCAGGCTGATCACCAGCGTCGAGTTGGACTCGGGTGTTACAATCCCTGTTGCTGACTCTCCAATCAACTGTGGTCACTTCGTTGTGGACACAGGCTGCGGTTGTACGGTTAAAATGGGGTAAAGCTCCACGATCTGTGGCATCCTGCTGAACTTTCAAGGCTGGTGAATGCTGCACTCGTGTCGTTGCATGCAGTTCTGTGCTCTGCTTGGAACACAGGCGTCATCCAACTGACTGGAAGAAGGGCCTTGTTGTCCACTCTGGAAAGGAAGGGTGATCGCCAAGACTGCAACAACTACCGAGGGTGAGGCTGCTCTCAGTGCCGGGCAACGTCTTTGCTCGGTATTATTGATAGGGTTCACCACCATCTGCTTGGCATCGCGTCCAGAGCAGTCAGGCTTTACACAACGAGGTCAACGATTGACCGTATCCTTGCTCTTCGGGGTCCTCACGCGCGACGAGGTTTCGCGCAGGGGCTCTTGCAGGCTATGTTGTTCTCTTAAACTTTGTTCGGTGAATCGGGATGCCCTCTGGAGGATTCTTGGTCTTTGTGGTTGTGCCCAAACTGATCGATTGATGTCTGAACTCACTTCGGTACTGAGAGTGCTGGGAGATGTGGTGGTACCATCTGTGTCTTTTTCCAGTTTTACTGGAGTTCTTTAGGGGGTTGTACTGGCCCCATACTTTTCAGGCACTTGTATGGACTGGATTTCGGAGGATGTCGGAGAGTTCAAGCTGCCGTGCATCCTTTGTGTATGTCAAGATCTCTGACCTTGATTTCGCAGATGATGCAGTCATCTTTGCGGAGGACTTTAGATATCTCTTTTGGGCTCGAGGTGCTGAATGAGGATCGGAGCTGCTGGGTTAGCGGTTTCTTGGGTCAAAACTAAGATCCAGGCTTTCAATGACATCTTGGATGCCGCTGTCCTGTCTGTGCCTGTTTTGTTTGAGGATTGGGTCGTAGAGATTCACTTACCTTGGCGTGATATTATGTCTCTGCGGCTGTGAGTAAGAGGTCATAGACGTCTAGGTCGGGCCTGGGGAGTCATGGATTCACTGGATAGGGTGTGCGCTGCCGGTACCTGTGCGGAGGCGAGAAGTCCGAGTCCTTAGGTCCTTGGTGCTTTCCGTCTTGCTCTATGGATGTGAGACTTGGACTCTGACCAAGGATCTGAGACGGAGCAATTCCTTTGGTACCAGGTCTTTCGGAGAATCCTTGGCTATCGCTGGTCGGACTTTGTGTCCACGAGCGGTTGCTGAGAGAGACTCAATGAGATTTGTTACCTGCATAGTCGTGAACGCCAGTGCGTGCGAGGAGGGGGGGGGGGGGACGGTTGCGTTGGCCCCGGGCATCCATTGGATTGGGGCATTCAATCAGAGAAGGAAATAAGATAGTATTTTAAAATTTCAGTCGGTGAATCAATTTTTGGGCTCACCACATGCAGAGGCAGTTGTTGCCCTTATTTCCTTATACATGGTGTACCCTTTCTGTCTAGAGAAATGGATGCGTCTCCCATCCCCCACACGCATGCGCATGATTGTCGGTGCTGACCATCAAAAGCAACAAGCAGACGTGGCTGTTTCTTCCTCGTTTCCTCGGTCATAACTCGTCTTTTCTTCAGTTTTTGGGCTCTAGATTAGTTCTTTTACTCTCAGTCAGTGAATAGCTCTAGACCGGTGCAACTACGTTTTTTTTTATAGGTTTTTTGGGTATTTAATGAAATATTTACATGGGATGTCAGTAAGAGTGAAGCCTGGATGATCAGAGGACTGCCTATGGCATTTAATCTCGGAATAGGAGACATTTATTCCTTAACATGTTAATATTCGATACAGATACCACTAATTTGCAAGTCTTGATATAAATTGCACAAAATTATCAGTGGAGAATCAGTGTGAAATAATTTGATACGAAGGAACAAAAATGAAATATGGTTTATCCGTCTGCAACTGATCGATTGTTTACCATTTTCTTCCCATTTTCTCATGCGTCTTACGGTTTTTGAGATAGAAATGAAATGTTATGAGTATTTCGTGTGCTTCATTATTATCGAGTTTCAGAATTATTGCAGTATAGTTTTTCTCCACAACCACGCCATCTCCACAACACAGCGCCTCCTCAGAAAACAGCGGCCAAAATGCCGTTGTTACGAACTGCGGCGCAACAGGAGGAGCCACATTCCAGCGTCCGTGTGCAATCAGCCGTCAAATGGCTGATTTGCATAAACGGATCAAGACGGCTTTGCCCTGGAAAAGGCCAGCCAATCAGAGGTGAAAGGGGCGGAGCCAGCCTGGGGTGAAGGTTCAGAGGTGAAAGGGGAAGCGCGATTTCGGTGGCGAAACCTCCAACGGCTTCTCCCTCGGGCTGTAAAGCCGCGTTGGCAACGCGAGGAGTGGTGGTGGGCTGTTATCACTTATACAATTTATTGTTTTATTTTAATGGTTTATGGTTTTATCTCCAATTAAGATTTTTTTGTTCTCATTATCTCAAATACAAGAATGAATATTTTTCAAGAGAAAATAAGCTTGTCTCAGAGTGTGTAAGTTGGTAATCACTTTGTATATATTATTATATTTTTTTTTTCAGTGTCTCAGATGAGAAAGTACAACCGAGTGGAGCACAGAACAGGAAAAAAAGAGGGCAGGCGCGAAGATGAGTTCCATCAAAAGAGGGGCATTAGATGCATGATAAAAGAAGTAAGAGAAGTAGGAACCTGAGAAGTAAAGATGATGTGTGGGTGCAGAGAAGGATTTTTCTGATACGGATTCAGCTCGGTCAGAACATAATACTCTCTCTCCTCAGTCTCGTTGTCTTCTTTATTTTCTTCACATGGAATCATTCCTGACAATCTGAAGACGCCGATTGATGGTTCACCGAGCGGTATTTGACGATGGAGATTGTTTCAGAAGTCAAGGATGAGACAACGTGGTAATGTATGAACCAGTTATAAAAATCATCCACATGATGTGTACGAGTGACAGGTTATTCGCATGCAAAATGTCGAAAACCGGGTTATCGTTCAACAACTTTCAAAATTTGACCTTTGCATAACTTTAAAGGTCACAAAACAATGTTGTGACATTAAAAGGAAACAGATATGCTATAGCTTATTTGGTTAGTTCGTCGAAGAAGGTCGAAAACCCGGTTCGGATTCCCACAACTTTTTGAAAATTTGACCTGTTGACCTTTAAAGGTCAAAGGTCAAGGATTATGACCTTTGGTGCAAAAACTTCCTCTCTGGAACATTCCAGGAACAATATACGTCATATGGCTATATGGGCATTTCGCAACTCATCGGATTATCCATACTTTGATGAAATCAGCGTTAAAAACAACTGAAGGGGGCGCCACGGGCAAGGTGTTCGAGATAGAGCAAAATGGTTTCAAGACTTAGGTGGGGAATGACCTCAAGATTATGCATAAAATATTGTCATCCAGCTCTCAAAGTTTGGGCGGTCGTATGATTTTTTATGTCAAAATTCGAAATTTTCTAAGTTCCGTGACCTTTGTGACCTTGACCTTCTTGACCTTGGATGAATGAAAATCGGGCTCCGTGGGGCTATGCAGGTGCCATTGGCTAACCAAATACCGAAAACCCCTGCCAGATTTGACAAACCTCTAGGAGAGATGCAAATTGAAATCGGCTACCCCCTAAAACACATTCGACGCATTTTCTGTTCGTGACCTTGTGGGCCTTGACCTTGGGACGAAATGAAATCGAGCTCTGTGGGCTATGCAGGTGCCATTGGGCTAACCAAATACTGAAACCCCTGCCAGATTCGACAAACCCTCGGAGAGAAGATTTTTTATGTCAAAATCGCAATTTTCTAAGTTTGTGACCTTGTGACCTTGAGCTTGGGGCGAAAATGAAAATCGAGCTCCGTGGGCTATGCAGGTGCATTGGGCTAACCAAATACCGAAACCCTGTCAGATTCGACAAAACCCCTAGGAGAAGATGCAAATTGAAATCGGCTCCCTAAAAAACAAATCGGTGGAGCCAACCCATTTTCAGGAAAACACAACTAGATCATATATAAACCTCCCACCAAAAATCAGGATCGGAGTCAACCCACGGGAGCTATGCTCGGGACAACATACAGCAACAGACGACAGCACAACAATAACGAAATATGTGGTCACTTTTTTTTCGTGAAAATATTTTTTCGTGAACCAATTTTAGCATTTTTTGCAAGAAGCGATTTTGGCTGTTTTGAAGAAACCGATTCCAGATCATTTGAAGATGAATTACAGCATGGCCCTAAAAGATATCATATAAAGTGGCCATTTGCTGGAGGATGGGAGATCATTTTTCCAAACAGTGGTTTGATAAAGTTTCCCACCGGAGAAATTGTGGAGAGAAATGGTTGTTATACTCTCCATATCGGAAAGCATGCTACTATTTTTGTTTGCTTTTGTTTTCAAAGGAGCATTTGTCGCTGTGTTAACTTTGGAAAGGAAGACGGTTTCTCCACTTGGAGAAAATTAAATCCAAGAATCTGACCATGAGAAAGCCCTTCTCATAGAGCTCACATGAGGAATACCTGAACCTCGTAGTTCGACTCCATCATTCAATACGATAGATGCTGAACTTCAACAGCAAATGTCTGCTGAAAAGAAAAGATGGAAGCTATAACTGAACGGATTGTCGAGGTTATATCCTTCTGGCAAAACAGAATCTGGCCTATCGTGACATCAAGGAGAAGAATATCTGGGTTATCAGAGCCAGGGGAGCAGTCAGTGAAAATACAGGAACTTTCTAGCACAATCCGACTTTTGGCCAAATATGATGACATCTAGCAACACTTGCAGAGAGGAAAGAGAAACCAAAAAGTGTTACCTTTGTCCACGAATTCAAAAGAAATAATCAATTTCTGTGTGAACATGTCAAGAAAATTTAATTTCCGAAATATAAGGACGCATAATTTTTAGCATAATGCTGGATTCAACTCAGATATTGCCATGAAGATCAGGTTTCTGAATTCTGCGTTACTTCATATTGATGAAAAAAGTAGAAAAAAGGAACATTTCTGGGATTTTTTCAAGCAACAAGAAGATGCAGTCAGCCTGGTAAATAATTCAGGAAAAATTGGAAGAAGACAAATTTCCATGAATGACTGTCCGTGGTCAAGCATATGATAACGCAGCAGTTATGGCTGGAGTGAGAGGAGGTGTTCAACAAAAATTATTGAAGTTAACCCAAAAGCTGTGTTTGTGAACTGCGAGAACACACAGCCTCAATTTGGCCTGTGTCCATGCATGAGGTGCAACCTGTTGTTGTTCCATTTTTTGGCATTCTGAAAAACTTTACTTTTTTTTCTTCATCTACTTCTCGTTGGGAAGTGTTTAAATCTTTTGTCACTCGGACTGTGAAAAGACGTGTAGCACAAGGTGGATTCCAGCATGTGCTGTGCAAGTAATCCACGAAGAGTGTGACAACGTTTTGCAAGCCTTCAAACCTGCTGGAAGGAGAATTTTCAAGGGAAACTAAATCTGATGCAGGATCGTATGAACTCTATTCAACAGTTCCGTTTATAGCTATTACTTTTTGGTACTCCGTTTTATCATCAATGGAGAAAGTCTCAAAACGTTTGCAGGATCCGAAATGGGGTTCCCTGAAGGTTTTTGTGATCTGAGAAGACTTATTCATTTCTTGATTTGAAGAATGACAAATTATCACACTGCATAGATTTAGCCAATGAATATTGTGAAAATTGGGAATACCAATTGCACGAACAAGGAGAAGAAGAATAATGCCTGGAGAGTCACAAGAGATAGTGGACTGACGGCACAAGAAGAATGAATGAGTAATGGTAGAGATTGTGAACAGATTAAAAACTGAATTGAAGCCACAGTGTCCGTCTTCAAAGACTCAGTGACCGATTTTCTCTTCTTCTTGAACTTGAATACAGTAGTGATTGAACAATGAACAAGAAGAGAGAATTAAAAAAGGAATGTTCAGACTTTGCAAATTATTATGACAATGATGTGGTTGCAATTCAGTTATAGTGCGAATTATTGATTTTGTGTGCTCCTTCGAGCTGGAGGGAATAGAGTCCCTGATCCTAAAGATGCTCTGGAGTCTTTACTGCAGTATGGGAGGATGTCTTTCCGACGCTGTGTGTTTCATACAGTTACTGCTTACAATCGCATTTTCAGTCGCAAGCTGTAAAGGTCATTTTCAAAACTGAAATTAATAAAAACATATTCTGAGGTCTTCTATGTCACAGAGCGACTGACCAACCTGGCTTTAATAAGCATTGAAAAAGAATTTCTCACAGCTGATGTAAAAAGTGAGTAGTTCAGGTGTTTTGTGACAGGAGGTATCATTTGGGGGAAAGAACTTATTAATTTGATTGATTATTTAAAATCGAATAAAGCGTTTATTATGTTTCATCTGTGTTTATATATTCAAATGTTTTCCTTTCTCATAATATTTCTCAGTATATTAGGCCTTATACTTGAGTCTTTGGGGCGCAATCAAAGATTTGCCCCGGGCTCACCCAGACCTTGCACGCCACTGCGTGGCGTCAGCTGTGGCTGTATGGACATGTGGCTCGTTTTCCTGATGCTGATCCTGCTCACCAGATTCTCTCAGCGGGAGTCTCGTGAGTGGAGGAGGCCAATGGGCCGACCACGTGCCTCATGGTTGCAGCAGGTTGATCGGCATCTCAAGGAGATGGGTGGGCCAGGCATCTGCCTGGGATGGCCAGACGGAGGCCCTGGAGGTTCCGGCGGAAAGTGGACGCAGCGACGCGCTGCTCTGGCGCATGCTCCCATACTGACCTGACCTCAATGTATCTGGCATAGTAGGCGTGCTTGATCGACTTCACATGCTCCGAGACAAGAGTTGAGGCATTTTGAGGTCCATTGATCTCATGGTGCCTGACTTTTGCCACACCCTGGGTATATATATATATATATATATATATATATATATATATATATATATATATTATATATATATTATATTATTATACAGGGTGAGTCAGAAGTCAGCGCCGATTTCTGTCAGTTGATTGTTTGTTTGCATTGTATTATAGTGTCAAGAAGGTGAAATAAATGAATGACATGTTTATCTAACCAATTATTCAAGAAAAATTATTACGGACTGTACCAAGCTGTTTTACTTGCAATTTTCAAGTGCCCTCCTCGTGATCGATGCACGATTGCAGCCGAGCTGGCACAGAGCGGCACACACGTCTGCAGAGTTCGATATCATTTCTCTCAAACTTTGCAGTGATTTGAGCCTTCAATTCCTGAATGGTACGAGGCTTTTCACGATAAACAAGGTCTTTCATGAGCCCCAAAGAAAGAAATTGGAGGTGTAAGATCTGGGGAGCGTGCCGGCCACTCGATCGGACCGCGGCGGCCGATCCACTTTCTGGGAAGTTTTCATCAAGCCAACTGATGAACATAACGTCCATAATGAGGTGGAGCTCTCATGCTGGAAATAACAGTCCTGATCTTGTACCTGGGCCAAAAGAAGGTTTGCAGCATATCCAGGTAAATTTCTACAGTGACAGATCCCTCAAAGAAAAAGGGTCCAATTTATCCTAATGGAGATATGGCTGCCCAAACTGTCACTCCAGGTAAATTACTCCTTCTCAACTGTCACTCTTGGGTTATTCACAGCCAGTCGCACACATTGTGTCTGTTAATTGTGCCATTAAGCTTAAAACATGCCTCGTCTGAACACCAGATGTTGTCTAGCATTGTGTCCTCTTCGTGAAGTTTAGCTAAGAACTCTTCGCAAAATTGAAGACTGTGGTCGTCATCTCCATCATGAAGGGCATGCAGTAAGGGTGGAATGTAAGGTTTTCATTTTTTCTGGTGAAGGATACGGATAACACTTGATTGGCTCACTTCCAACTCTGCAGATAAACAGCGAGTTGACTTTTGCGGACTTTGTTCCAGTCTTCTGGTGCTTCTTCAGCCTTAGCTACATTCGTTGCCGTTTTCGGACGACCGGACTTCTTTGCAGTGGCTCCGACCCTGTTGCTTCAAATTTCTCGACAATCAATCGTATGTTTCTTCCCTGAGGTGGGTTAATATCGAATTCCTGTGCCAAACGGCGTGCGCCATCGTTGTTGTTCATTACATTTGTAGTAATGTTTCGGCCGCCAATGCGTTGATTCATTGAAAGGTAATTCATGGTTCAATTTGGTGCAAATTCAGTACTTTCCAAACTCGCAGCAATAACCTGCAAAACAAAATCAAAATAAATAAATTACGAAATTATAAATTGTAAGACAATTATTACAACATGATTCCCAGAAAGAATCTGACAGCCGAAAAAGAAATCGGGCGCTACTTTTGACTCCCTGTATATATATATGTATATATATATATATATATATATATATATATATATATATATATATATATATATATATATATTGCTACTGCTGTGGAAATTCGCAGAACACCATATAGGTCTCTTAGTTCAGTTATGCCGATAAGTCCGTGTTCAGTTAGATTTCCCCACCGTTGTTTAATGGTATATATTCGTGTCACCCGGGCTGTGATCTTTGAGTTAGCCATTATTATTTTGCTATCGTTATTTTGGACAACCGCCATTACTACCACCGCAAAGCGCCACCAACCACAACAACCACGATCACCAACCACCTTCTCGTCAACCGCTAACATCCCACAGACAACGAACAGCCGCCTTCACAACAACCACCTTAACCACACCGCCCACACCACCCTCACTTCCACCACAAACGCCAGCACAACCACCCTCCCGACCACCACGAACGCAGCCCACCACCATCAAGACCACCACAAAACGCCAACACACACCACCGCATTTCCACCTCAGCACGGTTGCCAGAGGCCTGGCCTTCATCGAGGGAAAGCAGGTGATTCCCGTTTCCCCCTCCCCACCAACGAATGGCATCTTCGCTAACGCGGTGGATTTCACCCTGCAAGGGACCAAGGGTGAAAACCCAAGCAATGAAGCAGGCAACGGTGCGCGCGTCCCTAATTTGGTGGGAAAACGCTTCCTTCTGGAAGTTTCCCGCATGTTCTGGAAGGAAGGGTGGGAGTTGAGAAGGGGCGGGGCGTGGGGTATAAAAGGAGATGCGAACGTGGAAGAGAAGAGTGGGAGAGTTGTCACCAGGAACGCGAGCGCTGAGGAGAATCTCTCTCTCTCTCTCTCTCTCTCTCTCTCTCTCTCTCTCTCTCTCTCTCTCTCTCTCTTCTCTTCTCTCTCTCTCTCTCTCGCGCTCTCTCGCGCTCTCTCGCGCTCTCTCGCGCTCTCTCTCGCTCTCTCTCGCTCTCTCTCTCTCTCGTCTCTCGCTCTCTCTCGTCTCTCTCTCTCTCTCTCTCTCTCTCTCTCTCTCTCTCTCTCTCTCTCTCTCTCTCTCTCTCTCTCTCTCTCAGGACCGTGGCGAGGGTGGCGCTCCGGACCGAGGGCTCTCTGGGTCGGTCGTGCGAGAACGGGAGAATCGAGGTCGGAAGATAGGCGTGAGGAGAGAGAACCGTGAGGGTGGTACGAGCGCGAGGTCGGGCGAAGGAGGACGGAGCCCCAAGAAATCACCACACGGTCACGTTCTTTCTTTCTTTTCTGGGTTTTTGTGTGTGTGTTTGTTGCGCCAGTCCGTCAAGTTAAACCTGTTTAAGTAATTGTACATAATAAATAGACAACGGTTGTAGTTCTTCTTGTCGTGCTTTTGTTGATTGCATTGCTTCTTTGCCTTGCATAAATGCATGTGTGTTTGCCTCGCTAATTGTATACGTGCATGCCTGCATACGTGTGTGAATAAATGTGCGTGTTTAAATGTTAACCGTTCGTCGTGTCCTCTTTCCCCATTGAACCGCCGTATTGCTCTCGGAATAATAACGGGCTTTTTAATAGCGATAAAAGAATTGGGTCCAGCGAGGTCTCGCGATAATACACCGCTCGGTTATCCCAGAACGGAACCGACCGCTTAAGCGGTTCGTGTCCAAGCAGACCTCGCTGAGGTACGGTCTCTTGGTAGGCTGCCCGCGCGAATAATGGTATATCGACATCGGCGATTGACCCTGTCGCGCGCGGGTAGCATATTGACTAGGCCGTGGTGTGCGCTTGGAGTACACCCGTGACTGGTTTTCGGCGTTGTTCCAGAAAGTTGCGATTGAATTGTCCGTTTGGTGGGCGAGACGGCCGCCATTGGCTAAAGCGGCTGTTGGCACGCCGGCGGGCGCGAATTCGTAACAACATATATATATATATATACACACACATAATGTGTGTGTGCATTTATCAGTATATAATTTGAACTTTTTTTTTCTGCAAAAGTCTGTTTCATGATGCTTGGGGGGAACCATTTGAATTTTGTTGTTAAGGACTTATTTGTATGGCTGTGTACACAAAACTCTTAACCCCACGCTCCTTTCCCTTCTTCCTTGCAGTTTATTCATGGAAATCTTGAACTCGTGCTCAGATGTGGATGAGATTCAGTTCCGTGAAGATGGCTCTTGGAGTCCCATGAGACCCAAAAAGGAATGCCAAGATGTGGTCAACACCTCAACACACTATTCTTTAGATGGTACTTCATGTTCTTGTGGTGGTGCAAAAGTATATGGGTAGATTATATGAAGGGCAGGAGCCAAAGAATGTTTGACCAAATTTTGGATGTGTGGCGTCAAATGATGATTTATGGAGAGAAGTAGTTAGGCTAATATTTGTGTGGATTTGTGCATCTATGTGTGAACATGGATGGACACTGACACTTCCGGACAAACACTGACGCACCACACGCACGCACACACGTGCATGGACACTGACAC
>CM068963.1:9106916-9119894 GCA_035128595.1 Eptatretus atami
TTTTATCTATACTAATATCTCCTTTTGTTTAACCTTTTTGTGCGATCTCTTTGTTTCACCTTTTTGTGCGATCTCCTTTTGCAATCCACCTCTCACTTTGACATTGATACTTAAAAAAAAACAAAAAACAATAAGGTCCATCTGACCAGGTGTTCACTATGTTTGTTCTGGCTGTGAAGGCATAGAGTATAGGCTGGCATTTTGTGTTCTGTGGCTTGATACATTTTTGCTATTTCGCTAATTTCCCACTTTAAATCTAATCGTTTCTCAAAGAACGCTGTTTCAAGGTAAATTGTTGTGTTTGTCGTTTTTATTTACTTTATGCACGTGTGTGTATGTATATAAACTGTATTACTCCAATGGCACTTGGCACCGGTGTGTGTGTTATTGGTAGTTGGTTGTTATCTCCATATATGTTTTTCAGAAAGTGGAATGGAGCACTCCCGTGTGTGTGTGTGTGTGTGTGTGTGTGTGTGTCGTTGATTGGTATCTACATATGTGGGTTTCAGAGTGTGGAATGTGGAATGGAGTCCTCCCAGGGTGGGCTCAAAGCATCAACTTTCATTTTGTTAAGGGGTCACGATTCATGGATCAAGCTGTGAAGTTTTCTGTTCTCAAAGTTTTGTGCCGAGGGTTCTCGTCAGGATCGTCACTGAGCCCCGGACAGCTTCCAACTGTAGTTCATTTGTAGTAATATTTCCAGGGATCGTTTTTAATATCTCTCTGAGGTTTTCGTCATCATTCATGAAGCTCCAACTATCACTGGTACAACTTTGGCATTCTTCAGCTTCCAGGATCTTTTCACTTCATGCTTGAGGTCTTGGTATTTGGTCATTTTCTTGATTTTTGCATTGTTTAGTCTAAAATCACTGCTATTAACATCTTGATTGGTAATGTCTTCTTCTCTTTGTTTTTTTATACCTTATTATGATATCGGGTCGCAATGCTTTGTTTTCGATGTTCACGCTCGATGAGACCATTAGGTCATACGTGAGGAGTACTTCAATGTTTTCAGCGATTGCTTTTGGTTCATGTTCCCACAAATTTTCTGGAACTGGAATATCAAAGATTTTGCAGATGTGCCAGTGGATTACTTTACAAACTCTGTTGTGTTATTGTGTGTACAGCTGTTCTCACAATTTTTTTTGTGTGTTTGGTCATTTTGCATAACATGCAGTGCACCAGCCAGCATCTCTTATCCTCTTTTGTGGCTAATGATTTTTATTACCCCTGTTTACCTTTCATACCCATCCATCTTGGTTCTTGGTTTCATTTTCTCCCCTCTCCCTCTTCCTCTACCATTCCTGTTTGTTGATTATCTTGATGTTTGACTCACTCTCAGTTCTACCTGGCTCTTCCCTGAACCTCATTCCTGTGAAGAAAAATAAAAAGTCCTTGGAAAAATTATTTTAACTAAAGCTCAGGATTAACTCGACATAAGCTTAGAAATATGACATTGAATGGAATAAATGTGCCTTCATGGCTCCTTGATGTGTTGAAAGGCAGACACAAATCTACTTAAAATAAGCTTGAATAAATGAATGAATGAATGATTTGATGCTCCCTGTAGTTTATGACGAGAATTTGAGGAATTTGTCCAGAATGCCAGCGATAACTCTCGTATTCTATCGAAATACACTTTCAAATCTATTACGTCCAGCAATACTGTTTGCACAGTTGCCCTAGCTTTACGTCCCAGGGAAATTGTGCTCTGTGATTGGTCTACCCTGTCTGTGAAACACCAATCCAACAGTTTATAGTTGGGCCTAGAATCAATCCCAGACAAGACTGCTCAACCATACTTGTCAGTTCCTTTCCTCCACACCATCCTGTCAGACCTTTGCTATGTTGTTAGTAGCAATTCCTTATTACCTCCATCACCGAAGGTGAAGGAGGTTATGTTTTCACCTCTCTGTCTGTCTGTCTTTGTGTGCAGGATATCTCAAAAAGTTGTGGACGGATCTAGATGAAATTTGGTGGGCAGGTTGGGTGTGTGACAAGGACGAACTGATTAAATTTTGGTGAAGATCCGAATCCGGCTACTAGAATTTTTGAAGTGTTTCTTCACCATTGGGCGATAGGGCCAAAAATTGTAAATAGCATAATATCACAAAAAGTTGCAGACTTATTCAGGCGAAACTTGGTGGACATGTTGGGTGTGTGATGACGAATTGATTCGATTTTGGTGAAGATCCGGATCTGGATATGAGAATTATTTAATTTCAGTGATTTTTCACCATTGAGAGAGAGGGCCAAAAACGATATATGGCATGATATTTCAAAAATGTATTGGGCCCGATATATTCTTGTGGATCAGGCATTATGTGGTGGAGGTATGCGCTCTACCGAGTGTCCTCGTTCAAAGTGGAATTGACCAATTTGGTTTGAGGTTCAGGAGATGTTTGCTTTCAATACGATAAAATGTGGGATATTTATCTCGTTTCACCTTTTTGCTATATATGTAGTAATTGTAACGTGAATGTATGACTATGTAAAAAGATGCATGTGTCATGGTTGTTTGCTATCCCGGCTATTTATTCCTCATCCATTCAAATTTTTATGTTTTATTGCTTTTCCATATTTTGGATCGAAATAAATGTACACTACATGGCCAAAAGTATGCAGACACCCCTTTTCATTCGTGGATTTGGCTATTTCATCTATACCCATTGCTGACAGGTGTATAAAATCAACCACACAGTCATGCAATCTCCATAGACAAACATTGGCAGTAGAATGGGCCATATTGAAGAGCTCAGTGACTTTCTATGTGGCATCGTCATAGGATACCACCTTTCCAACAAGCCAGTTCATCAAATTTCTGTCCTGCTCGAGCTGCCCCGGTCAACTGCAAGTGCTGTTATTGTGAAGCGGAAACGTCTAGGAGCAACAACAGCATAACCGCGAAGTCGTAGGCCACACAAGCTCACAGAATGGGACCGCCGAGTGCTGAAGCGCGTAACGCGGAAAAGTCGTCTCGTCGATTGTAACACTCATTACCGAGTTCCAAACTGCTTCTGGAAGCAACGTCAGCACAAACACTTTTCGTTGAAAGCTTCATGAAATAGGTTTCCATGGCTGAGCAGCCTCACACTAGCCTAAGATCACCATACGTAATGCCAAGCGTCAGCTGGAGTGGTGTAAAGCTCACCGCCATTGGACTCTGGAGCAGTGGAAACGCGTTCTCTGGAATGATGAATCGCGCTTCACCATCTGGCAGTCCGACGGACAAATCTAGGTTTGTTGGATGCCAGGAGAGCGCTGCCTGCCTGAATGCATCGTGCTAACTGTAAAGTTTGGTGGAGGAGGAATAATGGTCTGGGGCTGTTTTTCATGGTTTGGGCTAGGCCCCTTAGTTCTATTGAAGGGAAATCTTAACAGTACAGCATGCCATGACATTCTAGATGATTCTGTGCTTCCAACTTTGTGGCAATAGTTGGGGGAAGGCCTTTTCATGTTTCAGCATGACAATGCCCCTGTGCACAAAGCGAGGTCCATGCAGAAATGGTTTGTCGAGATCTGTGTGGAAGAACTTGACTGGCCTGCACAGAGCCCTCACCTCAACCCCATCGAACACCTTTAGGATGAATTGGAACGCAGACTGCGAGCCAGACATAATCGCGCAACATCAGTTCCCGACCTCACTAATGCTCTTGTGGCTGAATGGAAGCAAATCCCCGCAGCAATGTTCCAACATCTCGTGGAAAGCTTTCCCAGAAGAATGGAGGCTGTTGTTGCAGCAAAGAGGGAACCAACTCTATATTAATGCTCATGATTTTGAAATGAGATGTTGGACAAGCAGGTATCCACATACTTTTGGCCATGGAGTGTATTTCAAGATAAACTGGTATCTTGATGGGTTATTGACTTGCAGGTGGTATTAGCCACTTATTTCGATTAAGGAAAGCATCCTTGGGTGAAGGATAAATGTTCTTCATTGTGATGGCCAATGAATGGCATTATTTATACTTTTAATTTGGGATGAATGGATGGTGTTGAGATACACATACTTGCCTCTCAGCTCTCTCGCCTGGGTTTGAATGCTGACCCAGCTATAAACTGTCATCCTCGTGTTTCATAGGCAGGGTATTTCTTCAATGCGTGTGCCATCCTTCGGATGATGTTAAATGGGCGTCCCTTCTGCCAGCATTAGTTGGTGGATGTTAAAGATCCCATGATATCCTTCATGTAGACGAGGCGAGTTATCGCTGGCACCATGAACAAGTTATAAATTCCTGCCATAATCGGCAGGGGGCACTGTTTCAGCAGCACAGCTGCACCACAGCCGATGATGCTACTCTGCAGCTTTGTTATGCACATGAAAGAAGCAGAACCATTAAGCTGATAAACTGCTGAGTATTAAAATAAAATAAAAAATTATACACAAGATCAAGGCTTGTGGAAGTGAAAATACTGAACAGAACATGTGGAAGAGTGATCATGCCATGACAGAATAAAACTAGAACAGCACTCTGTGGAGTGCATACCTCCACCAGACTGAACAGTTTACGTTTTGTATCCCATTGATAGGCCGGATCTGGATCTGGACCTTGATCAAAATCCAATGGGCTTGTTCTTGTAACCTACCCAACTCATCCACCAAGTTTTGTCATAACCCACAACCTTTTGAGATGTCGTGCTATATATTGTTTTTGGCCCCATCTCTCAATGGTGACGAATCACTTACAAATTCTCATATTCAGATCTTCAACACAATCAAATTGATTTGTTCTTGTCACACCCCCACTTGTCCACCAAGTTTTGTCTGATTCCGTCCATCATGTTTTGAGATGTCGTGCTTTTTATCAGTTTTAACCCTATCTCTCAATGGTGACGAATCGCTTTAAAAAATGCTCCGATCCAGATCCAGATCTGGATCTTCAAAATGAAATTAATTCTTCCTTGTCATACACCCAACCTGTCCACCAAGTTTTGTCTGAATCTGTCCACAACTTTTTGAGATATCCTGCTCACAGACAGACAGACAGGGGTGAAAACATAACCTCTGTCCAGCTTCGGTGGCAGAGGTAAGGAGCAGGAGAAAGAGAAAATTCATTTTTAAAAATTACCTTTTCCCCTCATTGATAATGATGTGATTTTTGTGAATTGTACAGATTGAAATACAGGTTGTTAGCTAAATAACTTGGGCAGATGAAAGCCTGTGTTTTTCTGATCAACAAACCTATAAAACCTTTTAATTTTATTTCCTATATTTTCGTTAGAATGGACTGGCTGGCCTGAAAGTTACACGACTTAAAATTCTGTTTTTGTATCAATTGACCGTGAAGATAAATATTCACATTTGCATTGGAAGCACTGAGCCAGCTGCTGGTTGTGTTGTTTTATCTGGCTGTGGCCATGCTGAATATGAAAAAAAGCTGTTACAGCAATGCATTTTCTTCTGGTCGAGCTTCCTTTGTTCTATCAGCCCTCTGCCCCTTCCCCGCTTCCTTGGCTGCACATGTTCTTCCACCTTCCAGTAACTCCTGTCCGGTTAAACTTCATAAATTTAGGCTTCCTGCACACTCCAACTGTTTTCCTATTTTCAAAAAAATCAAAACAATTCAGTCATTGCAAAGCTTATGGCTCACTTGATCACACGACAGTTAAGAACTAAATTTTCGTAGTCTGGGCAGACCCATTGTAACGTCATCAGTCCATTTTTCTGGTTGAATCATCTCCCTGCACTTGCTCGATACTTGTGGCAAAGTAGTTGAGATGCTGATGCAAATTCTCTACTGCCACAGCATCAATGTTCCTTGCACTTTGAAACGCAACACTGGCTTCTGTACAAACCCAATGCGAGGGTTTTTGTTCCCCTCTAGAATTGTGAATCTTCACCAAAGTGTAAACACCGTGAGAGGACTGGAAAGTGGCTTTCGAATTCCAGGACTTGCTGAGTACCAGGGGACATTTTCTCATCCGCACATGTCGGCCTTGCCTGACCTTCAGGGTAAGTGTGCAGAAGATGTATACATGCTTTGAGGCTGTCGACATGTGAATGTACAATGTGGGGTGCTGGAATTCTAGCACGAAGAAATGATGAGAAGGTAAAAATGGAGGGTAGAGGAGTTTAAGATTTTGGACATTGGTTGTAAAAGGCATACGGAGACATGTAAAATAAATTAATCTTGTTCTGTGGTATTAATGTATAGATTCCATGGTTGTAGCTCTAGTTCCTTGTAACTATTTTGTAAATGTAACAGGTGTTGTTTGACAATTGTGAGGATTTTTGCTTGTTGAAATGGTGATTTGATCCGTCCAGCCTGCATCTCATTTCCACCAGAGACACCACACGTCTTATCCTATCTGTCTATTTAGCTTTCTTCTTTTTCGTATGGCTCTATCTATCAATTCCCCCTGTTCAAATAATGTGTTTGGCAGGATTTGTCAGGTTACAGATCTATTATTGGTTCAGAGGGGGAATGAAGCACCAATTATATTTTAGACTGGCAAATACAACATGTTGCTTTGCTGATGGGAATATTAAGGGAGGGAGGATGGAGGGTAGCATGAGGGGAAGGAGGGGGGAGCGAGGATGGTGGGGGCAAGGGAAGGCAGCATGAAGAGAGGGCAAGGGATGGCAGCGTGAGGGGAAGGTCCATCCGAACATAATCATCGTCCGGATATGTGCGGAGATGACGAACCGTCATAAACACACACCCTCCTGGAGACGCCCAAAATATCAAATATGTCTTAATTGGAGAAATGAACACTTGTTTGTTTGTTTTTGAGTCGGAACTGCTGCTGAGTTATATTATGGAGCTTAAATTTTTAAATCCAGCTTAGTTTAAGAGATTCTCGAGGTTATTGCATGTGCGGAAATGAAATAAAGCCATGAACACTGGCGTCTCCGGGCGTTTATAAGCATTGCAACGTATCCAGCGATTTGTAGCTATGAACAGACATTCGATAATATGAGTGAGGAAAGTGGGGAAAATAAACAAACTTTATCATTAAGAAATTGTTGCGGCCTGTTCCAATATAAAGCATGGTTGAGCAGGTCAAACAACATGGCGGCTTCAGACCCCAGCGAGGTCACCCAGGGGATACACCTAAAGACACCAGAGAGCGAGTTGGCCGAGGAGCTCCTGATAATGGATATACTTAAATATGACCATTAATTATCTTCAAAAGGGTTTTTTTAATGAACCCAAACACCCAATTTTCACTCGTGCACTTCCTTGGAGTTCCCTGGGTATGCTTGCGAAGTTTTCATGTATTTGGAGTTATGGAGGGACACACACACACACACACATTCACATTTATTGGTACAGATTGACAAGTGTGAAAAAAAATCTATCTTGTAGATGCAGTGAAAAATATGGATGGAAGGATTAATACAAAAGAGGTCCAGCCTCTTGGAGGGACACTGGGAGCAATAGACTGCTAACAACGTGTCAAAGGAGAGTTGTCAGTTTCAACCACAGCTACTTGCAATGCCCCATTGACGAATGATGATCCTTTAGTGCTGGAGAAATGCCCTGGAGGCGTCGGCAGTGCAAACAGCTCTTTAGGCCTAAGTCACATTTGCTCTACGGCGAGGATACGGCGGCCGTACGCCCTCAAGAATGACAGAAACGTGCAGCGGCCGCAGAGTTTCTGCGGTGGCCTCAGGTGGCCCTACGCCGTTTGGCTATATTTTACAGGTCGTAAGTCACCGTGGAATTATAGCGCGGAGTTATAACTTTTTCATTTCTACGTTCGCCGTAGCAATTCGACAAGCCGAAACAAAAGAACTGGTTAAAAAAAAAAAAAGAAAAAAAGAACCCACTCGTTACCGTCCGTCTGGCCGCACGTTTGGCTTAGGGCCCCCTGCGGTCGCCTTGCGGGCACCTTGCGTCTGCTTGAAAATTATATGGTCGCCGCAGGAACGCCCTAAGGTCACCGTGCGACATCAAATCAAAGACCGTACGGCACCCCACGTTTTCGGTCTCCACAATTTGTAAGGCCGAAGCCTTAGTCACATTTGCTCTACGGCGAGGATATGGTGGCCGTATGCCCTCTGAATTGACAGAAACGTGCGGCGGCCGCAGAGTTTCTGAGGTGGCCTCAGGGTGGCCCTACGCCGTTTGTCTATATTTTACAGGCCGTAGGGTCGCCGTGGAATTATAGCGCGGAGTTATAACTTTTTCATTTCTACGTTCGCCGTAGCAATTCGACAAGCCGCAAAAGAACTGGTAAAAAAAAATAAAAAAAAAACCCACTCGTTACCGTCCGTCTGGCCGCACGTTCGCCTTAGGCCCCCCTGCGTCTGCCTTGAAAATTCTAGGCCGCCGCAGGAACGCCCTAAGGTCACCGTGCGACATCAAATCAAAGACCTACAGCACCCCACGTTTTCGGTCTCCACAATTTATAAATACCCCGTGCGGCTCCCCGAAAAATAAAAACATATGTGACTGCTACATTGTTTGACCGTGGAAATACTGCGGCGCCGTATATTGCTAGTGGCCGTAGATTTGGAGACCACGGCCGCCGTGGCAAATGTACTTAGGCCTTAGTGGACTCGGAGAATCCTTAAAACCATCCCAGGCAATTTAACTGCAGCTGTGCTAGTACACTCTTGGAGATACAATGAAAAGTCTGTTAGGCCAATGTGTGCAGGTTGGTGCAGTGAATCCAGACAATGAGCATGAGCAGACTTTATCTTTTCCCCTTGTCCGTTTTTGTGTCCGAGTGCGGAAACGCCTCAAATATGAATTTAGATTTAGGTTACCTCACGTCTTGATTTATTTCCTGTTTATTAATCATTATTTATTTAATTTGCTGGTGTCCGTGTATCTGTTGTGGGTTCGAGTACAACCCGTGTGCCTCTGTCCTTTGCCGCCCTTTCTTTCCCACGCGCACATAGAATCTCAGCTGTAAAGCCTCCAAGGAAATTGTTTGGCCATCCGTCCAGGTAGGAGCGAAACCTTCCCTGGACATGACTAATATATATATGTATATGGATATATATTATACATATATATATATAACAATACATAAATATATATATATATATATATATATATATATATATATATACAGTAATCCCGCGCTAAGTGAAAATCCGCGATGAATGGACGCCTCCCCAAAAATCGACTCGTCTGGTCTGGTCGGTTTGGGAGTGATCGGGTTTGAGGTGCCTGAGATCGACTCGTCTGGTCTGGTCGGTTGGCAGTGATTGGGTTTGAGTGCGGAGATCGACTCGTCTGGTCGGTTTGGCAGTGATTGGGTTTGAGGTGCTGGAGATCGACTCATCTGGTCTGGTCGGTTTGAGGTGCTGGGTATGAGCAGTGCTCGTCCAACGGCGGCAAACCTTTTTCCTTCCCGAAGCATATCAAGCACCTTAACCTTCTCTTGGAGCGTCAGGACCTTCCTCTGGCGCTTCGGTTCCTTGCCAGAAGCCTTAGAAGGTGCAGGGCGTTTGGGCGGCATTGTGGGGCTTGGAGAAAAAACGTAGAAAATATTCGAAGTTCACAAGCGAAACTTTGTCTCGTGCGTTGTATGACTGCTCGAGCACCACGCGTTATAATTTATTGCTTAAATAATTTATATTTTATATATTATTACAGCGATGTACCGGGGGAATCCGCAAAAAAATTAGTTAGTTCCAAGGGAAAACCCGCGATGAACCGGGGGAGCGATAGGTGAACCGTGATAAAGCGGGGGTTGACTATAAAATACATACATACATACATATAGATATATTGTGTCGCGGTGGGAGGGTAAAATCCCATGATGTCCGGAGATGTTCCAAATTAATGGCGGACAACTCCCCTCTAAGCTGTCAAGCCTGGGTTGGAATCTCGACCCAGCTATAAATTGTCATCCGGGTGATTCATCAATGTGGGTGGTGCTGTCCCATCTGCCAGCATTAGTTGCTGGACGTTTAAGATCCCACGGTGTCCTTAACAAAGAGAAAGTGAGCTATCGCTGGCACTGTGAACAAATTACAAGTTCCTGCCCTAATGTAAAAGGGGGCACAGCTGTGCTCTTTGCCAATAATGCTACCCCGCAGCTATGTATAGCGCACACAAACAAGGAAGAATTGTCCCGAGGTTGATGCTTTGTCCGTGCGTTTTAATTCTACAGTCTACTTTCAACCTTTCTCTATGATTCTAAATTGTTATTTTTTTTGTCTTCAAAGATGGGGATTGGAGGGGAGAGGGGGTGTCAGACTGAAATGTTATTGTATAGATTTCTGTTTCGGTCCCACATCTTACTTCGAATACTTCAAATGTATGGTGTTCTGTTTCCTTGCACATTGTTAATGAACATCAATAATGTATCAAAAATGATATGAACCACATTTCACAATTTCAATTAAACTTCTACCAAATGACTCGTTGCAAAAGCTTAAAAGCCTTTGTCTGATTAATATATCCTTTTCTTTCAGGTTTGGATCTTTATACCTTGCTGCAAACAGATAACCAGGTGTGCTGAATTCTGTCTGAAAACTCATGTGCTTCCTTTATTTACTCCTGTGAGCTTTGGTGAATCAGTCCATTTTCTTAAATACTCTGAATGTGAATCATTGTTTTTTCCTTTGCCATTATTGAATACATAATATATAAATGATCTTTTCAGTTTCCTTCCATCCCCCTTACCCCTCCTCTTTCCTCCGTCCCTCTGCCTCCTCTCCTCCCCCATTGTTCCCAAATGGTTTGGTACACCACAATCAGAATATTTATATTGCTTCCATAACCATGTATGTAAAAGCACCTCACCCCCCAGCTCCCACCTTTTTGTCTGCACAATGTTGAGAAGGTTTCTTGTCTCAACAGGTTCCTTGTCAATTGTATTCTTGTTACTTTCAGTAATTTGCTCTGGAGTACAAATGGTGGTGACTTTCCAGTCATTCATTGAGAGTAACATTTGTGATATTTTACAGCAGCTGAACATGGCGCCTCCACCTCGGACATCATGCACTGAACCTTGTGGCATTTGGAATTGGTCAAAATACGACATGGCACACGGAAGCCCATCTGCCTTGCAGTCATATGGCGGCTCCGGCCTGCCGGCTTCATCTCTTCCCGATGAACAAGATCCGACACGGTCCATGCTGAACCATGGCTTTTTCCCTTATTCTTCTGCGACGGTTTACCTGGACCAGCTCCCGACGCAGAATGTGGGAGCCGCTTCAGGGGGCGATTCCACAACCGGTGGCGCGGGTTCCTTGGATCATCTCGTCCACTCTCCCACCGGTGCCTGTGGACCGCTCTCAGTCAGCAGCAGCGGAAGTCTCTTGTCCTCCCCACACGCCTTTTCACAATCGGTGCAAAACAATGGCTTTAACACTCCAGGCCCTCCTGAGAGCTCGCACGGCACTGTTCCTGACATAATCCCACTCGATGACTGAGTTTGCTGCAATCTTGGCTAAATACTTCATCAAATCATTTTGATTTGATCCTGGACCATATGGTGCTAACGAGCTTTGTTTGTGAGCATATTGTTTTCTTCGCTGGAGAATGACATTTGTTTGAGTCTGGTGGCGTTTGCCTGGATTTAATTCTGCAAGATGTTCAATACTTTTCCAGTGCTCATCCTTCGACGAACTAAGCTTGTTCCCAGGTGGAGTTGGAGAGTCTACAAACATGGCCGAGTGTTAAGATTTAGAGGGCCTGTTCAATCTACAGCTAGTGTGTTACCCAGTCTGGCTAACACCAACAAAAAAAATATTGATTCAATTATTTTTCCTCGTCCAATCCATATGAACCTGTTTTTTTTTTCTTCTCTCTTTTCAAAGAGGAGGCAGAATGTACATGTGATGTAACAGCTGGTGAGTTTATTTCATCGGGGGTGTAAAGCTGCTTCCTCCCGTTGTGTTGTGGTACAAGTGTAAAGTATACATTTGTAAATTGACATCTTTGCTTTGATATAGGGCCATCTTTTTTATATAATATGAGGTTGTGAGGGATTACAGGGCATTGAGAGGGAGTGGGGGGTGGGAGGGGAGGAGGAGGAGGAGGAGGAGGAGGAGGAGGGTGGTGTTTGTGTTTTGCATATGTAATAAAACTATAATTTAATCTTTTATTTTATCTGTCCCTACTTTTTTCTCCCTCTTTTTTTGTAGACGTAGTCAAGGCTCGTGGAAGAGTTGGTACTAGTACACTGAACAGATCAGGACAAACGGAGCAGCAGAGAGAAGGTGGAAATGTCAATAGCTGAGCAGAAGGCCAAGATTTGGAGTCAGACCAGCAATGGGTGTGGGAGGAATAGGGGCAGGAGACGATCCTGGGGTGGACAAGATTGATTCAGAAGGGAAAACTGGAAATTTGGTAGGAGGAGGGATTAATGGGGCATAAAAAAAGATCATTGTTTTTTTGGGTTGGGGATGATCTGAGATGACGGTGAACAGTTCACCGCCCATCTCAGATCGTCCCAATCAAAACTTGGAGGTAAAATGAGGTAGAGGATGTGGAAGTTGATTCCACAGGTGGGAGAGACGAGGAACAAATGAGTGGATGTGAGCAGTAAATGGATTTAGGTAGTTTTACCAGAAGAAGGTTTATGGTGGACTTTGCAAACCCACAGAATTGGGGGGGGGGCACAAAGGAGCAGAGGGTTCAAGACCATAAAGGAGGCAGTGGAAGACAAGAGACCACCGACCTGTCTGTGACGGCGAAGTGATAAGCCCATTGACTCGGCTTTGGTTGCCACAGCATCAATCTGAATAAGATGAGGCAAGGGGGCTGACCCAGAGGGAAGAGCAGTACTCAAGCTGTGGATGAAGGCCTTGTAGGTGGATTGGAGTTCAGGTGTGCCAAAGGAGTTTGTACGACAGAGGATGCCAATTTTGAAATGTGGTTTGCCCAAGAAAGATTGTGGCTGTTCGTGAGACCCAGAAGTTTGAATGACAACCTCCTCAAGGATTTTTAAGTAAGTAGATTGGTGGTGGGGGAGGGGAGGAGGGTTTGCCAGACGGTCCTTTTGGAGAGTGAGAGTGTGAGATTTGTCAGGATTGAAAGACATATTCCAAGTGTTTGACCAGCTTGT
>CM068963.1:9164858-9188239 GCA_035128595.1 Eptatretus atami
AAACGACAACCATATTAAATTACTTGTGAGCGACACATATAAAAATTTACTTGTGAGCGACAACATACTAAAATACTTGTGAAACGAACAACATATAAAATACCTGTGAAACGACAACATATAAAATTACCTGTGAAACGCACAACATATAAAATTACCTGTGAAACGACAACATATAAAATTACCTGTGAAACGACAACATATAAAATTACGAGGCACTCGGTAGAGCGCATACCTCCACCACGTATGCCTGATCCATGAGAACATATCGGCCCAAATACATTTTGAGATATCATGCTATATATCGATTTGGCCGATCTCTCAATGTGAAGAATCACTTAAGAAATTAAATAATTTTCACTATCCAGATCCGGATTCAGATCATTCACCAGAATCGAAACAAAAATTGTCGTGGTCCACAACTGACCTGATCCACCAAGTTTCGTCCGAATCGTCCCCAACTTTTTTAGATATCGTGATATATATATTATTGGCCCTATCAATGGTGAAGAAATCACTTTAAATTCTAGTATTCGGATCCAGATCTTCACAAAATCATAATCAGTTCGTCCTTTAGAATAACGTGCCCAGCCAATATTAATCCAGATAACCGCCCAACTATTTTGAGAATATCCTCAACACAGACAGACAGACAAAACCAACACAAACAGACAAAGGTTGTTGAAAACATAACCTCCTCACCTTCAGAGATTGAGGTAGTATAGCTGTCCTCTTATCTGCTGACGTATTTACCTATGAGGGCAAACCGCAAAGCAGGTTAAGCATTGTTCCAGCTCTCTGTCTACATATGTCAGTCTATTGATCGAGGAACGACTACGATTTCAATGCGAATATATATATTTTGAACACTGCAGAACATGAGACCTACAGTTTTGTAGTACTTTGGCTCTCTTCTATCTAATTCAATTATTACAATCACAAACAATAATAAATGCCCCAAGTGGACGGAATGCGAGTCTCTTCAATCAGGGCGGTTGTAAGGCGGATTGGTTGTAGTTCCGGCACAGCATAGTGATAAAGAGAAGTATACGTCTAAAAGGGACGAAAAAGGACAAATAGGACTGTCTCCTCTCTGACACCCACCCCCACATCTGTCCTTCCACTTCCCAACAAATAAATATATACATATATATAATATATCATAATGTCAACATTAGGCAAAATTAACAAACTTTTTAAATTCTAAAATGCCTCAATTTTATTACGATTGACTAGAAATTTGAGAGGAGTGGATTATTTGTCATTGATTCAACCACCAATTACTCTTTTGAGGTCAACATAGACCAAAAGGTCAACCTAAGCCAAAGTCAACCTTAGCCAAAGCGTTCAACAACTTCGGTGCGGATTTCTAAAAATCCTCATTTCTTCGATTGACTTGAAATCTTGAAAGGATATATATTTTCATCACTGAAGTTCACCATTTGATTTTTGAGGTCATCTTTGGCAAAGGTCAACATAGGCCCCCCAAACTATATTAAAATTGTCAATTTCATCCCATGGACTTGAAATTTGAAGAGGATTTGTGTATTTTGTCGAATAATTCAGCCACCAATTATTTTTTTTAAGGTCACATTTGTTTTATGGATTCGATAAGTATCGTGTAATGCATGACATCTTGTTTGTTTGTTTCCACCACAAACATGAGTGTTTTTCTCTGCAACAGCTTGTCGATTGACCACAAAATTTTCACCATAGGAGTGACTACTCAATGTAGAATGTTTTAATAATTATGACGTTCATAGGTCACGCGTGTGCGCAGCCATGTTGAAAAGAAAAAGATTTGGACCTCTTGTCTCTGCAAACCGAACCAAGGAAATATTTGAAACTTGCACATAGCCAACAAACTCCACAGGGGAAAATAGTGTGATTATTTTTCATGATGTCATAGTGCCTTTGTAGACATCAAATTGCATATCATGGAATGCTCCAGCTGATCAGTATGAAAAACTTTTTGAGGGTAACTTAGGATAAATTTGTCACAAGAAAAATATTATGATTCCGTCACCAGTCACGTGTTTGGGCAGCCATATTGTTTAAATAAAACAAAAAAACCTTCAAAATCTTCTTCACTGAAACGGCTGAACGATCGAAGGGAAACGTCACATACCATGTTCCCCAAGCCTTTGGGGATACTCAAGTTCATGAATAATTGATTGCGGTCACAGCCATATTGGATTGAGCAAAAATCTTTTTAAAAATATTTTCTCTTGTACCGCTTCATCGATCGAAGTGAAACTTCACAATTATGAATCTCGGCAGCTTGACGTGGAAATAGGAGGTTGTCTAAAAAGAAAACGGACTGACTTCACAGAAAATGTTATTCCAAAAAATATATTGAAATCACAGTTGCCCTTAAAAAAATCGTTTCCTCCAGTCTCACACACTTGCCCATCATCTCTTTCCACGCTTCGATAGATTCTGGATCCGGAGCTCCGTCGTCACGCCCTATTGAGGGCCTCCACATCAGGAAATCTGGTCCCCTATCACCCTGAGCTTGGGGAATAGAAAAAATCACACAGGGCCAAGTCTGGCGATACGGGGGTTGCTCCAGAATTGGCACGTTCCTCTGCCGCCAGAAACTGTCAGACTGCTCAGGGCACTGTTCAGGGGCGTTGGTCATGTGGACACCCAGGCGTTTGTCTCCCACAGATCCCTCCTCTTGCCGACTGATTTCTCATGAGGCACCGGAGGATCTCCTTGTACATGTCATTGATTACTGTTTGGACCCTGTGGTAGAACTCGAAGTGGACGATTGCCCTATCATTGGTAAAACGTGATGAGCATCCCCTTGGAACCTTCGACTTCGACATCTTTGCTTTCGTTGTGTTGTGATGCCGGACTTTCCCACTGATGACTCTGCCGTTTGGTCTCGGATCGGTACTTTGAATATCCATGATCTCATCGCCAGCTAACTGACTCTCACGCAGCAGGCTGGATCGTCCTCGAGGCGCTCGATAATGTCTTGGACAGACAGTGATTCTTTGCCGTTTCTGGTCCTCGCGACAACAGCTTGAGGACCATCTTTGCGCACACCTTGCGCACTTTCGAAGGATTATTCAGTGCATGATGCTCCAGACAGTGTTCCTGTTGATGGAAAGTCCTCGGCAATCATCCGCACCGTGAGTAGACGATCTGCGCGCACCATCTGCGTCACACGCTCGAGGTTGTCCGCCGTTTCTGCTCGTGAAGGCCCAGACCGTGGATCGTCTTCACACCTCCTTCCCGTCCTCTTTGGAACCTCTTGTGCATTTAAAATGCACGTGTACGTGACATCGTATCTTCCCCGTAGACGTTGCGGCGCATTACGAAGATTCAGAAGTGTTTTTTTCTTTCTTTTTGTTTTCTGCCAAGCCTTGGCAAGAAACTTCAGATTGGCTCTCTGCGTCACGATCATAGCGCGACGACTCAGGGACAAGACAACCTGTAAAGCACCGACCTGTAAAAAAAAATCACACAATGAGTCGCAGTCAACCATCACCTATCATATATATGCTGGAATGTGCTGGAAAGACTGTGATGGCAATGCGTTCATTCAAGTTGTGGTACGTGGAGCACACAGCAGGCTATCAGTCCCGTTACTTTTTAGACGACCTCATACACGTATTAAAATTTCAACCTGATACAGGACGCATGGTTTGGCAGCCAGGCATTATTTTAATATTTTTGATTACAGGCGTCTTATAAAAAAAAATGTAAATGCTCACTTGGCTGTGCTGGATGGTTTTGAGAATGGAGGATCGTACTGAAAACCCAAATCCTTATCTCGGTTTCCATCCTGATGGACTCAACTTTGTTTTTATGCTTGTCAGGTTCGTCTTGTGATTACTTCCAATGCAGTACTTGTACCGTATTTGGTCTCTCCAATTTATTTGAATTGGAATTTATTTATCCCATTCGGAACTAAATTGCAATAATAACTAAACATCATGGAGTCAGCGTCATGACCGATTAAAGCAGGGTTGCATTCAAAGCAGGAATGTTCTATAGTACCCGTCGATCACTGCAGCAGTTATAGTTATGTCTATTATTAAATGACGTAACACCACCAAGTACACAAACACCACACAAAACAAAAGTCCTGGTGAGAGTCTGCCAATCCTGGATTCTCTTATCTTGTTGTGTTGTTTTTGGTTCTTGTCACAAGGTATGCTTCTTTGTGGAGAAATTATGACTATTACTATTGGAATAGTATTAAATTTTACACGTAACGATTTGCAATTAAGTTTTTTAAATAACTGGTCAAGTGTTATTTTATATTTACTAGCATATCTCTGTAATTTAAAAAAAAAAAAAAATGTTACATTCGTAAACTCTGACTTTTTAAGTTCTTTGGATTTTGTTAGGTCTATTGTCTCATTTTGAATAAACGAATTAAATTGATATTGTTAGGGGCTTGATGGACGTGTTGAAATCTGCATGATGGATGCTGTTTGAAACTTCATCATTCACACGTCCACAGCTGAAACAATTGGATGACCCCCTCTGACCTTCGACAATCTTACAATCGCGCGAGAACAGGGATTTCATAATGTCGAAAAGGTCAATAACTGTCATCCAGATGTTTCACAGCGCAGGTGAATCATGCATTTTAGTGTACGCCCCTCAGGGGGGCTGACGTTAGACTGGAGTCCCGTCTGCCGTCGTTAGATGGTGACGTCAAAAGATCCCATGAGTGCTTCTTCGACAGAAGAGTGCTGGAGAGCTATCGCAGCAGCATGAACAAAGTACAAATAAGTGGGCGGCAACTTAGCATAACAAATTGTGCATTTGTGAGAAAGCACAAATTTGGAACACGAGTAGGCCTATCATATATGAACAGATTTGGATATTGGCTATCTCAAAAATTTTTGATGGCAGTGGAAAATTGGCTTGCCACAGCCATCAGCGGGCCTGAACATTTGATATGGTCCAAATATACCAATCTGCTTCATAATATGATAGGCTACTAGTGTAGACCAAATTTGGGCCTTTCCTCCCCCGCCCCCCCCCCTTTCCCCTCCTCCGCCCTCTTCTCCTTCCCTTTCCTTTTTTTCTTCCTTCCCCTTTCCTCTTCCGCGCTTTTCCTCCTCTTTTTTTTTCTCACAAAATGGCGACAATTGTTTATGCTATATGTAGCCTAAGTTGCCCCACTAAAATTCCTGTCCTAACCTTAATCAGACATCAGGCCTGGCCAACCGGTTCGATGAAAGACTTGAGCAACTATGCTAATCCCAAGAAGGAACGTGAGTAATCGTGGCCGTGAGTAGGGAGAAGAGGAAGAGGAAGAGGAAGCAGAGAGAAGAAGGAGGAGGAGGAGTGTTTCTGGACTTCCAAGCAAGTGGAAGATGTCGTTTGGGCAAATGGAAAGGGTGAATACAGCAGAATGCTGGATGAAGTTTATTAATTATATATTCATTGGACCTAATCAATTCATCCTTGTTCACACACCCAACCTCTCCACACAAATTTCGTCCTCATCCGTCCACAACCGTTGAATATCCTGTTCACACAAAATAGTCAGGACAGACAAGACAGGGGTGAAAACAATCCATCACCTTCAGCAGTGGGGAGGGTAAAAAGTACAGAATCAAGAAATAAAAACTTTATAAGATGAAAAAAAATATTTCATATCAAGAAGGGAGTTCATAGAAAAACCTTACCCCATGCAGTGTTAAGTAGAATAAGTTCAATTGCCAAAAAGTAAGCATAAATGATTTATATAGGTTAGATATATATAGCGTGAAAATTAATTTGCATTACTCCTCAACCTTTAATGTAATTATAATTCTCAGATCGTCTGAATATTCTCTGTCCACAGCTTGATCTCTTGGACTTATATTCTAACTAATTGGTACCCCCCAACACCTCAAGAACCATTAACCTTCAACTATAATAATCTGTACATATTATCATGGACACTGTACTTAATTTTAGTTCAACATACTACCTGGCATAACATTTTTAACCTGGCCATGACTCTGACCTCTGATGCTAAAAATCTAAGCAGTTTTCATCTTTGCTTATAATATATACTTAATCAAGTTTGTCAAAATCCCATCACTGGTCAAAGTTAGCCATTACAGATTTCTTACCTGATGGGATCTCTGACGATTGACCCCATAAATCTTAATGGTTATTCTTGACTTCATATACATACTTGCGTATCAAGTTTTGACTGAGATCCCTTTAAGCCGTTCTTAAGTTATCGAGGAAACCGAAAAACCTATCACAGACGACGATGGACAGGCGGACAAAGCCAAAAAACACAAATGCCTCTGGTGACTCGTCAGCAAAGGCATAAATCACCGAAGTTTACCACTGTTGGAGCAGTCTTGTACGTACCTTAATTTGAAACAGTCAAGTATGTAAAACTGGAATATTTTCCGAGTCATATATGAAGCGATTTGTGTTTACAGTGTTCGATATATTAATGAAATTTAGATGAACTAATGAGTCGTGAACCCGTTGTGACAGCGGGTTGATGAAAAAAAATCATTTCAAGAAAAAGAAAAGAGTAGCTCGCATGAACCTCATTACCGCTGAGCGTTGTTTGCATTTGATCAAATTCTCCAGAAGACGTACTTGACTGAATCAGAAATTATTTTTTATCAACAGGATCAACACAACTCTATTATTAATACAGAAAGGACCCCAATTTTGTGCTCCTCTTAGCGGTCGCCGTCACGTTTTCTCGGTACTGTACCTGGACTGAAGAAACTTCGTACCTGTAAGAGTTGCATCGCACATAGTCAATAGTCAACTTTTCAACTTCTGAAGCAGAATAAACACTTTTCGGTTTACATTCGATTTACATGGACATGTGACGTCACCACTGAGAGGTTCAAGGAGCGTCATGAGCTCATCGGTCAGTTCGCTGACGTCATTACGTCTGTCGTCGACACATTAACAAGGCGCAAGAACAAAACATTCAGTAGAGTGGGAATATACTTACCATCTCCAGTTTTTTCGCACGGACAATGTACGTCGGCGTTCTCTCGAGAGCACAGAAGTTTTGACCGGTGTACCGTCATAAGTAGACACGTGCACAGACATCAGGGGACTTCTTCAGAAGAGTAGTGTACACCAAAAATGTTCGTGTACAAGGACCGTTTTGTAGGCCTCTTAGGTAAGGCCATGGAGTACATCGACTGGATCCTGGCTCTTACAAGACGCCGCCATGGTTGCATATTGGCTCATGAACGGAATCGTCTGGACGGGCAGCTAGTAGGGTAGTAAATACCCCTGACATCCAACTCAACAGCGGTGATCAGCCTGGTTTACAGCCACTCAAATAACCGGCCCAGCAGGCCATTCACTTGCCAGACTCCTCTGGCAAGAGCCACCACCTTTCCACTCAATTGCGTACACCAAGAGACGGGCTTGGAGGAACGCAATGTGTGATTCCCTGTAAGGCCTAGTTATTTTTTAACTTGGTTTACGGATCCACGACGGTTATATGCCCGAAATGAAATATATATGTAAAACACATTTTTAGCCGTTTATATTTATACATTTCCGCCTTAAGGTGCAAAAGTTTCAAAACCCGAAATGTAAACGTCGTGCATTATATTTTCAAAATTTAATTTCGTGCGCGCGCAAATCCGAGTCACCTTTAACGAGCTGTGCAGTCGTCTTCGGTGCCAATGGGGGTCTGAGCGTGGCCAGCGTGGTTCAGATGTGACTGTGTTTCTGAGGGCGAGAAGGATGTTAAAGAAGTATTCGCGGATATACATTCGAGTGACGATTGGTGATTTAATCACGCAACATCTTGATGATACGAATATTTCTGTCCAAACGTTGCATCAATTCAGCTGCACAGCAGGGATGATTCGCACGCTACTCTCGATCGTGCCGAATTTTGTTCCATCGAAGTTGTACACCGCTGTTCGTATGAAAAGATTTCCGGTGCCAAGTACGGTTCAAAGTTTCTCTGCGAGATGCTGATATTCAGCATTCAACAGACCAGAAAAATCAGCCTTGATGTGCTCATGGGGATGGGGAGACGGTTACATCAGAATGCCCACTTGAAAACTAAGCTGGTTATGGCTCGATTGACCGTTTTGACGCGTGTTGACTCCGAGTAGACACCTTTTTTAATCAATATCCAGCACTATTGCAACTGGTGTGCACGCACACATCTACGAGCTTGGACAAGAATTTTCTCAGCGATTGTTCCATTTGTTGATGAATCCAACAGGTTTCTATTAAGAAAAACATGCCACGACTATATGGGTAAAAACAATCTATCCTTCTTTATTGTGTTTTTCAACTCAGATGATACAGTGAACAATGGCATCGCCTGCATTGAATGGTTTCCATCTTCAATGTTTTCTTTAGCTCCTCTGTCCGGGATTATGTATTTATCCCCCCCCCCCCACCCAATCTACCCTTGTCTTTTCCATGAACATCCGAAAAAAAAATCATAAAATATATTGATTCTAAAAATTTGAATATATTTATATTTATATTTCGACCTACTGACTCTACATTTTAGCTGAAGAATGCGTAATCAAGTTATAAAATAACTAAGGCCTAAGCATTGATGAATCACTTGACCCACAAGTGGATGCTCTAGCCCAGTGTTTTCTCAACCGGGGTTCCCCGGAACCCTAGGGTTTCCGCAAAGAGTCGCTAGGGTTCGTGAGAAACAGTAATAAAAGGCTAATGTATTTTTGGATAGTTTTTGTTTTGATTTAATATTCGTTAATTTTCTATACAGTACGGCATATTGTTGGAAACTCCTTGGTTATTATAAATAGAGGCCTTCAACCTCTTATATTATTACAATAGCTGAAACCCCGTCACAGACGATTCCGTTCATTTCAACCACCCTCACAGCTCACACACACTCGAGGACATGGACTGGACAGGGTGTGGCTTGCCCGCCGACTCACTCCCGCCCTGCCCCATTCAATCTGCTACCCCCGCCCAAAAATGTAATACCCCAGCCCGCGCCTCTTCATCCCCACCCCCCGTCATTTCTGATTCCCCCGCCCCACTTGCCCGGGCCCCCCCCCCCGCTCACCCTCACACTCATCTCGCTCATTCAACCCAGCCCCGCCCCATTTCCCCCTCTCTCCCGCTTTCAATTTGCTTACTCCGCCCAAAAATTTGCTTTACGCTTTGCCCCCCGCCTCTCACTCCACGGCCCCCGCGCTCTTCACTCCTCGCGCCCCATCTTCAACGAAAAGTGTTTATCTGCTTCAGCGTTGAAAGTTGACTTATTGCCCTGATGCGGCGATCACTCTTACAGGTACGAAGTTTCTTTCATTCCAGGTCCACAGTATCGAGGAAAAACGTGACGCGACCGGCATCGGAAGCCAAAATTGGTCCTTTCAGTAATTAATTATTAGATAGATAGATAGATGAAGATAGAAGATACCAGTAGACGCCACTTTATAAACCACGTTATTAAAATCAGGCCACTGATTGTGACCAAAATTGAGTTGGAACGGAATTTTACATAGAGAAATCCGCCGTTTAATAAATCCACCTGCTTGGCACCCGTGCGCGGTCTCAACTTAAAGCTTGATGTTGTACTGGGCTGCCGCAGGAGTGAAAAAAAAAAACCAACAACAGCAACTGGTGACGGACTTCGAATTCCGCCGCCGCTCGAATTCCCTCCACCCCGAATCTCCCAATCAGCCAAGGTGTAAGAAGCGACGACGAAACACCGAGCGATTGCCCAACAGTGGCAGAGTCGGACGGCACTCTCCAACAATTGGACAGGGGACTGCAGCTCGTTCAGGTTTTGCCCCATCCCGATTTGGCCCGCCACGTGACGGATTCCAAATAAAGGAACATTTGCGCAAAACCTTCCCTCCCAAGCAAGCGACCTTGGAGAGATTCTTCTTGAACAATGCCCTTGTCACCGTTGATAAACAATTGTTTTTGTCAGCATAAAGTAGTGTTTAAAACGACATTCGTTTTTGTCTTAGTATCTATCCAGTAAGTGGTTGAAAATAGAGTCTCCGCTTTAATAAATCCAAACGGTTAATAAATCCAAACGGCGTGGTCCCATGGTGGATTTATAAAGCGGTTGTCTACTGTACAATGTTTCTGTTTACATTTTTTTTGTGTAAATTCACATTCTGAGGTAGTCACCATGTGCAGAAGAGGAATTCTACATCTGCAAGACAGTCATTTTCGAGGAGTTGGAATTTGGTAATTTACACCTCTCAGCGTAATTTTCTGACTTACGGACTTTATGCGCGTCAAGCGAATAAACGATGATTGTCATGACGTCCTGGACGCCTCTCAGCGGTGACGTCAACACGTCGCCATGTAAACGAATGTAAAACAAACAGTTGCTTTATTCTGCTTCAGAGTTGAAGGTTTTGACAATTGCCACTATGTGCGATTGTGCACTTCTTACAGTTACCATGTTTCTTCAGTCTCAAGTCACAAGTTACCTGAGAAAAAGCGTTGACGCGGACCGCGATGAGGAGCACAAAATTGGTTCTTCAGTATTAATATATAGATATATAGCAACCATAGGGAATGTATTTTACGATTGTTTATGGCGCCAGTGTGAAACCGCCTCCACGGCGTATGGACGTCCAGTACGCGGCGATTCGTGTATTCATTGAGTGACTGATCAAAGTACGGGACCTGCACGCGTGTCATCTATCTTCTCTTGTGCTTCCTAGCGTGAAGTCTCTCTCTCTCTCTCTCAAGGTTAGATTCTTTTCCTGTTTACCTTTATTTTCTTCAGCTTATTTGTTTAATTTTTGTTGATCAAGTGGACATTGAGGGGTGTTTGTGTTTTTAATGGGGGTCAAACAGGACTCGGGTGTTGACAAACACTTTCAAAATTGACTTTTCAAACAAAAAATAAAATAAAAATTTTTTTGTGAATTAAAACCTCGATGTGCAGGTCTCATAAACGAGCAGTATGTTTTTTTTTCATTGCCAATAAATTTGGACAAAAGGGGTCATTTTTTTCCTTAAAACCAGGTATTCAAAAAATATATATAATTTTACCACGTGAACTACGATAAAAATATAAAAGAGCAAGACATTAATAATGGATATAAAATTTTTATGGCAGGGGTTCCCTGGAGACATGAAAACTATTCAAGGGTTTCCACAAGGGTAAAAAGGTTTGGGAAACGCTGCTCTAGCCCCTTCAAAAATTCCTCGCACAAGGCCTCCTTGTCCACCACTTCAGCAACGGAAGTTTTACGCCTCAACTCCCTAACGTCAGCGCTGCGCATTAGGCCTGCCTTGTTGGATCTGGTCAATGGTATCCAGTTGTCCCTGAGAGACAATTTATCTCGCCCTTCGGTGAGTTCAACACTCCACCGGCAAGATCAAGGATAGGTGGTCTTGAAGGCACCTCCACAACTCTTCACGATTTCCCCAAAACACCCAACCCCCCAAATGGCCCACTCAGATCTGTTGCAACTCCTCAGCTACCCTCGCATCCTAGTTGCCAACATCCAGCCTTGGCTGGGGATGGTCCATTCTCCGAGTTTAAGCTGCAACTTCAGAGCTTGCCTACCACAAGCCTGTGGGTCCGTATTTAGCCAACTGAGCACTCGTTCGACCTGCCATTTATGGTCATCTTCCAACGGACCATCAATGAGCACACGTAGTTGATCTCCTTTGACACCACCACAACAGCGTTGGAATACCAAGTCCAGCGATGAGTCCCGGTGGGTGCTGAAAACATGAACCAGCCACCACTAAAGTCCATGACTTCTGCAACAGTTTACCATCAATTCATCACTTGGAGTTCATCTTTTCGTCACTTCTACAAGCACTCCTGGGCATGGTAACCATCAGGAGCAACCAGACCATAGAAGGTGTAACCACCCTCCATGATCTCGCCACTATCCGCTTTCGAACGCAGAGTAGTGCTGCAACACTGTATTTAAATGCTTGAGACAGATGATAACAGAGGCAGGTGATCATCCTCTCTTGGTGATAGGACATTCCAGGCACCCACCCAAAGGGACCTCAGGTTAACCCAAGGAGGACCGCGTCTGGTGACGGACACCTTCTGTACCCACCCCAACACACTACCGCAATTTACCAGGTTTCCCTCCTATTTCAGAAGCAGTGGGGGTCCCTTAGGCTTTGCCCCAATTCCCATTATCCGGTGAGCTGCCCTCGGAGGGCAGCTCCACACGGAGTGTGGTTTCAGATTTCTTTGCGTTTTTGTGTTTTGAGATTGAAGGGTTTTACGGTTGGCCGGAGTGGCAAATCCTACCACCAACGTCACTAAAAAGAAATTCACCCAGCTGGAGTGAGACATCCGCAGACACAGTTTTAGGCACTCGATATGAATAGCTGTTGGTTCACAAGGAGCTCCCTTCCCCCTTTGACACGTTGTTTTTTAAACCTGCTGCGGTATCCATATCATACACCCGTCCCTCACCAGCAAACCTGGTGGGGGAGATGGTTTAGTCCACCGGACAACCCAACCATGAAGTAGTTAGGTTCCAAGGTACCTCTAGCAAGTCACAGATCTCAATCTGGCGAACCTGACCTGACAATAACGTGTCAAGGTGCTGCCTGAAAACGAGTTAGTCTGGCCTTGGGCCACTGTTGCAAACCTTGGTTAAGAGGTTTGTTTCAGCACCATCCTTGACAAGAATATGAACCCTGGTCCAAAGAAAACCATCACCCATGAACCGGTCCAGATACGAGTGTCAATCGGGAGGAATGAGGATTATGTAATTTGGAAAGAGAAGCAAGGGAGGCCGTGTGTTCCGAGTTTGGATGACAATTCGTTCTATCAATGAAAATAATACGAGCACATGGGAAGGAAATATTTTAATTACAAGATTTGTATCGTGTAACAAATGTACAAGGTTGCACTCAGTTTTGAAACGAAACTGGTTAGGAATATTTAAACATATATAATTTAACATTTTAACACCCATATAAAGGAAATTGCATTGCACTTTCGTGATCGTATTCTTTCGCCACCTAAGCCTGTTTAACTATTTTTCTGACGACTACAATGCCAGATAACTTATCACATGATGAACAAACCTGATGGAACTCTGCTGTGAAGTGGTGTTTTCTTCCATTTGGTCTCATGGTTGTCAAAATCCATCTCCATCCAACTGCTGCAAATCTTGCTTCTCATGCGGGCCTTCAAGTTTCTAGTCTCGCCTTTCAAGTTTCCACCAGGGTTACCGCAGGTTGCCTTTGCACAGCGTTCATCATTAGGAAAACTACATTGTTGATGTTAAATAAAAATGGGGAAAATTTAAATATCCGAGATGGGACAAAAACATTTTTTTAATACAATTTGATCTACTTTTTTTCAAATGTTTCCTTTTGTGACAAGGTTCATTGATGACTTATCAATGACTTTTAGAATCTTTCTTTGAATCTGCAAGAGCAGAACGATATTATCGTACTTCCACTCAGCCTGTTGATGAGGAGTTTCCTGACCATCCTGCAACAATGACTCTCGTGCCTCTGCTATCTGTCACGGAGGATGTTATCGGCGCGCGGAAGAAGCCGGCCTTCGTGGGGATAAGGGGAGCACAAGGCAATGAAGAGCATGCACAAAGCTCGTGCACATATAAACCTGTCATGCACTTTTGATTTCTTCATAGTCAGCATACTTACCAATCCTCAGATAGTCACACAAAACTTGTTTCCAATTTTAATCGGCTATGCACATGGGGAAACTTACAAAGTGTTTAATTGGGTAAGTACTAATTATTTTTTGACTAAACAAGAAATATTCAAACGAGATAAGTTGTGCTGAATCCATTACTAAAAGAGACATGTCGTTTGTGTGTGTGTGTTGTGTGTGTGTGTGTGTGTGTGTGTGTGTGTGTGTGTGGTGTGAGATGTCAAGAAGAAGAGGAACAAGCGGAGGAAGAGGAAGAGTAAGAATAAAGAATGCGAATAAGAATAAGAATAAAACCAACTCGAGCTTTTTGAAACTCCTGCATGTCATAGATCAATTCAAATGTGGTTACTGTTGGAAAACATTAATCGGTTTATACTTGTTGGGAAAGCTAATAATTTGAATTCACTTGGAAGCAAAACATTATAATGAATTTACTTGGATAAATAATGTCCTTCAGTCCTTCGGTAGTAGAAAAATAAAAGGAAAGTTTTACGGAGACCGGACGACGGACAAACATCCAACATCACGACCAATTTTGTAGTTCATTCTCGAGAATCGAGATTAGATGAACCTAAAATGTTACCGTTGAAAATTGTGTCCATTTGATCATAAATGTGCCAATATAAAAGTCTGTGTATCTGGATTGAGGAAGAACAGGCGGACCTCGAGCTTATGCAGTGGTTCCTGCTGCCACAGAATAATAAAAATTACCTCGAGTGGGATGATGTCGTTCTTGAGGTTGTAGCTTCAGACGAGATTCGAAACCCATGCTGACTCAGCCACCTGGTTGCAGAATTTCAGGGTGAGATTTTGGGGAACCCCCCTGATCCAAAATCGAAAAATCTACAGACCCAGCGATCCTGCAGACATGAGGAGAAGGGCTGCATCGGGGTTTCAGAACAATCAGTTGGTAAATAAGGGACGAGTAGGATCTGAAGATCTCAGGGTGTGACAGGCCCTGGGAACTCCCATGCATCAAAATCGAAGAATCGAATCCTGAGCGATTGTTTGGGGCTGCTATCTTGTATTCATGTGTCAAGTTTCAGAACATTCAGTGGTAAATAAAGACGAGTAGGGATCTGAGTCCAGGGTGTGACAAAAAAGACCAAAAGTCTCATGACCAAGTTATCGAAGAATCTATCATCTGAGCGATTGTGCGGGCTGCTATCTTTATTCATGTTGCTAGTTTCAGAAACAATCAGCAGGTGATAACGGAAGAGTAGCAAAAAATGGATACGAAGTTTCAAGCGGTAATCTCCCCTTGAGAGCCCCAATGATTTGAAAATGAAAATTGAGCCCGAGCGATGTGCGGGTACTGCTTTGTTTATTGTTCAGGTTTCAGAACGTATTAACCGGGCTGATAAGGGAGGATAGGAAAAGTAACAGAAAGCCGAACAGACGGCCGTACAGACAGACATTCAAACATGCACGACCCATCTTTATATGAATCTCTTTGACATCGAGATGACATGTACATGAAAGCTAATAAAATCAATTCACTTGGTCTATTTATTTTTGGATAAAAAGTCAAGCTCATGGACGAGCAAGAACCCTGAACAGAATCAGGGATGCAAATGAACAAAGGACCATAGAGAGAGAGGGTAAAGCCAAACAGGCATGGGTTTAAGGACAAAACAGGGGGAGACTTGGGACAAATGGGGATGTGCAGGAGGGAATTGTGGGGCAGTAGACAATTCATGGAGTCGACAAGATGGTTACAGAAGCATACTCTCAGAAGGAAAAACTGGAAGGCAGAAAAGCTCATGGTATTGGTAGAGATTACTGAGATGGTGGTGAAAAGCTGTTTGAACATCTGAAGTAGAGAATGGAATTACAGACTGAGGAAGTTTTAAGAAAAACATTTGAAAACTTTTTGTTTCTTCCCATAATGTCCATAAAGTTAGAGATCGGGCACTTTAAAGAGCCGGTTTTGTTATCCCAAGTCATCACAAACAGCTGGGCAGGCCTGACGTTGAGAGCTGAATTAGGCTAGGAATTGGAATTTGTTTCAAGTGCCAAAAATAAGTCACCGATTTCTGATGAAAGACCCCAAGGGATATTTAACCTCCACCAGCAATCAATGTGAAGAGACTTTTCCCTGGCGTAAACCATCATCGACAGCAGCACGTGTCTGTGATGCAACCACACTCTTGCCAAACATAGCACCAATTAACGTTCAGACACATGGATTTAAACAACTCAAATTGTAGGGTGTGGGGGGGGGAACACGGATAGAAGAGAAAGGTGGTGGTAGAGAAACAGAAAGACCACTGACCTGGCTGCAAGGAGAAAGTGACAAGGCCTATAGACTCATGCTTCATCGCAGGAGATTCAACAATCTCGAAGGCCGTTGGTTTCAACGTTCAAGCTGAGCAAGATGTGAAGCAGGGAAGCCAGCCCAGATGGATGAGGAGTACTCCATCAGGCTGCAGATGAAAGCCTTTCGGTATTTTAGAAGAAATTTTACAATGAAGGATGCCAGTTGACTGGATTTGGAGGCCCACTTGGAAATGTGGTTTGCCAAGAAAGACATGGCTATAAATAGTACAGACCCAGGAGTTTTGAGTGACTGAACTTCCTCAAAGAGATTGTTAAGGAAGTACGGACGGGGGTTTTACGTTTCCACCTGATGGCATCCAGAGCGAGCTGCACCAGTTAGCAGAGAAGGACACGGCAGAAATATTTAAGCACCCTAGCTGTGCCTGTTTATTGTTGTACACAGTGAAACCCAATGTACGACTAGGAGGCGGAAGGATATTTAATAAGTAAATATTTTTAATCCCCATTGTCTTCCTTTAAACACTAATACCGATGAAAACAACCCATTACGATTTTTCCAAAAATCCCCAAAATAATTAGAGTACAAATTGTCACAGATTTCAATGCAGGTTAAATTACCTCCGGACTTTTGAGGGAGACTTATACTTAAGGCCAAACCAGTTTGTAAAATAAAAACTTCACTAGGTTACAAATGATGTGAAGGATCGGCCTGGTGAAACACGTTCAAAAGGATGTTGTCCAGTTGGTCTCACGGAATTTGACGGGCCGGAAGCATTGCGAAAAATCCTTAGAGTGGATGCGCTTAGTATCACAGAAGTATGCAGGAGAACTTGAGTTCAACGAGATTTGAGCTGAGTGATGTTGAATTTAAAACGTACCTGCAACAGGTGAGGAGGGGTGAAAGAACAGACAGGCTGCGTCTCGATACAGCCAGCGAGGAGATAGCTGCTTTGAGGTTGTCTCCGAGACACCCAGAGCAGAAAGATTTGATATGTAGGACGATCAGTTGGTAAAAATGACCAACTTATCACAGGGTGAAGCTGGTTCTTCAGTCCAGGGCTTTGGAGTCCAGAACCAGTCCCGGTTCGCATGCAGCTCTCGTTTCCCTCTTTTACTGGATGAGCCAATATTAAATGAATATGCACAAAAAAGCACCACACAGCCATTCCTCCTCTCAGTTATGTCTCCCCCTTTCCTGCTCTCCGATGCAGTGTTGCTCATTTTATGTTCTTGCTCAAGGTCAATACAGGGCCTTGGTGCGATGGCCCTCTCATCTCCAAGCTGTTTTCATTCAAAGTTCATGCAGTGACTTTGGCCGTGGTTCGGTTCAGTGCGCCCCGACCACAAACTAAACTTGACAGTAAACACTTGTTTCAGTACATTTATCAAGCACTTATACATTCAGTCCAACACCCTTTCTTTTATCACACTCAAAATTCCTTCAAAGAAAACGTTTTTAACGTTTCACACACAGCTCCAGTCTGACTGCTTTTAACACAGTATATCTACCTTCACCACATTTCAATTAACTTTCAACTCCAAAACAAGGTATATTTTATTACTATTTATGTAACAGGGTGTTGCCACAGGTCTTTTTGGAAGAGACAGAGAGTAAGAGTACTGAGATTTAGATAGGATTTAAATACACTATATCCAAGTGTTTGACCAGTTTGGTAATTTTATCCAGATCTGCAAGAGAGTGAAGAGGCTGCTCCTTGCCGATCTGAGGGATGACAGATAGGATGAGCAAGGGATAGGATCATCGGTAAGAGTTGAAGAGGATTCTCCAGAGACATGTTGATTAAGATTAGGAATATGGACCTAGGCCAAAGAACACAAAACCACAGGAAGAGAAAGATGAAAGGATTCCGTTGAGAGCCCATTGAGAGGTTAGCTTGAGAGTTAGAAGAAGTCAGTAAGTGATGTGTGGAGTTGGCCCTTGGATGCATAGGGCAAGGAGTGTGTGGAGAGCAAACAGGAGGTGAAGAGGATGTCTCCAGCAGATGAAAGGGATTCCGAAATGAAAAGGATTATGTTCAACAGCGGATGCAAAGTGATTGGAGAACAAGAATGTTTATGTCTGGTCAACAGTTTTGTAACCACCTTGATGTGACGTTGTGTGTGTTTGCGTTTTGCATTTGCGTGTGCGTGTGTGTTCTGGATCTGGTCAGGTATGGGGCAATGGCCAGAGTAGTGCGTTCACTGTGTCCACTTTTCGCGCGGTTTACTCCAGGGGCTCCGTCTGCCCATCCCCCAGGCAGAGATGCCTCGGCCATCTCCCATATCCCTTGATATGCCGATCAACCTGCTGCATCCACGGGCAGGTGGTCGGACCCATTTAGCCTCTCCACGTCACAAGACTCCTAGCTGAGAGGAATTCTGGTGAGCAGGATCAGCGTTCAGGAAACGAGCCACATGTGCCATAACAGCCGCAGCTGACGCTCATGGACTATGCAGGTGGAACAAATCGTAATTTGAGTCTCGTCTCAGCAACCGCTGGGTTGACACAAAGTCCGACCAGTGATGCCAAGGATTCGCCGAAGAAGACTGGTATCAAAGGAATGGAAGTCTCCGTCTCAGATCCTTGGTCAGGAGTCCAAGGCTCGTCCACTAGAGCAAGCTGGAGCACCAAGGACCTGAAGACTCAACTTTTGTCCTCTAAGCACAGGTACCGGCAGCGCCACCACCCATTATCGCAGTGAATCCATGATCCCCAGGGCCCGACCCAGATGTTATTGACCTCTTGACTCAACAGCCAGCAGAGACATGAATATCACTGCCAAGGTAAGTGAATCTCTCCACGACCTCAACATTCCTCGACACAAAACAGGCACAGACAGGACAGCAGCATCCAAGATGTCATTGAAAGCGTGGATCTTAGTTTTTGACCAGGAAACCCGTAATCCCAGCGGCCCCGACTCCTTCAATTACGCACCTCGGGTCCCAAAAGGATATCTAAGTCTCTGCAGCAATGGCTGCATCATCTGCGAAATCAAGTCAGATAATCTTTGACATTCCCAAACGATGCACCGCAGCTTGATCTCTCCGACATCCTCCTCTAGAATCCAAGTCATATACAAGTGCTGAAAAGTGTTGGGGCCCAGTACACATCCCTGACGAACTCCAGTAACAACTGGAATAGTCAGAAGATAGGTACCAACCACATCTCTCAGCACTCTCAGTACCAGAGTAGAGTTCAGACATCGGACGCGACAGTTTTGGTGGCACCCACGAAGACCAAGAATCCTCCAGAGGGCATCCCGATTTCACTGAAATCGAACGCTTTACAGAGATCAACATAGGCTGCAAGCAGCCCCTGCCCGAAACTTCTCGTTCTTGCGTTCGGTTGAGGACCCGAAGAGCGAAGGATATGGTCAATCGTTACCTCTTTTGGGTGTAAAGCCTGACTGATCTGGAAGCTTGCGTGCTCAAGGCAGATGGTGGTGAACCCTATTCAATAAATTATCCGATCAAAGACCTTGCCGGCACTAGAAGCAGCGTCACCCCTCGGAGTTGTTGGCATCTTGGCGTCACCCTTCCCTTTCCAGAGAGGGACAAACAAGGTCCTCTTCCAGTCAGTTGGGTGATGCCTGTGTTCCAAGTGCCAGCAGCACAGAAACTGCATGCAACGACACGAGTTGTAGCATTTCCACCAGCCTTGAGAAGTTAAGCATTTGATGCCACAGATCCCTGGAGCTTTACCCCATTTCAACCAGGTCCAACAGTCTGTGTTTCCACAAGCGAAGCTGGACCAACAGTTTGATTGGGTGGTCAGCAATAGGATTGTAACAACCCTGACCGTCCAACTCAAACAGCTGGTGGATCAGCCTGGTTAACACACCGCCTCAAAGTTAACCGGCCAGCGGCGCCTTCACTTCGGGGACTCCTCTGTCAAGAGCTACACCCCCCTCTTCTCAGTGCAGTCCACCGAGGGGATGGGCTTCGATGAATCAATGCACGATTCCCCGTGTAAGCGGGACGAGAACCACTTGACCAGGTGATGTCTACCCCCTCACAGATTCCTCGCACATAGGCCCCTTGTCCACCCTTAGAGCACGTACAGTTTTACGCCTCACGCTCCCTGAACAGCTCAGCTCTGCCATTTCAGCCGTGGCCCTGCGACTCTGGTCAATGGTATTCCAGTTGTTCCTTGCAGAGCAAATTCTTCTTTGCCCAACGGTGAGGTTCAAGACATCCACGGCCAACATCAAGGACGCGTGGTCTTGAAGGCACTCCACAACCCTTGCTGGCTTCATTCATATAAAAAACAAATTTAGTAGTGTGCCAATGGTTTGGGCTCTGGTGTTGGTGTGTGGTTGTGGGTCTGTTACCAGGCAGTGTCTTTGGCATTTGAAGTCTCCTCTGTCATGGTGTTGGGTGGGCGAGCAAAGGTTCTGAGTTGGTGGTGAGTATTTGGTTGGTCCAGTGGGGGATGTGTTGTGTGTTGTAATGTTTATGATGTTCGTGTGTGCTTTGTACCAGGTTTTATTTTCGAAAGCTTGAAGTTCAAGTGCGTTTGTCTGGTTGAAGAAGTGTTTCTATGTTTTGTCTGATTCTACGTTATCAAATTGAATTGTGAATGTGCATGATGAGGGCCTCCACCTACTGGCGTTCAGTCTGATCTGAGCATTATCATGCATAGTTGGGTGGACGGGTGTTTTGTTTTTTCGTGGTAATTTGGTTTCTTGTATGATGGCCGATATAAACCTTGTTTGTAGAGAATGAAGTGTTTAAGTTGCAAGGCCTGTGCTATGAGGCCGTTTGTGTAGTATTGGAGGATTATCAGGTTGTATGTGTCCATTTCTGGGGCTGAGGTGGTTGGTTTCTATTGTCTCCAGCTAGAATGAGGACAGAAGGTGAGGACTGCTGGAGGAAGGTTTCATCCCCAAAGATGAAAAAAGAAAGAAACGTTTGTTGTGGATATGTGACAATGTGTGAGTGTGATGTGTGCGTGTTGAGTGTTTGTGTGTGAGGTGCTCGGTGGAAATGTGAGGGAGTGGGCCGTCCATGGGACTGATCGAGCACTAGTGACCCGTGACCGTGCTACTCCGCCGAATAAGCGGCAGTAGGGAGAGTGGGGAAGATTTTGGCCCAGTTCTGAGGTTTTGGGGGTGCAACCACTTGTGAAGAGGCATCCCCAATAGTTGCTGGTGATGTGTTTTCTATGCTGTGTGTGTCGACAATGCATTGCAACGTAGTTTTATGTTCATACAGCGGACACAACACAATTTTAGGTTTATTGGTATAGATTGACATTCAAAGACAGTCCTACACTTTTATCTCAATGAAGTACGTTCTAATAGCAAGTATTTAGAGAAAATAACGTGTTCATGACAGTACGTCCTTTTATGGAGCGTACTCACCGTTTTTATAGTACGTATTTATAGATGTGACTCGACGTTAAAAAAAAAAAAAAAAAAAGAGAAGATAATGTGTATTCAGGTTGCGTTTTGTGTCGAGGTTAGCAACATGTTTGTGGACAGCCAGACAGGACAAACAAGACAGACAGACCCAAATACTACAATACCTCTGTCAAGGATAACAACAAAACAAAACAGACACTTCGAGAATTATACTGTGGATAATTGAACATCGTGTTATAATCAGTACACGATGAGCATGGAAGTCTGTTTATCTCAATGTTTTTGTGTTGCTATAGTCTATTGCCATTACCTTCCACAGAATGCAAAGGTGAGGGAGCCAGAAGTAAAGCACCAAGGATGCTGCCAAGATGAATCCACAGCTGGAACAGTTTCCATCGCTCTTTTGTCACTTCATGACACACCTGAAAAATCAGAGCATGAGCGAATAGTGCTGGTGGGAGCGATGGGTTGGTGGGACAGAGGGGAGAGGGGCATAATAGAAGAACATAGTGAAAATATAAAAGTTGGTCAGCCAAGCACCTTATATTTTCCAAATGACAACATTTAGCATTGTCTACACTCTCCAACATGGACGAAAAGCAACTGTAATATATTGTACAAGCCCAAGTATCCCATTTTGGCTTGCTATGGGATAAGTTGAAGAGACAATGACAAGATTAAGAAAGGTTGAGGGCACAGGAGGTAAAACGGCAGGAGAGACTAAGGTTATTTATTGCACACATTGCACGATAACAACGCTATGTACAGTGCATCTGACATGCGATTCAAAGAATGGACATCTTACAAATCATAATTCTACAATTGTGTGTTGTGTGTGTGTGATGTTGTGTGTGTGTGTGTGTCTGTGTTGTGTGTACATAGGGTATATATGAATAACAAGACCCAATCACCGGTCCCTCACCATAATTGATTGAGAAATCTAACCCATCGCTCTCACCTAATCAATTACCAAGTGGTGGATACAAATAAAGTGACCCTCCCATGCTGTTTCTGGCTGAAAAAAATCTGCATAAAGCAACCATGAAAAGCCACACAAGAGCAACCATAAGAAGCATATATTGTTATATAATGTTGTATATATATATATGTATATATATATATATATATATTGTTACTGCTGTGGAAATTCGCCAATACACCATAAAGTGTCACTTAGATCAGTATATGACGTCAAGTTTACTGTGCGAAGTTCCCCACGTTGTTTGAGGGGAATTTTCCGTTGTTCACAGGGCTGCGATCCTTTGACTGTTAGCCGTTTTTCTTTTCTCATATCATTATTTTGACCAAGCATCCCCCAACAACCAAATTCGCCCACCACCAACACCTTCCCAAACCACCACAGCAAAAATCCACCACCTTCACCTTTCGACTGAACGTCGTGCCATGGGTTGTGAATGGGATCCTTTCGAAGAGAGAAATCGGATAGGAATCATTCACGCCACTTTATCCATCCAAGGTGAGCATCAGTGGTTGTAGCCCCGCCTCCAAACCCGCTGTGATCCAAAATTTACATATGCAATCCTCCCCCGGCCCTATATAAGCACGAGCACACGGCAGCTCGAGCAGGCGTGCGGTGTTGCAGTTTGTCAGTGGGCAGCAGTCTGGGACGGACTCTAAGCAGCGGGAAAGGCAGACGGGGGCCGATCGACGGAGAGGAAGAGCTCTGAGCTCAGGTCGAGTTGAGGGCTGAGGGGCGCGAGTTGCTGAGTTGGAGCAGGCGGCGGAGGAGGGCTCAGAGGCGAACCAGAAGCGAGTGGGGGACGCGCCGCCGGAGAAGGGGCTAGTGGAGGCCACAGCCCGTTGGATTCGCCGGGAGCCAGTGCGGTCCCAGAGCGTCAACTCGTTGGACGGAGCGTCAGCAATTCCCCTCTCCCTTCTACCGAGCTCCGCGCTAAGAAAGCGCGAGTAACCCCGTCCGTTCCCCTCCCCAACCGTGAGTGCCGACGGTGGGAAAACACGGAGAACGCGAGAGAGCTCACCGGCCACGCCAGGGGCACGAAGCCAGGCGCAGCTACGCTGACATCGCGGCTTGCCCGCCATCGCGCCACGAGGGCGCGATTAGACCCTTCGGTCTCGTGGACCTGACGCTCATCCAGGTTCCACGTACATTTGGTCCA
>CM068963.1:9223921-9235470 GCA_035128595.1 Eptatretus atami
AGCTAAGGTCGGTCTGTTTCTAAATGCCAAGAAAACATAATACATGACAGTAAATGAGGATGCTGATCAGCTACCAATCTTCTCCAAGGATGGCTCACAACTAAATGAAGTCAAAGACTTTAAGTACTTAGGGTCTTATGTAGCTGACTCCAAGAAAGATTTCATGTCAGCAAAGGTCAAGCCTGGAGTGCATGTAACAGCCTGCAGCACATCTGGCAGTCTAACATTTCAAGATCTACCAAACTTGCATTCTTTAGAGCTTGTGTAGAGAACATACTCTGAAATGGATCAGAAACATGGACCATGAGGAAGGCCCTGCAGGACCGGCTCGATGGCACATATACTCGGCTTCTTATGAGAGTCCAGAACATCAGCTGGCGGGAACACAGAACAAAAGCAGAGATCTACGGAGACATACCACCCATTTCTACCGTTGTAGCTCGTCGCAGAACACGTTTTGCTGGTCACTGTTTCCGTGCCAAAGACCAAATTCTATCTGACGTGATCTGCTTGAGATTGCCTTGCCCAACCAGAGGAAGAAGGCCACTGAACTACATCGACTGTGCAGCAAGGGATATCCAGCATGACATAGCGGACATGCAGACACTGATGATGGACAAAGACTCATGGGGCGGCATTGTGAACTCTATCTTGGATGCGTCAGCTGAGTCGCAGTAGTATACCTAAACCACCACCGTTTCATCCAAATCTGTAGCTTTTGAAAATTAAGTAATTCATAGAAAAATGAATAATTAATCGATTAATCGATCAATAAATCAAAAACACTCTTTATAGCCAAATCACTTGTTCATTGTCATGTCCAAATATCAGCTTCCTAGATCAAAAGGTGCCTGAGATATTGACCATATGAGAAATAAAATAAATAAATACTTAATAAATCGATGATAATTAAGTAATGAATCAATTAATTGATTAATCAAAAAAAATTAAAATGCTGTTTTTGCCAAAACATATCTTCACTTTTATCCTTAAATTTCAGCTTCCTCGCTGAAAGGATGGCTTAAATATCGCCAAGACAAACAAGAAAGAAAGACAGAAAGAAAGAAAAAGAAAGAAAGAAAGACAAGTCTGGAGACGGCAATGGTTCACGAGCGGTATTTGACGATGTCGATTGTTTCAGAAGTCAAGGATGAGACAATGTGATAATGTTTGAGCAAGTTATAAAAATGATCAACATGATGTGGTACGGGTGACAGGTTATTAGCTGCAAAATGTCGAAAACCCGGTTTCGTTCAACAACTTTAAAAATTTGACCTTTGCATAACCTTTAAAGGTCGCAAAACAATGTTGTGGACATTAAAATAAGGAAACTGTATACGTGCTATAGCTTATTGGAGTTAGTTCGTCGAAGAAGGTCGAAAACCCGGTTTGATTCCCACAACTTTAAAAATTTGACCTTTGTGAACTTTAAAGGTCAAAGGTCAAGTATTATGACCTTTGGTGCAAAACTTCCTCTGGAACATTCCAGGAACAATATAACACCATATAGGCTATATGGCATTTCGCACTCCTCGGATTATCCATATTTTGATGAAATCAGTGTTAAAAACAAACTTGAAGGGGGCGCCACGTGCAAGGTGTTCGAGATAGAGCAAAATGGTTTCAAGACTTTAGGTGGGGAATGACCTCAAAGATTATGCATAAAAAATATTGTCATCCCAGCTCTCAAAGTTTAGGCAGTCGTATGATTTTTATGTCAAAATTCGCAATTTTCTAAGTTCGTGACCTTGTGACCTTGAGCTTGGGACGAAAATGAAAAATCGAGCTCCGTGAGGCTATGCAGGTGCCATTGGGCTAACCAATACCGAAACCCCTGCCAGATTCGACAAACCCCCTCGGAGAAGATGTAACTTGAAATCGGCTACCCCCTAAAAACACATGTTTTGCGTGTGTGGCTCCGCCTGTAATGGGCGCACAACGCCCATTCTCAAGAAAACACAACTACATCATGATATAAACCTCCCACCCAAATTTTATCAGGATCGGATCAAAACCCACGGAGCTATGCTCGGGACAGACAGACAGACAGACAGACACACACACACACACACACACACACACACACACACATCCATAACGAATATAGTAGTCACTTACTGCCAGCGTGAACCAAAAACAAACAAACAAACAGAGTAAAAACTGAGTACTCCCTTCCTTTGGCGCCGAGCAATGTCATGCATCGCCTGGATATGGAATTGGGAAGGAGCAGTGTACAAGAATTTAACACAGGTGGAGGCCAATTAACTTGGTGTGTGATTTTGAAGGTGATTGGTTACACCTGAGCTAATTACCTCCACCACCGAATGTGAAGGAGGTTATGTTTTCACCCCTTTCTGTCTGTTTGTTTGTCTTTGTGCATGATATCTGAAAAAGTTGTGGACGGATCTAGTTGAAATTTAATGGACAGATTCGGTGTGTGACAAGGACAAAGTAATAAGATTTTGGTGAAGATCCAGATCTGGCTACAATAATTTTTAAGTGATTCTTCACCGTTGAGAGATATGGGGCAAAAACTATACGTAACACGATATCTCAAAAAGTTTGGACGGATTTGCATGAAACTTGGTGGACATGTTGGGTGTGTGGCAAGGAAGAATCGATTCGATTTTGGTGAAGATCCGAATCCGGATCTGGATAGGATAATTATTTAATTCGAAAGTGATTGTTCACCATTGAGAGATTGGGCCAAAAACGATATTGTAATGTATATCATATTTCAAAAATGTATTGGGCCTGAAATGTTCTCATGGATCAGGCATTACGTGGTGGAGGTATGCGCTCTACCGAATGCCCTTCTAGTTTACAATTGCTATAATAAGGGAGGTGGACACTTATCCAACCAAGATATTATAGTTTTGTATTATTAAGCAATTTTCTGAAATTTGTAGTTTTTGTTTTAATTGGAAATTGTGGGTTTCAATGTGTAAATAAAGGTGGAAAAAAAAATCTGATTTCATGCAATTTAATTCCAAGCTATAAGGCAACAAAAGGTGAAAATTTTGAAAGGGGGTGTAGACTTTCTGTAGGCACTGTAACTATGGACCTGATTAATATGAACATGTAACTTGTCTCCTTTCAAATCACATAAAAAAATGAAGGTCAGGTTCATCCTGACTATATCCTGTAGTGATATAAATTGTGCATTGAAACTTGGCTCATTCATTTTAGATATTGTACCTGTAGAAGGCTGAACTACCTTCCCTGTAAATACCAATAACTTGGATGATTCTTTGCCTGTCAATATTTTGTTCCGATTATAGTCTCCAGAAGTGGAAGACATTAGGATGTTGAGGTTCACAAAACAGCTGAATGCAAAGGATGAAAAGTTCACATCCTGAGCTGTGTTGTAAGAAACATATAACAACTCGTGGGAAGTAAAAGTGTTCATACAGATTTGTTCTGTGTAATTTACCAGTTCCATGGCCTCATTGAAGGTCTCATCATGAAGAGTCAGACTCTTGCCCTGCTCTGGCCAACCCTTCACAAGAAATATGGTACACACTGATCCTCCATCCTGCATTGAGAAGAATGCACCAGTCATCATGTGTACCTCAAAATGTGTTTTCTGTATTTTTTATTTTTATTTTTATTTTTACAAAATGTAGGCTCATGGAAGAGTGAGAGGACAGAGGGTATAACAGCAACGTACTGACAGTGGGACCAAAGATGGATACAACCAGTAGGGGTAAGAACAAGAGTGGGCATGACATGAGATGGTGGTGCACCACTTGCTTGATGCTTTGAAGGAAAGAATTAAATTGAAAGTCCCGATGATAATGATTTCAAATGAGGAGTTCTCACTGTGACAAAAAGCTTTCACTCACCGTGTGTACATCCCCAAGACTCATTAAAGGATTTCCTGCCAATGAAAGACCAGGCACAGCCAGGTGGACTTGCAAGCCTTCCACTGGGAACATCCCCAGGTTCTGAACCTGTAAGGAGCAGCCGCAGAGTGTAAGCACCGTTAATCACATTTAAAGGTTGTAGAAACAGAAAAAAACTTGAGCAACACTCTTAGACGTTGCAACGTCAACAGATATGCCTCTGCCCACATTATTACATCATTATACATACTTGTTCCAAGTTTGATTTAAATTCCTGAACCCAGATTCAAAAAATTAAATAATTCTGGCTGCCAGCCATGTGTCCGATCAGGTTGAAATGTAAAACATATCTTTCCCATGACTATTAGATCATAATTGTGAAGTTTCACGTTGATTGATAAAGCGGTTCAAGAGAAAATATTTCAATATTTTCATTAAATCGAACATGGCTGCCAGACCATGTGACCAATTAATTATTCATGAACACCCTGATATTCCCAAGGCTTGGGGAACATGTGGGTGAAGTTTCCCCTCAATCTGTCAAGCCGTTCCGGAGAAGATTTTTAGATTTAAAACAATATGGTTGCTGAACCACATGACTGATGACATCATCAATTTTTTCCAACATATAATTTAGCCTGAGATGACCCTCAAAAATTTTCATATGGATCGGATAAACCCTTCGACATATGCAATTATGATGTCATAACAAAGCCACCTATGAAATCCTTACTATAATTCACGGACCGGTGTTTGTGTGTTTGTTTGTTTGTTTGCCATGCTACTCCTCCTACAGTTCTGGGCCAATTACATCCAGACTTGCTACAGAGGATCAGCATTACCCCAATTAATGCATAGGGGAGTTTTATCTTTGGTTGTTGTCTTGGGGGGAGGGGGAGGGGACGCAAATTCTCTATGTAAATGTGTATTGTGTAGCACCGCCTCCAGGTGGGGGAGGGTATTACAAGTCCCCAACATTTACAGTGCACTATTCCTGTCCCCACATTTTTCATTGCTGGGAAGTGTTTTGAATTATAAGCAGTCAGTATGTTTTTGCTTCATGCACGTGAGGCCTTAGTTATTTTATAACTTGGTTTACGGATCCGCTGACGTATATTTGCCGAAATGAAATATAAATATAAAACACATTTTAGCCTTTTTAGGTCATTTTCGAGCATGACCTAATAATATGGGTGTCGATGTCCTTCGATCCGTCCGTTCCGTCCGTTCACAATGAAGTTGAAGCGGGAGATCTGGTCATTAGTGATCCTGATAGAGGTCGATGAGACGTACACGATGGTATGACTTTCAAGGTCACCGAAGGTCAAGGTCAAGGTCACGAGGCCTTGAAGTTGCGAAAATGACGATTTTCAAATTCTATCTCCTCCGCCATTTCTCAAGCGATCTTGAATTTGATTGTAGCATATGAATCTATGGGACAATATCTAAATTTGGTCGGCCGGATTTTCGATATTCGCTTTCGTTTTCGTGTCACGTGACTTCAAAGTTGGCAAAAAATGCGAAAATGACGATTTTCAAAATGTATCTCCTCCTACATTTCTCAAGCGATCTTGAATTTGATTGTGGCATATGAATGTATGGGACAATATCTAAATTTGGTCAGGACGGATTTTCGAATTTCGCTTTCCTTTTCGCGTCACGTGACTCAAAGTTTGCAAAAACTGCCCTACCTTCAGGAGGCTATATATCTCTACTGGGCATGGTAAAAGTTAGTGAATGTGTCATTGCATAGCAGCTGACCTTGTATATTTATACATTTTCCGCCGAAGGTGCAAAAGTTTCAAAACCCGAAATGTAAACGTCGCATTTATTTTCAAAATATAATTTCGTGCGTGCGCGCCAAAATGCCGAGTCATCTTTAACCAAAACTGCGCAGTTCGAGCTGCGCAGTCGAGCTGCGCAGTCGAACTTCGCAGTAGTCTTCGGTCATAACTGAACATTGAGAACTTGTGAACATTGAGAACTTATAGAGAGACCGTCACCCCCAAACGGGGGTAATTTTATATTTATACATTTTCCGCTGAAGTGCAAAAGTTTCAAAACCCGAAATGTAAACGTCGGCATTTATTTTCAAAATATAATTTCGTGCGCGCACCAAAATGCCGAGTCACCTTTAACCAAACTGCGCAGCTCTGCGCAGTAGAACTGCACAGTCGTTTTCGGTCATGGCGTCTGAGCAGTGGCCAGCGTGGTTCAGATTGACTGTGGTTTCTGGGGCGAAAGTGATTGTTAAGAAGTATGTGAGCGGTATAAATTTGAGTGACTGTATTGGTGATTTAACCACGCAACATCTTGACGATGAATATTCTGGCCGAACTATTGCATCAATTCAGTGCAGCAACAGGGATGATTGCAGGCGACTCTCGATCGTGCCGATTTTGTTTCCATCGAAAGTTGTACACCGCTGTTCATAGTGAAAGATTTCGGTGCCAAGTACTCAAAGTTTCCCTGCGAGATGCTGATATTCAGCCTTCAATGGAAAGAAATCAGCCTTTGATGTGCTCATGGGGATGGGGAGACGGTACGATCAGATGCCCGCTGAAAAGTAAGAGCTGGTTATGGCTCTGATTGACCGTTTTGAGCGTGTTGACTCCGAGTAGACACCTTTTTAAAATCATATCCAGCACTATGCACTGTGGCACGCACACATATACGACTTGGACAGTAATTTTCTCAGTATTGTTTCCATTTGTTTGATGATCCAACAGGTTTCTGTAAGAAAAACATGCCAGACTATATTGTAAAAACAAGTTTTAATCCCTTCTTTATTGTTTTTCACATCAGATGATACAGTGAACATGGGCATCCGCCATCTTTAATTGTCTTCCATCTTCAATGTTTTCTTAGATCCTCCTGGTCCGGGATTTATATTTATTTTCCCACCACCTACCCTTGTCTTTTACATGGAACATCCAAAAAAAAATCATAAAAATATATAATTTCTAAAAATTGAAATTATATTTATATTTATATTTCGACCTACCGACCCTACATTTTAGCTGAAGAACTGCGTAAACCAAGTTATAAAATAACTAAGGCCTAACCTGGGGGTTTTTTTTGTGTGTATACAGATCTGTCAGTTGCCTATACACCACCCAAATAAAGGTACGTGTCAGAAGAATGTGTTGGATATTTGGAACACGATCGCCCGTAGGGCGGGTACTCTGCTAGTCGTCAAAAAAAACCAAAAATCACACTTATTTCCCATGAGGAGTACTTGACATGTGCCAAGTTTAATTTTTTTTTACATGGATCAGTTTTGGAGCTACATATGTCCAAAGTTTTTCCTTTTTTCCAGCATGGCTGTCACACCACATGACCTATGATATCATAAATAACATTAAACATTCTACATGAGTAATTGTACCTAGGGTGAAAATTCAGTGTCAATCAGATAAGCAGTTGCAGAGAAAAACAAAGAAAATTAGCACGGACGGACGGACAACCCCCAAAACAAAACATAATGCCTCTGGTGACATCGTCAGCGGAGGCATAAAAATGTAGAAGGTTAAGCTCATCCATGAACCTCAGTATCTTATAACATGCAGATAACAAACAGTGACAAGCAACAACTAACTTCCCACTGCATTGTCACAATTCTGATTAGATCGGGTATCCAAAACACTTGGATTCAGGAATTTAGATTACCATGTTGTGTGCATTATGCTGCTCGATTACTCAATGTCATAAATACATAACAGAACCCAAATCCCAAACAATTAATCAATGTGCTCTGTATGAGCGTTTTGGTACAGCATCCAAAAGCCAAAATCATATTGAACTTGATGAGTGAGAATCCTCAAGTTTTGAAACTCTTTGAGATACATCAATAAGTCTGTGAGGACTCATCATCCACCTCCAATGCAAATTATCATATTGAAATTATAGCATTTCTTCCTAATGTTCCCTTTTCCATTGAATCAAGAACTGAACATCAACACTGCTTATAATGAAAGCTCGACTTGCCTGGGATTTGGTTCATCCTAGTTTTGTTCAGCTTATGGTGTCCTCAGGGATGACTGAAGCTTATATCTCCATCAGGTGTGCCATGTGTGTGTTGTAAAATTGTTGTCTACACAATTTGGGTTTCAGAAGGTGGAAGAGAGTCCTCCCAGGGTTCGTAGTATCCACCTTAATTTCAGTGAAGGATTGCGATTCATGGCCTAAGTTGTAAATTTGTGTTGTTCTCAGAGTTTTGTCCCGGGGGCTCTTTTCAGGATCGTTACTGAGCCCTGGACAGCCTCCAACTGTGATTTGTTTGTGGTAATGTTCCCAGGGATGATTTGTTGGATCTTCACGAGGTTCTTCTTTATCATTCCCATTGCTCTAATTGTCAATGGTACAATTTCGGCAATTTCCATGACCTTTTCACTTCATTCTTGAGGTCTTAATAGTTGGTCATTTTCTTGATTTCTGTGTTATTTAGACCAAAATCACTGGGTACTGAATCCTCAATTAGCAATGCCTTCTTTTCCTTTTTGTTTCTGAGTAATATGTCTGGTTGCAGTGCTTTGTTTTCTATGTTCATGCTGGATAAGATCATCAGATCGTGTGTGAGCATTATGTCCTTGTTTTCAATAATTGCTTTTGGTTCCTGCTTCCATGAGTTTTGTGGAACTGGGAATTTTGAAATTCTTGCAGACGTGCCAGTGGATTACTCGACATACCTTGTTGTGCCTTTGTGTGTACAGCTGTTCTGACATGAGTTTTTTTACATCCCGACAGGAGGTGGCTCATGCTTTCTGTTTCTAGCTTGCAAAACCTACACTTGTCCGATTAGCTCAGAACTGCCATTTTTTAAAGCCATTTGTGTCGTGTCCTTCGTCTTGGGTATTAATAAAATAATGATTCATTCTCCAGCCCAATTCAGCTGACCTCTTCTTAGCTATTCCAGTCAACCTTTTTGTCAATCCCCAATCTGTCCAACTCTTTTTTTTTCAATACTTTCCTGCTCTTTTATCCTTCTCCCATTTGTCACAACATATCTGTTGGTATGTTCTCTTGCATTTATATTTTGTCTTTTTTGCAACTGTTGGGTCTGTATTTGTTGCTTTTTCAGTTTGGTGCATGACATCTACTATTCACACCTGTTTTTGCAAGGTGAGTGTGAGAAATCTTTGTGTGTGTGTGTGTGTGTGTGTGTGTGTGTGTGTGTGTGTGTGTGTGTGTGTGTGTGTGTGTGTGTGTGTGTGTGTGTGTGTGTGTGTGTGTGTGTGTGTGTGTGTGTGTGTGTGTGTGTGTGTGTGTGTGTGTGTGTGTGTGTGTGTGTGTGTGCAATATACATGTATAATTTGTCTTTCATTTTATAAATCTTAGTTAAGATTTAGATTTAACCCAAACATTCTTGTTCACACAAATGATCCGCACAACAAATCCATCCTTTTTCATGAGACTCTCATGAAATATATAATGTCCGAAACAGCAGTAAGAAGGTGCTCATAGAGGCAAGAGATACCAGAATACTGATGATGCAAATGCAAGGGTTACCTTTTCAGTCTGTCTGTAGAAACAGTACCATTTTAGCAGCATAAAATGGTCACCATTCTGAGATGGCAGACAGAGACTTTACAGAGCTTGGTGAGGGCCAGGTCTTGGTCACCAGGTATAATTTTTGCCATTTGAAAACAGGCCCACTGTTTAAGATTTTCAAGCAACCTTGTGAGTTGCCCTGAAAAATGCTGCCATCAGCATTGGATCAGGTCAGTGTGACCTCGCTTATTTACATCCTCAGAACTCTGCTCGACGCGATTGGAGGAATACATCCATGCTTTATGGATATGTGATGTGTACTCGTAAGAGTGAGACTATACCTTGAATGTAAAGTTGTATTGATGCTTTGACTCTTCTGCCGCCTGGATGCTGATCTCCTTTCCAATCTCATAATGGTTGAAGTTGGTTTCTCTGCATCAAAGAGAATGAGAAGAAGAAGAAGAAGAAGAGGCAGAAGAAGAAGAAGAAGAAGAAGAAGAAGAAGAAGAAGAGGAAGAGGAAGAAGAGGAAGATACTTATGAATGCATTTTGAAATAGCTACCTCGACAGAATAAAAGGTTCAACTTTTGATTGTTTGAATGCATTTACTAAGACCAATCTGCTGGAGGTTAAATCTTATATATTATTTCCGAGTTTGTGGTTTCGTGTCGCGCTATCTTCGACTTTGTTCTGCGCTCGAGTAACGTGATATTCGGCTTACATTATCTCAAAGACCATATGAGGTGCATGGTACAAAAAAAAGTAAATAAAATGGTTCTGAAACAGTGAAATCGTATTCCACTTACTGCATTAAAGTAAAATTACTACTGATACTCTGCATCAGTTCCTTTCTCAAACACACCCACCCCAACATGTCGCGCAGAGCGCGGGTTATGCTAGTTAATATAAATTGCACAGCTTTGAACGAATGGTATCATCGCCCACGTCAGTATTTCCTGAGACCATTTCAGAGTCCAAGTCCTTCTCAAAGCTACAGCTACATGGCGCGTTTTTCATTGCTGAGTCATGGTCTCAACCAAAAGACTTCCTTTGATTTGAACGATCAAGTGGTATATTTATGGGGTACAAAGTACAAATGTACATGTGTACCACCCTGAAAGAGAAATATCTTTCATCTCCTTCATTTCTCACCAGCATAGTAACCCACTTTGAAAGCAAACCTAATATATACTATACATATAATTCCAGTTATTTCTAGTAATCACAATTTTGAAGAAGCAATAATTAAACAAAACTCCTGCTTATGAGTATTTCCAACAAATAAGAATGCATATCAACTCAAGTGTTCCTGTTATTCCCAATCAACTCCACAAGTGTTCCTGCTGTTTCTGATCAACTCTACAAGTATTCCTGCTTTTCCTGATCAATTCAAGTGTTCTTGCTTTTCCTGATCAACTCAACAAGTGTTCCTCTCTGTCACTGAACATCAAAGAAGCGGAACGTCCAGCTTTCAACTGTTCAATAATTAATAAGCCTCAGCATCGTTATTGTGAAGGATCCATGCCGAGTATCCTATGTTCTCACACTGGTTTAATTCAGCTAGCACAGGATTTTACATTTGGAATATGATTGACTCATCAACAAAAGGAAAAATAAATCTCTGCAGCTGTGATTGGAGAGAATGGAAAAAGCAATATTGTGTTTTCATGTCACTGCTCATTTAGCTTTTTCGACTTGTGGAAACATGACCAAGGTAAAGAGTACCACATTGTCGATTGCTTGGTACATTACCTAGTGAAGAGTATGTCAGCCTTGTATCGCACAGGAATGCTCAGAGAGGCCTCATTGTCTTCCATAGTCCCAGGTTCTTCATCGCTGTCACTGAAGCACAATGTTATGTAATTGATTATATTCACAATTGAAAATTAGTATTTATAACTAATATAGAGTACCAGTAGGTATGCATAGGCAGAAAAATAAGGACAATAAGATTTTTCAAACACATTTCCCTGATATTTTCTCTTTCTCTTGCTTTGAAGAATGGCTCATGCCCAAAATGTTGATTCTCCTCCTTTTCCCACAACGGTTAACATACCTCTCTCAATGGTTAATTGAGAAAATTAATTGTCCTTCAAGGAAATTCAGATCATCTCACCTGTACCAAACTACCCTCTCAGCATTCTTAATACTTGGAACAATGTTCTCTAACATGAGTATGCCATTTCATATTTCATGTAGAGGTGGGGTGGGAGT
>CM068963.1:9243691-9256255 GCA_035128595.1 Eptatretus atami
TATTGCTTGGATCTATCATTTATAAATCAGTAAAAAGACGGCGGTAGCCTGTTAAAATTACCAACCCAATATCTTAACACTTATACTTAGAACCATAAGGGATACTATTGATTCCATTCTCTAAAATATATCTTTTATCATCAAAAGCTCCTAATGCTTTCTTATTTATCTCTTCTGTATATAATTGATGTTTATAACTTCTTATTGTATTCATTTTCTGTACTCTTCCTTCTTTAAGTTAACAGTTGTAATAATGTTTAAAGTTCATTTTTCCTTGATTATATTTTTCTTATTCCCTTTCGCTTCTTATCACACCTTTCAATGTTATTATTATCAATATACGGAAAAGCATAAGACTTTGATCTCAATCTATAAATTCACTCATGACCTTCCCACCAATTCATCTTTAATCTTACCAATAACCTTTTTATTCTTTGATGAAAACAACACATCACCTGCCTTATAATTACTTGCATCATATATATATATATATAATATATAAGTATATATGATATATATATATATATATATTATCAATCATATCCTCATATACATCACTTGTCTTAATTTCTAATATAAAACTGTTTGTATCCATATATAACAATGACACATTATTTATCTTTGTACTTTGATTTAAAATTATTGGTTCACGAAAAAAATAAGTGACCACTAATGTCTGTATGTATGATGAATACATACAGACAGACATACATACAGACATACATGACATACAGATACATACATACATACATACATACACTACATACATACATACAACATGATAGAATCGGATCACTTATTTTTTTTCGTGAACCAATATTTTAAATCAAAAGTACAAAGATAAATAATGTGTCATTGTTATATATGGATAAAACAGTTTTATATTAGAAATTAAGACAAGTGATGTAATGAGGATATGATTGATAAATATATATATATATTATATATATATATATATATATTATATATATATATATATGATGTCAAGAATTATAAGGCAGGTGATGTGTTGTTTTCATCAAAGAATAAAAAGGTTATTGGTAAGATTAAAGATGAATTGGTGGGAAGTCATGAGTGAATTTATAGATTGAGATCAAAGTCTTATGCTTTTCCGTATATTGATAATAATAACATTGAAAGGTGTGATAAGAAGCGAAAGGGAATAAAGAAAAATATAATCAAGGAAACAATGAACTTTAAACATTATTACAACTGTTTAACTTAAAGAAGGAAGAGTACAGAAAAATGAATACAATAGAGAAGTTATAAACATCAATTATATACAGAAGAGATAAATAAGAAAGCATTAGGAGCTTTTGATGATAAAAGATATATTTTAGAGAATGGAATCAATAGTATCCCTTATGGTTCTAAGTATAAGTGTTAAGATATTGGGTTTGGTATTTAACAGGCTACCGCCGCTTTAACTGATTTATAAATGATAGATCCAAGCATACCAAACCAAAGAGTGGAGATGTAATCAGCCTTGGTATTTAAATGGAAAAGATAAAAAATGTGAGAAATATCACATAAGTCTTATTGAAGAAATAACCGGGGTAAAGTAGATAAAACAAATAAGCGATAAATTTAATTACAATAAGTTGGAGGATGTAAAGAAAAAAAATATCCTTGAATGGACTGAAAACTTTGATGGTTATCATTGAACAATGGAAAACAATTTATACAATCTCAAAATGATATGTGGCCAGGAGGTGGTCAAACAAGAGCATTAAGAGAAGTTTATTATTTCATTTCTGCTCAACAAAGACATTTAACCAAGACTAAGTTCAAAGTAATCTTTGTAAAATACTTTTGGTGATGAATGTAATAGGAAAATTAAGTTATTCCCTGAAGTAGAACATGGACAAATATTCATTGGTTCGCTCTTTGAGTGGAATTAAAATATGAAAGGAAAGAAGTGCTTTAATCAGTAAGTCAGTTTTACATTGCTTGTATGGGAGGGGGAGGAAATGAGTCTCCTATTTTGAGCTTTTGGGCTTGAGTCGTCTCAATTTTACATTTGCTTGTATGAGAGAGGGAGCGAATCAGTCTCTTATTTTACATATGCTTGTATGAGAGGGGGAGAAAATCAGTCTCAATTTTACATTTGCTTGTATGGAAGGGGGGAAAATCAGTCTCCTAATTTGGGATTTTGGGCCTTGAGTAGAAAGCGTTTCCCTTTTTCCTCATTCATTTGAATGGCTGCCTTAGAAACCCCATTTATCCTCTACTCGGGTTTGTCATTTATTAGTCCCCTACTGGTATGTTTGCTCTCCTGTTGTTTTTCAGACTTTTTTTCCAATACCCTATAACATATTATATATTTAAATCTAGCAAATACAGCCTGTTCCACTCAGCCACAACAAAGACTATAACCCCCCCCCCCCACCCAAAAAGGACCGCTGTTGACTGTATCCCATGGCTTGCAAACGAATAAACATCAAAGAATACCACTCAGTTGAGAACAATCTAAAATGAAGCAGATCGCACAAAAAGGTAAAACAATGTGATCTTGTAAAAAACAAATATATTCACTTAACACCACTATCACACACCACTCACACACACACACACACACACACACACACCACACACCACACACAACACACACACCACACAGACATATACAAATAGTATCGGGTAACGTCCCGAAGAGTGCTCGTTGTGACGGAGGCCATTCCAAGTTCCATTATAGTTCCGTACAAAGTTCCACATGGACGGCATGGCAACAAAAAGGCAAAGCCACAATAAAGTGTACCAAATCGACAAGCACAAAGGTTTACCTTTATAAAGAGGTCTTCAAAAGTGGAATTCAAGTGGAAAATTAGTGAAATTCAATTTAAAAATACAGTGTGGCCCCTTATAAAGCGATCGTTGAGTCCATAAAATGTCATGCGAAAAAAGCGGGGTCGCGCTAAATTGGGATTCAAGAAATCAGCGTTCAAACTGACCCCAATATTGACTAACATCCTAAAACACCCTATTTTGCCTCTATTTGACCTGTTTTTTGCACGTTACCTCGAGCAAGTAAATTACTCTGCAATAAAGAATTCCACATATAAATCATTGTTACAGTTGAAATTAAAACACAATTATTTTAAGTAAAGCTTTTAATAAACAAAGCAAAAAATAAAAACATTCAAGATATTAGCAATCATTATTTACAGTTTATTTCTTAAAAAAGTGATCGAGTGTTCTTGCATGAACATAGCATGTCTCTTGGCTGCGAGCAAAATTAGAATGCCTCTGAGTTGGAGTTGGAAACAGCGGGGCGAGCGAGATTTGCCAACGATCAAAAAACAATAATAATGAAGAAAAGAAAACACGAAATGAACTCACAAAATACTTTTCAGTTCGGAAAGAGCAAAAAAAAGGTCCAATGACTCATCGCTTTATCCGAATTCGCGTAAAAATTGGGGCGCGTATAATCGGGGTTTCACTGTATATCAAGCCACAGAGATCACAAAATGTCAGTCTATGCTTTCACAGCTAGAACCAACATGGTGGAGTTCCGACAGAGGTGCGATTCGATGTTTGAGTTTTTTCATTTATTTATTTTATTTTATTTATCGGTATTTATAATATAATGAAAGCAGATCACACAAAAGGTGAAACAATCTATCTCTTGTAATAATAAATAATAAAAAATTGAGATTCAACCTAGCAAATATGGCCTGTTCCACTCGCCCGAAAAAAGGACTATATCTCCGGTAAAAAGGACCGCTATCAACTCTATCGCCATGGCTTGCAAACGAACAATCAAGAATACCACTCAAAGTTGAGCAAAAAAGTCATTACTGTACTAATATTGAAGCAAAAGACAACTAAATCAAATGTAAAGGTAGAGAATGGTGAAACAGGTGTGTTCCATTACCAGCAGCATATAGAGTGCTTGATAAGTGGCTTAAGCACTCAAGCAAGCACTCTAACGCAATGGTTGATAAGGAACGGCTGTCTTGGAAAACAATTAGCGATGTATACAGCGATTTGAAGGTATGAGATCAGGCATTTGATGATATGGGTTGAGGAATGTGGAAAAATAAATTTTTAGCACTTTCATCAACGAGACCATTGCAGCCTATTCAAAGCAAGGCATTTTTGAGCAGGCTGAAACAAAATGGTGGCGTAAGACCCCTGCCGAGATGAAAACAGGCTGGCCAAGGTTGCGTGCCACCAGCACCATCTTGGTCAGGCTTTTTTTTCATTTTTCATAATGCGCACCCTGTTAATTATCCTCAAAGGGGTGTTTAAATTTCCCAAAATACCCAGTTTTCAATCACGCACTCATTTGGAGTTCCCTTCTATGCATGCAAAGTTTCGGACCACTATGTTTTATTTTGGAGTCATGGAGGAGACGCACTGACACACACGCACGCGCACACACACGCGCACACATACACACATACACACATACACACACACACACACATGACATTTATTGTTGTAAATTATAGATAGTGGATTGTGTTTGGGTTCTGCAATCAGGTAAATAAATCAATTAAATAAAGAATGAGTGAACAGTATGAGCTCATTATTTATGTACAGTGCAAGCTCCACCCCACTTCCAGCTGAGGGGCAACGCACCACGGTGCAGTCCAAGCTCCACCCCTCTCCGGCTGAGGCACAACCAGCCAACTTTTGTTTATGGATACTTTATTTTATGGACAGTTTGCGATTTCTTTTTTTCTTCTGGAATTCAACTCAAGCTTCCTGTTATATCAGTATGCCAAATCTCAACTCTCTAGCCTACCTAAAAAGTACGAAACATTATGTTGCTGTCAGTGAGTGAGTGGTTAGAAAAAGGTTTATGTATTAATGTTGAGAGTGCTGCTGACTTGAATGTCGAAAATATGTCTGAAAGCCCCGCTCGGACTGACTGTATCATAAAGATGTGGAATTTGTTTTCCTTTAATAACCCTGTGTGTTGCCACAGTGTAATCAAAAGTGAAACCGTTTGAGATTGAAATTTAATGTGTAAATGCCTCCATTGCATCTTGGCATATAACTGGTTACTGGGGCCTTAAATATACAGATCTTCATCGATATTGTTACTATATCCACATGCTGTACATCCATGCGTACATCTCCTCAGTGAAAATGTTTTTTTCCGAATGTTGTACGTATTTGTTTGCACATTATTACAATGTGATGTTTTCTTGAATAACAGTAAAATGAATAACCTTTCACTTTTTACCTCCTTAGCGATTCACCATACATTATTGACAGTGAGTTCCGACGATTCCGTGTCTCCGTGATGCTGCTGAACAAGGGGTGAAGTTGCTTATAATGCTCATGTCACATCACCATCTCCAAGAACCTACGCTTGCCAGCATTACTACAACTGTGCGTCTCATCCTCGTGCACACACAATCATGAGACGCACATGGAAAAGAGTCATTGTTTGATGCTCATGCAGTTTACATGATGCACGATTAGCTAATAATGTGCCCTTTTAAAAGCATTTTCCTGATATACAGTGAATTATTCATCCTTACACTGCTGATTGTTTTCATCAATCCATGACATTAATATAAACAAGGCTGACAGGATGGGCCAGGCCGAGAGGTTCGAACACTCGCCTCTAAGCTGTCTAGCCTGGGTTCGAATCTTGCCCAGTTATAAACTGTCATCCCGGTGTTTCACAGGCAGGGGTGATTCATCAAAGTGTTTCTCTCTGGATGGACGTTAATCTTGGCGTCCGTTTGTCGGCATTAGTTGGTGGATGTTAAGATCCCATGGTGTCCTTCGCAAGAGTAGGCGAGCTATCGCCGGCACCCTGAACGAATTACAAATCCCTGCCCCGACTTCCTGAGTTGGAGTGATGACCAACCAGGATTGTAGCCTAGTAACTGCTTGAGCAGCACCAACACTCTAATATCGGGCATGATGGTACATGATGATGATCTTATGATTAATGTAAACACATGGCACTGAGGAGTCTGAAAGACTCATACCTGGATGAAGAATACCGCTGGACATGTTTTGAACATTAAACATCAGTTCACACTTACTTTGATAACAGAACTGATTTCTCACTGCAATTATTCTGCTGCTTTGGGCCTTGAATTGATACGTTTTTGTGAATACTGGAAAGCAACTTAAACTTTTTTCTATACATGATCTCTGCTCATGAAAGAGCAAAGTGATGGAAAGAAAAGAAGGGGTAGCACACTCTGTGTTTTTGTCGTATACATATTCAAGGCTCGTAGAAGAGCTAGAACACAGAACAGATCAGGACACAACATAACAAAAGGAACAGCAGGTGAAGGGGTCAACGCAAACAGCAAGGAAAAGGGGGAAAATATATGGAGATGGACAACAAGAGATGCAGGTAATGATGAGGGGTATGGGAGAATGCAAGGAGTGGATAATATGGATACAGAAGCAAAATTTGGGGAGGGGTAGGGGGTAACGAGGGTATAAAAGACCATGGTTTTGGATTGGAGACGATCTGAGATGTGGTAAAACCTGTCTTGAAGACCCTGGAGGGAAGAATAAGATTGAAGAGAATGTGGAAGTGGGTTGCACAGGTGGGGAAAAAAGTTGTGGGAAGGAAATTGGCAGAAACAAGCAGTTGGAAGGATGATCAGTGAATGAAGAGAGGGAAGCCTGCAGATGTAAGGAGGGCTAAGAGGAATCGATGTGGAAGGTTAATGGGGGTCATGAAGGACAATGTGTAGGAATGAGAAGATGACATGAGATGATGGTGTTCCCACCACTTGAAGCCCTGGATGGAAGAGGGGGTTTTAGGATTAATATAAATGTTTGTAATTAGGGATGACAGGCAGATAGTTGCTCTTTTCTGTGTTCAACACAGACAGGATCAAACTTGGCTGGAAAAACCTTCATTGTTATCCAGGGTTGGCAGAGGGCTCCAGTAATGCTGCATTTATTGAATGAGACTTAAAACTGTCCATCTCATCTGCATCGAAGTTGGATTGCTCATGGCACAGTCCTGCCATGCTACAAGGCATTGTACAAGTACAACGGCACTCTGTAGAACGCATACCTCCACCAGGCCTTAACGTTTGTTTTGGATCCCACTGATGCTTCTTCTTCTTCTTCTTCTTTTGAGTGCAGCTGATAGCTGCTGGTTGCATCATTGGTTCGGGACGTGGCTATGCACTGATGCAGTGTCCCTATTACCAGTAACACTGCGTATCTCATTTTGCCGACCTGGAAGGATGACAGGCTGAGTCAACCCCACCTGGTATAAATTCAGTGGCCAACGTGGCTCAAACTCAGGACCCGGGATCCCAAGTCAGCCACCCTAACCACTAAGCCAACACAGGCTGTCCACTGATGCTGACCTGAACCAAAACGGAATTGGCTTGTTTCTTGTCATCTAACCAACTCATCACTAAGTTTTGTCAAAATCCATCCACAACTTTTTGAGACATTGTGCTCCATATCGTTTTTGCTCCATTTCTCAATGGTGCAGAATCACTTATTAAAAAAAATAATTCTAGTTTCTGGACTTCACCAAAATCAAATCAATTTTTTCCTTGTCACACACCCACCTGTCCAAAATTTCATCCGAATCCATCCACAACTTTTTGAGATATCCTGTTTGCAGACAGGCAAACAAACTGACCGACAGACAGGAATGAAAACATAACCTCCGTCCACTTTCGGTGGTGAGAGGTAATAATGGGACCAACATAGAGGGAAAATCGAGTCCATAGGTTCAAAGTAAGACAAGAATCATCGGATTATTACCATCGGTAATAGGTTCATTCACTAACTCAGTTGCTGTATCCATTCTGCTTTCTCTATGTCTGACCTAAAGTTTGTAATGGTTGAGAGGGGTAAGGGGAGACACAGAGATTTACAAAGGAAAAACAAACGCACATGAGGACTTAGCTTTGAAAGTTCGCAGGGACTCGAACATTAGGCTAAGATTCCACCACACCTGTAAGGTATGTTCTTGAAACCTTTTGGCCTGTTGCATATTAAGCACAGTGTGATTCTGTGCCTTTACAGGCTGATCAAAAGGTGCAGTTGGAACTGCCGATACGTACCAGGCCACACAAGATGGATTATGTGCTCTTCATACCCACTGACTCTTCTCTCATTTCCAGGTCTGTGTTGAACATATTGTACGGTTTTAATGTTCAGGAGTTTGCTAATAAAACTTGTAGGTGGACAACAAAGTCCGATAAATGACAAACTGGTTTATATTTTGACGTTAGGGTTGGGTTTGTCTGTGCATTGTCTCCCAATTAGCTTCCCATTCACCTTGAGCTTTGAGATTAACCACTTGGATTTGCTGAGGAGTACGAGGTGGGAGTGCATGTGGACAGGTAGCAGAAACCATTGAATATTTAGTTTCGTAACTATAACTCGTGTAGAAATGAGTTTCAATGTCTAAAATGAAATGATTCATTCTGTTTATTTTTGCTTTACATTCTGGACTTGATATATCAAACGTTAAAACAGCTGATAACTCGAACACCTGCCATAATTCGTGTTTGTCGTCCAGGTAGATAACTTGGCACTGGCTTTAACCATCAGTTAAGTTCAATAATTGACATGGACTAGCACTCACCTTCCTGCACCCTCCATTGATTTCCATGCTAATCGCCACCCTTGTCGAATGGTTAATCCAAGTCCACTGGGCCTACTACTCTGATCACTTGTCATAATGACCATCTCTGAATTTGTGGGTATGATAATGGTCATAGGTAAAACTACTTTTACACAACGCGCCTTCTCTTCATGTCTCGAAAGCAGGACACTTCAAAACCCTCAATTCCACTCATTGTCAGCGGAAATTTCAAATCCAAGTAAACATGGATTCAAAATTCTGCCACGAAACTCTGCCACGAATCTCTGCACCCTCATACCTCTCACCTTCTAGGCCCAATTTTAATCACCTTTCACCCTAAAATCAGTGCGGTCACCCCATCAGTCAGTTTCAACAAGCATGAGGTCGTGTCACTGTTAGGAAAGCGTGAGGTAAATCAAAGCTCGATATCTGGGTTATTTTAAAGGTACAATTCCGAACTGACATGGAATTGCTCGGATCAAAGTAAAACTCCGGTCACCAACTGGAAAGGAAATTGAACAAAATGAGACGGGGATATCCATGTTGAATGATGTCAGAATTCGAATGTCACAAGTGAAATTTTTATTTTAGGTGGCAAAAAAAGGAACCTGGTTTGGCTAAACCTTTATAACCAGTGTTGAGAAAATATATTCCATGGGAACCCTGGTTAGTTCATGCTTATGAGTTAGTTGGTGAGTGAAGTGGCAAACTGGATTGAGAAATTGCTTCAGTGATAGAAAGTAAAACGTGGCTGTCAGGAGGAGAATGTCCATCTGGTTAGTTTGAAGTAGAGTACCGCAGTGATCAGTAGGACAGTTATTGCTTGTAATTATATCAACGATTTGGACAGCAGTGTTACAAGTAGACTTTCAATATTCAACAACGACACCAAAATTTGGAGGAAAGGTCTTTGTCCATCGTTCAAATGGAGTATGCTCACTGCTATGAGCTGGTGCCCCAGCTTCACATCTGCCTCTCCTAATTCGTGGAGAATTTATAGCTCTCAACATTTTAGGAACTTTATTTCTTCTACCATCTCCCCCCCCCCACCTCCAACCCATCACTCCCCACCCCACCTCTACATGAAATATGAAATGGCATACTCATGTTAGAGAACATTGTTCCAAGTATTAAGAATGCTGAGAGGGTAGTTTGGTACAGGTGAGATGATCTGAATTTCCTTGAAGGACAATTAATTTCTCAATTAACCATTGAGAGAGGTTATGTTAACCGTTGTGGGAAAAGGAGGAGAATCAACATTTTTGGGCATGAGCCATTCTTCAAAGCAAGAGAAAGAGAAATATAGGGAAATGTGTTTGAAAAAATCTTATTGTCCTTATTTTCTGCCTATGCATACCTACTGGTACTCTATATTAGTTATAATACTAATTTCAATTGTGAATATAATCAATTACATAACATTGTGCTTCCAGTGACAGCGATGAAGAACCTGGGACTATGGAAGACAATGAGGCTCTCTGAGCATTCCTGTGCGATACAAGGCTGACATACTCTTCACTAGGTAATGTACCAAGCAATCGACAATGTGGTACTCTTACCTTGGTCATGTTTTCCACAAGTCGAAAAAGCTAAATGAGCAGTGACATGAAAACACAATATTGCTTTTTCCATTCTCTCCAATCACAGCTGCAGAGATTTATTTTCCTTTTGTGATGAGTCAATCATATTCAAATGTAAAATCCTGGTGCTAGCTGAATTAAACCAGTGTGAGAACATAGGATACTCGGCATGGATCCTTCACAATAACGATGCTGAGGCTTATTAATTATTGAACAGTTGAAAGCTGGACGTTCCGCTTCTTTGATGTTCAGTGACTGAGAGGAACACTTGTTGAGTTGATCAGGAAAGCAAGAACACTTGATTGATCAGGAAAAGCAGGAATACTTGTAGAGTTGATCAGAAACAGCAGGAACATTGTGGATTGATTGGGAATAACAGGACACTTGAGTTGATATGCATTCTTATTTGTTGGAAATACTCATAAGCAGGAGTTTTGTTTAATTATTGCTTCTTCAAAATTGTGATTACTAGAAATAACTGAATTATATGTATAGTATATATTAGGTTTGCTTTCAAAGTGGGTTACTATGCTGGTGAGAAATGAAGGAGATGAAGATATTTCTCTTTCAGGGTGGTAACACATGTACATTTGTACTTTGTACCCCATAAATATACCACTTGATGTTCAAATCAAAGGAAGTCTTTTGGTTGAGACCATGGACTCAGCAATGAAAAACGCCGCCATGTAGCTGTAGCTTTTGAGAAGGACTTGGACTCTGAAAATGGTCTCAGGAAATACTGACGTGGGCGATGATCACATTCGTTCAAGAGCTGTGCAATTTATATTAACTAGCATAACCCGCGCTCTGCGCGACATGTTGGGGTGGGTGTGTTTGAGAAAGGAACTGATGCAGAGTATCAGTAGTAATTTTACTTTAATGCAGTAAGTGGAATACGATTTCACTGTTTCAGACCATTTATTTACTTTTTTTTGTACATGCACCTCATATGGTCTTTGAGATAATGTAAGCCGAATATCACGTTACTCGAGCGCAGAACAAAGTCGAAGATAGCGCGACACGAAACCACAAACTCGGAAATAATTATATAAGATTTAACCTCCAGCAGATTGGTCTTAGTAATGCATTCAACAAATCAAAGTTGAACCTTTTATTCGTCGAGGTAGCTATTTCAAAATGCATTCATAAGTATCTTCCTCTTCTTCCTCTTCTCTCTTCTTCTTCTTCTTCTTCTCTTCTTCTTCTTCTGCCTCTTCTTCTTTTCTTCTTCTCATTCTCTTTGATGCAGAGAAACCAACTTCAACCATTATGAGATTGAAAGGAGATCAGCATCCAGGCGGCAAGAAGAGTCAAAGCATCAATACAACTTTAAATTCAAGGTAATGTTCTCACTCTTACGAGTACATACATCACATATCCATAAAGCATGGATGTATTCTCCAATCGCGTCGAGCAGAGTTCTGAGGATGTAAATAAGCGAGGTCACATCTGACCTGATCCAATGCTGATGGCAGCATTTTTCAGGGCAACTCACAGGTTGCTTGAAAATTTAAACAGTGGCCCTGTTTTCAAATGGCAAAAATTATACCTGGTGACCAAAGACCTGGCCCTCACAAGCTCTGTAAAGTCTCGGTCTGCACTCAAGAATGGTGACCATTTTATGCTGCTAAAATGGTACTGTGTTCTACAGACAGACTGAAAAGGTAACCCTTGCATTTGCATCATCAGTATCTGGTATCTCTTGCCTCTTATGAGCACCTTCTTACTGCTGTTTCGGACATTAATTATTTCATGAGAGTCTCATGAAAAAGGATGGATTTGTTGTGCGGATCATTTGTGTGAACAAGAATGTTTGGTGTAAATCTAAATCGTTAACTAAAGATTTATAAAATGAATAAACAAATTATAACATGTATATTGCACCACACACACACACACAACAACCACACACACACACACACACACACACACACACACACCACACCACACACACACACACACACACACACACACAAAAAAGATTTCTCACACTCACCTTGAAAGCAAAACAGGTGTGAATAGTAGATGTCAATGCAACCAAACTGAAAAAGCAACAAATACAGACCCAACAGTTGCTAAAAAAGACAAAATAAAAATGTGCAAGAGAACATACCAACAGATTAGTTGTGACAAATTGGGAGAAGGATAATAAGAGCAGGAAAGTATTGAAAAAAAAAGAGTTGCGACAGATTTGGGAAATTGACAAAAAGGTTGACTTGGAATACTAAGAAGGAGGTCAGCCTGAATTGGGCTGCGAGAATGAATCATTATTTTATTAATACCCAAGACGAAGGACACGACACAAATGGCTTTTAAAAAATGGCAGTTCTGAGCTAATCGGACACAGTGATAGGGTTTTGCAGCTAGAAACAGAAGCTGAGCCAACCTCCTGTCGTGGATGATTAAAAAACTATGTCAGAACAGCTTGAACACACA
>CM068963.1:9256704-9271130 GCA_035128595.1 Eptatretus atami
CCGAGGGGTTTGTCGAATCTGGCAGGGGTTTTGGTATTTGGTTAGCCCAATGGCACCTGCATAGCCCCATAGAGCTCGGTTTTTCATTTTCGTCCCAAGGTCAAGGCCACAAGGTCACGAACATAGAAAATTGCGAATTGTGTTTTTAGGGAGATTATACACAAGCTAAAAAGGTTTGGAAGAAGTTTAATAAAAGAAACTTGGAGAATATCATGATTTTATTTAAACTGATGTATTGTTATTGGCTGAGTGTATGACTTTAGACTCTGTCTATAAAAATCTGATGGATTAGACCCCATTCACTATTAACAGCCTGGTTGGCTTGGAGGCTGTAGTTAAAATGACCAACAAATTTGGAATTAAGCAGTGACATATATATATTAATAATATAAATATTATATAATATATATAATATATATACTGCTTTTCATGATGGAGAAGGCTAAAGAGGAGAAATATTCAGTATGTTCCAAGAGATATGCTAAAGCAATAACAAATCTTCCTGATATAGTAAGAATGAGACACTCTTACCTGATGTATTATGATGCTAACAATTTGGTATGGGTGGCTATGTCTCAATCTTTACCTTAGGAAAACTTAATGGGTTAAAGAAAAACATTATAAATAAGTTTTACAGACATTGTCTCCTCTCAAAATAATTGGATGAAGCTGAAGTGGATATTATTTTGAGGTTGATTTAAAATCCAGAGAACTTCATCACAAACATAAAACTACCTATGCCCTGATAAAGAAAGCCAAAGAAAGATGGTTAAGTGATGACCAACAGTCATTTAAATTATAAAAGGTAAATCTCCAAGAAAACTATTTACTACATTAATGATAAGAAGTTATGTTTTGCATCAAAGGAACTTGAGACAATATTTATCTGCTGGTTGAGAGTGAGGAAAAGTAATTCGGATTTTGAAATTTAAGCAGTCATTGTTAAAGAGTATATGATTTTTAATACAAAAGGAGAACAGAGCAAAAACAGATTTTGAGAAGACTTTTTATAAATAAATGAATGAAGCTGTATTTGGAAAGACTGGAACATGTTAGGAATCGACAAACTAAGACTTGCTACATCTTGAACAGCTTCAACGTTATTATAGACCAAGTTTTGAACGAGCGGAGGTGTTTTCAGAGAACTTTTGTGCTATTCATTTGAAAAAAGAGAGTAATGAAATGGATAACCTATTTATATAGGAACCAATTCTTGACTTGTCAAGTCGTTAATGTATGCTATTACTAACAAGCTGGAGACGGCAAGGTTCTGACGGCGGTATTTGACGATGTAGATTGTTTCAGAAGTCAAGATGACAATGTGATAATTTTTGACCAAGTTATAAAAATGATCACATGAGTGGTAACGAGTGACGGTTATTGCTGAAAAATGTTGAAACCCGGTTTGCGTTCAAACAACTTAAAAATTTGACCTTTGCTAACCTTAAGGCACAAAACAATGTTGTGGACATTAAAATAAGGAAACAGGATACGTGCTATAGCTTAATGGAGTTAGTTCGCGAAGAAAGGGTCGAAAACCCGGTTCGATTCCCACACTTTGAAAATTTGACCTTTGTGAACTTTAAAGGTCAAAGTCAAGGATTATGACCTTTGGTGCAAAACTTCCTCTGGAACATTCCAGGAACAATAACGTCATATAGGCTATATGGCATTTCCGCACTCCTCGGATAATTATCCATACTGATGAAATCAGCGTAAAAAAAAACTTGAAGGGGGCCCACGGGCAAGTTGTTCGAGATAGAGCAAAATGGTTTCAAACTTTAGGTGGGGAATGACTCAAGATATGCATAAAAAATATTGTCATCCAAGCTCTCAAAGTTTGGGCGGTCGTATGATTTTTATGTAAAATTCGAAATTTCTAAGTTCGTGACCTTGTGACCTTGACTTAGGACGAAAATGAAAAATCGAGCTCTGTGGGGCTATGCAGGTGCCATTGGGCTAACCAATACCGAAACCCCTGCCAGATTCGGCAAACCCCCTAGGAGAAGATGCAAATTGAAAATTCGGCTACCCCTAAAAACACAATTCGCAATTTTCTATGTTCGTGACCTTGTGCCTTGACCTTGGACGAAAATGAAAAACCGAGCTCTATGGGGCTTGAGGTGCATTGGGCTAACAAATACCAAAAACCCCTGCCAGATTCGACAACCCCTCGGAGAAGAAATTTTTTTACGTCAAAATTCGCAATTTTCTAAGTTTCGTGACCTTGTGACCTTGACTTTGTGACGAAAATGAAAATCGGGCTTCGTGGGGCTATGCAGGTGCCTTGGGCTAACCAAATACCGAAATCCTGTCATAGATCGACAACCCCCTAGGAGAAGATGCAAATTGAAATCAGCTACCCCTAAAAACCAATTTTTGGGGCGTGGCTCCGCCCATAATGGGCGCCCAGCCCATTTTCAGGAAAAACACAACGAGATCTATGATATAACCTCCCACCAAAATTTGATCTGGATCTGATCAAAACACAGCGGAGCTATGCTGGACAGACATACAGACATACAGACATACAGAACAGACATACATACAGACAACATCAGACATACATCAGACATACATAAGACATACTACATACAGACATACATACGACATAATACATACAGACAGACATACATACAGACATACAGACATACATACATACATACATACATACATACACATAATCATACATACATACATTAGTGGTCACTTATTTTTTTTCGTGAACCAATAATTTTAAATCAAAAGTACAAAGATAAATAATGTGTCATTGTTATATATGGATACAAACAGTTTTATATTAGAAATTAAGACAAGTGATGTATGAGGATATGATTGATAATATATATATATATATATATATATATATATATATATATTATATATATATATATAGATGCAAGTAATTATAAGGCAGGTGATGTGTTGTTTTCATCAAAGAATAAAAAGGTTATTGGTAAGATTAAAGATGAATTGGGTGGGAAGTCATGAGTGAATTTATAGATTGAGATCAAAGTCTTATGCTTTTCCGTATATTGATAATAATACATTGAAAGGTGTGATAAGAAGCGAAAGGAATAAAGAAAATATAATCAAGGAAACAATGAACTTTAAACATTATTACAACTGTTAACCTTAAAGAAGGAAGAGTACAGAAAAATGAATACAATAGAGAAGTTATAAACATCAATTATATACAGAAGAGATAAATAAGAAAGCATTAGGAGCTTTTGATGGATAAAGATATATTTTAGAGAATGGAATCAATAGTATCCCTTATGGTTCTAAGTATATAGTTAAGATATTGGGTTTGGTATTTAACAGGCTACCGCCGTCTTTAACTGATTTATAAATGATAGATCCAAGCAATAACCAAACCAAAGAGTGGAGATTGTATCAGCCTTGGTATTTAATGGAAAAGATAAAAAATGTGAGAAATATCACATAAGTCTTATTGAAGAAATACCGGGGTAAAGTAGATAAAACAATAGCGATAAATTTAATTACAATAAGTTGGAGGATGTAAAGAAAAAAATATCCTTGAATGGACTGAAAACTTTGATGGTTATCATTGAACAATGGAAACAATTTACTACAATCTCAAAATGATATGTGGCCAGGAGGTGGTCAAACAAGAGCATTAAGAGAAGTTTATTATTTCATTTCTGCTCAACAAAGACATTTAAACCAAGACTAAGTTAAAGTAATCTTTGTAATAATACTTTTGGTGATGAATGTAATAGGAAAATTAAGTTATTTCCCTGAAGTAGAACATGGACAAATATTCTTGGTTCGCTCTTTGAGTGGAATTAAAATATGAAAGGAAAGAAGTGCTTTAATCAGTAAGTCAGTTTTACATTGCTTGTATGGGAGGGGGAGGAAATGAGTCTCCTATTTTGAGCTTTTGGGCTTGAGTCAGTCTCAATTTACATTTGCTTGTATGAGAGAGGGAGCGAATCAGTCTCTTATTTTACATATGCTTGTATGAGAGGGGGAGAAAATCAGTCTCAATTTTACATTTGCTTGTATGGAAGGGGGGAAAATCAGTCTCCTAATTTGGGATTTTGGGCCTTGAGTAGAAAGCGTTTCCCTTTTTCCTCTTCATTTGAATGGCTGCTTAGAAACCCCATTTATCCTCTACTCGGGTTTGTCATTTATTAGTCCCCTACTGGTATGTTTGCCTCTCCTGTTGTTTTTCAGACTTTTTTTCCAATACCCTATACATATAATATTTAAATCTAGCAAATACAGCCTGTTCCACTCAGCCACAACAAAGACTATAACCCCCCCCCCCACCCAAAAAGGACCGCTGTGACTGTATCCATGGCTTGCAAACGAATAAACATCAAAGATACCACTCAGTTGAGAACAATCTAAAATGAAGCAGATCGCACAAAAAGGTAAAACAATGTGATCTTGTATAAAAACAAATATATTCACTTAACACCACTATCACACACCACTCACACACACACACACACACACACACACACCAACACCACACACAACACACACACACACACAGACATATACAAATAGTATCGGGTAACGTCCCGAAGAAGTGCTCGTTGTGACGGAGGCCATTCAAGTTCATTATAGTTCCGTAAAAGTTCCACTGGACGCATGGCAACAAAAAGGCAAAGCCACAATAAGTGTACCAAATCGACAAGCACAAAGGTTTACCTTTATAAAGAGGTCTTCAAAAGTGGATTCAAGTGGAAATTAGTGAAATTCAATTTAAAAATACAGTGTGGCCCCTTATAACGATCGTTGAGTCCATAAAATGTCATCGCGAAAAAAGCGGGTCCGCGCTAAATTGGGATTCAAGAAAATCAGCGTTCAAACTGACCCCAATATTGACTAACATCCTAAAACACCCCTAATTTTGCCTCTATTTGACCTGTTTTTTGCACGTTACCTCGAGCAGTAAATTACCTCTGCAATAAAGATTCCACATATAAATCATTGTTACAGTTGAAATTAAAACACAATTATTTTAAGTAAAGCTTTTAATAAACAAAGCAAAAATAAAAACATTCAAGAATATTGCAATCATTATTTACAGTTTATTTCTTAAAAAGTGATCGAGTGTTCTTGCATGAACATAGCATGTCTCTTGGCTGCGAGCAAAATTAGAATGCTCTGAGTTTGGAGTTGGAAACAGCGGGGCGAGCGAGATTTTGCACGATCAAAAAACAATAATAATGAAGAAAAGAAAACACGAAATGAACTCACAAATACTTTTCAGTTTCGCGAAAGAGCAAAAAAAAGGTCAATGACTCATCGCTTTATCCGAATTCGCGTAAATTGGGGCGCGTATAATCGGGGTTTTCACTGTATATCAAGCCACAGAGATCACAAATGTCAGTCTATGCTTTCACAAGCTAGAACCAACATGGTGGAGTTCCTCCGACACGAGGTGCGATTCGATGTTTGAGTTTTTTCATTTTTTATTTATTTATTTATCGGTATTTATAATATAATGAAAGCAGATCACACAAAAGGTGAAACAATCTATCTCTTGTAATAATAAATAATAAAAAATTGAGATTCAAACCTAGCAAATATGGCCTGTTCCACTCGCCGAAAAAAGGACTATATCTCCGGTAAAAAGGACGCGCTATCAACTCTATCGCCATGGCTTGCAAACGAACAATCAAGAATACCACTCAAAGTTGAGCAAAAAAGTCATTACTGTACTAATATTGAAGCAAAAGACAACTAAATCAAATGTAAAGGTAGAGAATGGTGAAACAGGTGTGTTCCATTACCAGCAGCATATAGAGTGCTTGATAAGTGGCTTAAGCACTCAAAGCAAGCACTCTAACGCAATGGTTGATAAGGAACGGCTGTCTTGGAAACAATTAGCGATGTATACAGCCGATTTGAAGGTATGAGATCAGGCATTTGATGATATGGTTGAGGAATGTGGAAAAATTAAATTTTTAGCATCTTTATCAACGAGACCATTGCAGCCTATTCCAAAGCAAGGCATTTTGAGAGGCTGAAACAAAATGGTGGCGTAAGACCCTGCGAGATGAAAACAGGCTGGCCAAGGTTGCGTGCCACCAGCCCATCTTGGTCAGGCTTTTTTTTCATTTTTCATAATGCGCACCCTGTTAATTATCCTCAAAAGGGGTGTTTAAATTTCCCAAAATACCCAGTTTTCAATCACGCACTCATTTGGAGTTCCCTTCTATGCATGCAAAGTTTCGGACCAACTATGTTTTATTTTGGAGTCATGGAGGAGACCACTGACACACACGCACGCGCAACCACGCGCACACATACACACATACACACATACACACACACACACACAATGACATTTATTGTTGTAAATTATAGATAGTGGATTGTGTTTGGGTTCTGCAATCAGGTAAATAAATCAATTAAATAAAGAATGAGTGAACAGTAGAGCTCATTATTTATGTACAGTGCAAGCTCCACCCCACTTCCAGCTGAGGGGCAACGACCACGGTGCAGTCCAAGCTCCACCCCTCTCCGGCTGAGGCACACCAGCCAACTTTTGTTTATGGATCTTTATTTTATGGACAGTTTTGCGATTTCTTTTTTTTTCTGGAATTCAACTCAAGCTTCCTGTTATATCCAGTATGCCAAATCTCAACTCTCTAGCCTACTAGAAAAGTACGAAACATTATGTTGCTGTCAGTGAGTGAGTGGTTAGAAAAAGGTTTATGTATTAATGTTGAGAGTGTGCTGACTTGATGTCGAAATATGTCTGAAAGCCCCGCTCGGACTGACTGTATCATAAAGATGTGGAATTTGTTTTCCTTTAATAACCCTGTGTGTTGCCCAGTGTAATCAAAAGTGAAACCGTTTGAGATTGAAATTTAATGTGTAAATGCTCCATGCATCTTGGCATATAACTGGTTACTGGGGCCTTAAATATACAGATCTTCATCGATATTGTTACTATATCCACATGCTGTACATCCATGCGTTACAATCTCCTCAGTGAAAATGTTTTTTTTCCGAATGTTGTACGTATTTGTTTGCACATTATTACAATGTGATGTTTTCTTGAATAACAGTACAATGAATAACCTTTCACTTTTTACCTCCTTAGCGATTCACCATACATTATTGACATGAGTTTTCCGACGATTCCGTGTCTCCGTGATGCTGCTGAACAAGGGGTGAAGTTGCTTATAATGCTCATGTCACATCACATCTCCAAGAACCTACGCTTGCCAAGCATTACTACAACTGTGCTCTCATCCGTCGTGCACACACAATCATGAGACGCTACATGGAAAAGAGTCATTGTTTGATGCTCATGCAGTTTACATGATGCACGATTAGACTAATAATGTGCCCTTTTAAAGCATTTTCTGATATACAGTGATTATTCATCCTTACACTGCTGATTGTTTTCATCAATCCATGACATTAATATAAACAAGGCTGACAGGATGGGCCAGGCCGAGAGGTTCGAACACTCGCCTCTAAGCTGTCTAGCCTGGGTTCGAATCTTGCCCAGTTATAAACTGTCATCCCGGTGTTCACAGGCAGGGGTGATTCATCAAAGTGTTCTGCTCTCGGATGGACGTTAATCTTGGCGTCCGTTTGTCGGCATTAGTTGGTGGATGTTAAGATCCCATGGTGTCCTTCGCAAGAGTAGGCAGCTATCGCCGGCACCCTGAACGAATTACAAATCCCTGCCCCGACTTCTGAGTTGGAGTGATGACCAACCAGGATTGTAGCCTAGTAACTGCTTGAGGCAGACCAACACTCTAATATCGGGCATGATGGTACATGATGATGATCTTATGATTAATGTAAACACATGGCACTGAGGAGTCTGAAGATCATACTGGATGAAGAATACCGCTGGACATGTTTTGAACATTAAACATCAGTTCACACTTACTTTGATAACAGAACTGATTTCTCAACTGCAATTATTCCTGCTGCTTTGGGCCTTGAATTGATACGTTTTTGTGAATACTGGAAAGCACTTAAACTTTTTTCTATACATGATCTCTGCTCATGAAAGAGCAAGTGATGGAAAAAAGAAGGGGTAGCACAACTCTGTGTTTTTGTCGTATACATATTCAAGGCTCGTAGAAGAGCTAGAACACAGAACGATCAGGACACAACATAACAAAAGGAACAGCAGGTGAAGGGGTCAACGCAAACAGCAAGGAAAAGGGGGAAAATATATGGAGATGGACACAAAGAGATGCAGGTAATGATGAGGGTATGGGAGAATGAAGGAGTGGATAATATGGATACAGAAGCAAATTTGGGGAGGGGTAGGGGTAACGAGGGATAAAAGATCCATGGTTTTGGATTGGAGACGATCTGAGATGTGGTAAACACCTGTCTTGAAGACCCTGGAGGGAAGAATAAGATTGAAGAGAATGTGGAATGGGTTGCACAGGTGGGGAAACAAAGTTGTGGGAAGGAATTGGCAGAAACAAGCAGTTGGAAGGATGATCAGTGAATGAAGAGAGGGAAGCCTGCAGATGTAAGGAGGGCTAAGAGGAATCGATGTGTGAAGGTAATGGGGGTCATGAAGGACAATGTGTAGGAATGAGAAATGACATGAGATGATGGTGTTCCCACCACTTGAAGCCCTGGATGGAAGAGGGGGTTTTAGGATTAATATAAATGTTTGTAATTAGGGATGACAGGCAGATAGCTTGCTCTTTTCTGTGTTCAACACAGACAGGATCAAACTTGGCTGGAAAAACCTTCATTGTTATCCAGGGTTGGCAGAGGGCTCCAGTAATGCTGCATTTATTGGATGAGACTTAAAACTGTCCATCTCATCTGCATCGAAGTTGGATTGCTCATGGCAACAGTCCTGCCATGCTACAAGGCATTGTACAAGTACAACGGCACTCTGTAGAACGCATACCTCCACCAGGCCTTAAGTTTGTTTTGGATCCCACTGATGCTTCTTCTTCTTCTCTTCTTTGAGTGCAGCCTGATAGCTGCTGGTGCATCATTGGTTCGGACGTGGCTATGCACATGATGGTGTCCCTATTACCAGTAACACTGACGTATCTATTTTGCCGACCTGGAAGGATGACAGGCTGAGTCAACCCCACCTGGTATAAATTCCAGTGGCCAACGTGGCTCAAACTCAGGACCCGGGATCCCAAGTCAGCCACCTAACCACTAAGCCAACACACGGCTGTCCACTGATGCTGACCTGAACCAAAACGCGAATTGGCTTGTTCTTGTCATCTAACCAACTCATCACTAAGTTTTGTCAAAATCCATCCACAACTTTTTGAGACATTGTGCTCCATATGTTTTTTGCTCCATTTCTCAATGGTGCAGAATCACTTATTAAAAAAAATAATTCTAGTTTCTGGATCTTCACCAAAATCAAATCAATTTTATTCCTTGTCACACACCCAACCTGTCCAAATTTCATCGAATCCATCCACAACTTTTTGAGATATCCTGTTTCAGACAGGCAAACAAACTGACCGACAGACAGGAATGAAAACATAACCTCCGTCCACTTTCGGTGGTGAGGGTAATAATGGGACCAACATAGAGGGAAAATCGAGTCCATAGGTTCAAAGCTAAGACAAGATCATCGGATTATTACCATCGGTAATAGGTTCATTCACTAACTCAGTTGCTGTATCCATTCTGCTTCTCTATGTCTGACTAAAGTTTGTAATGGTTGAGAGGGGTAAGGGGAGACACAGAGATTTACAAAGGAAAAACAAACGCACATGAGGACTTAGCTTTGAAAGTTCGCAGAGACTCGAACATTAGGCTAAGATTCCACCACCCTGTAAGGTATGTTCTTGAAACCTTTTGGCCTGTTGCAGTATTAAGCACAGTGTGATTCTGTGCCTTTACAGCTGATCAAAAGGTGCAGTTGGACTGCCGATACGTACCAGGCCACACAAGATGGATTATGTGCTCCTTCATACCCACCTGTACTCTTCTCTCATTTCCAGGTCTGTGTTAGAACATATTGTACGGTTTTAATGTTCAGAGTTTGCTAATAAAACTTGTAGGTGGACAACAAAGTCCGATAATGACAAACTGGTTTATATTTTGACGTTAGGGTTGGGTTTGTCTGTGCATTGTCTCCCAATTAGCTTCCCATTCACCTTGAGCTTGAGATTAACCACTTGGATTTGCTGAGGAGTTCGAGGTGGGAGTGCATGTGGACAGGTAGCAGAACCATTGAATATTTAGTTTCGTAACTATAACTCGTGTAGAAATGAGTTTCAATGGTCTAAAATGAAATGATTCATCTGTTTATTTTTGCTTTACATTCTGGACTTGATATATCAAACGTTAAAACAGCTGATAACTCGAACAACCTGCCATAATTTCCGTGTTTGTCGTCCAGGTAGATAACTTGGCACTGGCTTTAACCATCAGTTAAGTTCAATAATGTGACATGGACTAGCACTCACCTTCCTGCACCCTCATTGATTTCCATGCTAATCGCCACCCTTGTCGATGGTTATCCAAGTCCACTGGGCCTACTACCTCTGATCACTTGTCATAATGACCATCTCTGAATTTGTGGGTATGATAATGGTCATAGGTAAAACTACTTTTACACAACGCGCCTTCTCTCATGTCTCGAAAGCAGGACACTTCAAAACCCTCAATTCCACTCATTGTCAGCGGAAATTTCAATCCAAGTAAACATGGATTCAAAATTCTGCCACGAAACTCTGCCACGAAATCTCTGCACCCTCATACCTCTCACCTTCTAGGCCCAATTTTAATCACCTTTCCACCCTAAATCAGTGCGGTCACCCCATCAGTCAGTTTCAACAAGCATGAGGTCGTGTCACTGTTAGGAAAGCGTGAGGTAAATCAAAGCTCGATATCTGGGTTATTTTAAGGTACGAATTCCGAACTGACATGGATTGCTCGATCAAAGTAAAACTCCGGTCACCAACTGGAAAGGAAATTGAACAAAATGAGACGGGGATATCCATGTTTGAATGATGTCAGCAATTCGAATGTCACAAGTGAAATTTTTATTTTAGGGTGGCAAAAAAGGAACCTGGTTTTGGCTAAACCTTTATAACCAGTGTTGAGAAAATATATTCCATGGGACACCCTGGTAGTTCATGCTTATGGAGTTAGTTGGTGATGAAGTGGCAAACTGGATTGAGAAATTGCTTCAGTGATAGAAAGTAAAACGTGGCTGTCAGGAGGAGAATGTCCATCTGGTTAGTTTTGAAGTAGAGTACCGCAGTGATCGTAGGACAGTTATTGCTTGTAATTATATCAACGATTTGGACAGCAGTGTTAACAAGTAGACTTTCAATATTCAACAACGACACCAAAATTTGGAGGGAAAGGTCTTTGTCCATCGTTCAAATGGAGTATGCTCATGCTATGAGCTGGTGCCCGCTTCACATCTGCCTCTCCTAGATTCGTGGAGAATTTATAGCTCTCAACATTTTAGGAACTTTATTTCTTCTACCATCTCCCCCCCCCCACCTCCACCATCACTCCCCACCCCACCTCTACATGAAATATGAAATGGCATACTCATGTTAGAGAAACATTGTTCCAAGTATTAAGAATGCTGAGAGGGTAGTTTGGTACAGGTGAGATGATCTGAATTTCCTTGAAGGACAATTAATTTTCTCAATTAACCATTGAGAGAGGTTATGTTAACCGTTGTGGGAAAAGGAGGAGAATCAACATTTTTGGGCATGAGCCATTCTTCAAAGCAAGAGAAAGAGAAAATATCAGGGAAATGTGTTTGAAAAAATCTTATTGTCCTTATTTTCTGCCTATGCATACCTACTGGTACTCTATATTAGTTATAATACTAATTTTCAATTGTGAATATAATCAATTACATAACATTGTGCTTCAGTGACAGCGATGAAGAACCTGGGACTATGGAAGACAATGAGGCTCTCTGAGCATTCCTGTGCGATTACAGGCGACATACTCTTCACTAGGTAATGTACCAAGCAATCGACAATGTGGTACTCTTACCTTGGTCATGTTTCCACAAGTCGAAAAAGCTAAATGAGCAGTGACATGAAAACACAATATTGCTTTTTCCATTCTCTCCAATCAACAGCTGCAGAGATTTATTTTCCTTTTGTTGATGAGTCAATCATATTCCAAATGTAAAAATCCGGTGCTAGCTGAATTAAACCAGTGTGAGAACATAGGATACTCGGCATGGATCCTTCACAATAACGATGCTGAGGCTTATTAATTATTGAACAGTTGAAAGCTGGACGTTCCGCTTCTTTGATGTTCAGTGACTAGAGAGGAACACTTGTTGAGTTGATCAGGAAAGCAGAACACTTGATTGATCAGGAAAAGCAGGAATACTTGTAGAGTTGATCAGAAACAGCAGGAACATTGTGGAGTTGATTGGGAATAACAGGACACTTGAGTTGATATGCATTCTTATTTGTTGAAATACTCATAAGCAGGAGTTTTGTTTAATTATTGCTTCTTCAAAATTGTTGATTACTAGAAATAACTGAATTATATGTATAGTATATATTAGGTTTGCTTTATAAGTGGGTTACTATGCTGGTGAGAAATGAAGGAGATGAAAGATATTCTCTCTTCAGGGTGGTAACACATGTACTTTGTACTTGTACCCATAAATATACCACTTGATCGTTCAAATCAAAGGAAGTCTTTTGGTTGAGACCATGGACTCAGCAATGAAAAACGCCGCCATTGTAGCTGTAGCTTTTGAGAAGGACTTGGACTCTGAAAATGGTCTCAGGAAATACTGACGTGGGCGATGATCACATTCGTTCAAGAGCTGTGCAATTTATATTAACTAGCATAACCCGCGCTCTGCGCGACATGTTGGGGTGGGTGTGTTTGAGAAAGGAACTGATGCAGAGTATCAGTAGTAATTTTACTTTAATGCAGTAAGTGGAATACGATTTCACTGTTTCAGACCATTTATTTACTTTTTTTTGTACATGCACCTCATATGGTCTTTGAGATAATGTAAGCCGAATATCACGTTACTCGAGCGCAGAACAAAGTCGAAGATAGCGCGACACGAAACCACAAACTCGGAAATAATTATATAAGATTTAACCTCCAGCAGATTGGTCTTAGTAATGCATTCAACAAATCAAAGTTGAACCTTTTATTCGTCGAGGTAGCTATTTCAAAATGCATTCATAAGTATCTTCCTCTTCTTCCTCTTCTCTCTTCTTCTTCTTCTTCTTCTCTTCTTCTTCTTCTGCCTCTTCTTCTTTTCTTCTTCTCATTCTCTTTGATGCAGAGAAACCAACTTCAACCATTATGAGATTGAAAGGAGATCAGCATCCAGGCGGCAAGAAGAGTCAAAGCATCAATACAACTTTAAATTCAAGGTAATGTTCTCACTCTTACGAGTACATACATCACATATCCATAAAGCATGGATGTATTCTCCAATCGCGTCGAGCAGAGTTCTGAGGATGTAAATAAGCGAGGTCACATCTGACCTGATCCAATGCTGATGGCAGCATTTTTCAGGGCAACTCACAGGTTGCTTGAAAATTTAAACAGTGGCCCTGTTTTCAAATGGCAAAAATTATACCTGGTGACCAAAGACCTGGCCCTCACAAGCTCTGTAAAGTCTCGGTCTGCACTCAAGAATGGTGACCATTTTATGCTGCTAAAATGGTACTGTGTTCTACAGACAGACTGAAAAGGTAACCCTTGCATTTGCATCATCAGTATCTGGTATCTCTTGCCTCTTATGAGCACCTTCTTACTGCTGTTTCGGACATTAATTATTTCATGAGAGTCTCATGAAAAAGGATGGATTTGTTGTGCGGATCATTTGTGTGAACAAGAATGTTTGGGTTAAATCTAAATCTTAATAAAGATTTTATAAAATGAAAACAAATTATACATGTATATTGCACACACACACACACACACAACAACCACACACACACACAATCACACACACACACACACACCACACACACACACACACACACACACACCACACACAACAGATTTCTCACACTCACCTTGCACAAAACAGGTGTGAATAGTAGATGTCAATGCAACCAAAACTGAAAAAGCACAAATACAGCCCAGACAGTTGCTAAAAAGACAAAATAATAATTGCAAGAGAACATACCAACAGATTTGTTGTGACAAATTGGTGAGAAGGATAAAAGAGCAGGAAAGTATTGAAAAAAAAAGAGTTGCGACAGATTTGGGGAATTGACAAAAAGGTTGACTGGAATAGCTTAAGAAGAGGTCAGCTGAATTGGGCTGCGAGAATGAATCATTAATTTTATGTAATACCCAAGACGAAGGACACGACACAAATGGCTTTTAAAAAATGGCAGTTCTGAGCTAATCGGACACAGTGATAGGTTTTGCAGGCTGAACAAAAGCTGAGCCAACCTCCTGTCGGGATGTTAAAAAACTATGTCAGAACAGCTTAACACACA
>CM068963.1:9285936-9296917 GCA_035128595.1 Eptatretus atami
AAGACTTAACTCAAAGAAACCACTCAATGTATCATACCCAAAAAGAAGATGTCAACAGGTTAAAATGAACCAAACCACTTACACGTGGAATTTGGGTGTTCTGGAAGGAAAGCCACTATATCTGTGGCTCATTTTTTAAAAAACAGATGGTGATACTGCTACTGATAAGACTAATGCATTGAGTGATAATGCCAAGGTGAAACAACTTCGCGTTTCTCGAGATGGAACATTTTATCCACGACACTCTCTCCTCCCTCTTCAAATGTATAGGGAGGTATTCCACTCGATTAGACTTTATAGTTTCCTTTTGGAGCACCTCAGGTCAATCGCATAGATTGTATACAGACCTTAAATGCTGTCAATATCCAAAATAGGTTCTTTATTTCCATTGCTTTCACAGCCACCTTTTGGTAAACTTGTATGCTTCAGCATAATCATTTTTTCCGCAATTAATTTCCAATCTATCTCGTGGATAAAATGTTCGCATCTCGAGAAACGCGAAGTTGTTTCACCTTGGCCATTATCACTCAATGCAATTAGTCTTATCAGTAGCAGTATCAGCATCCTGTTTTTTTATTAAAAAATGAGCCACAGATATAGTGGCTTTTCCTTCCAGAACATCCCAAATTCCCGTGTAAGTGGTTTGGTTCATTTTAACCTGTTGACATCTTTTTCTTTTTGGGTATGATACCGAGTTGTGGGTTTTCTTTGAGGTTAAGTCTTCTATTCAACATCTCTTCTGTTTTAAAGATTAGGAGTATATTCAATAATATAAGCAACTATTTTCATCAATAACAAAAATTTATTCGCGAGCATCATAAAAGCATGAGCACATCAAAAAGCAATCTATTTTCATTATCATTCCTTGCCGTTGAAACTAGTTTTAAAGACATCACTGAACGTTATCATGATCAAAAATCCAATATACCTTGAAGAGGAACGCACAGTGAAACTATTATTTGCTTTTGCATCATCATTATACATTTCTTTTCCTTGACTCAATTCAAGGGTGCTGTGTTTGTTCCCATTGACATATTCATGGAATAAACTTCGACAGTCCCCTTCCCACTTCTAATCACCGATGAATATAGTTGTAAATTTCATAATTTCATATGTGCAGAGACATAATCACCGCTCAACTTCCTTGTGTTCCAATGTAAACGAACACTATCAAACTTTTCCAGAATAAATCAATTTACAAGTGTAGCGTTTGTGTTAGTCGCAGCCTTAGTGAATGTAAATTTACACAACAAGAAACATAACTCCACCAACACAAACTCAGAAAAAAAACCAAAACCCCAAACTAAAAAAAACCTCCCCTTACTCACCTTAGAAAAACAAACCAAAAAAACCCAAATAAAAAACAAAAAAAAAAACCAAAACGACACAAAACAAAAACCCAACCTATCCCAAAAAAAAACCAAACAAAAACCAAACCTACAAAAAAAACAACAAAACCAAAAAAAACAAATACAAACAAAAACTCGAAACAAAAAAAACTTCTTTAAACAACCCAAAAAATCGGAATTATAAGTTTTGATTTATTTATTTCAAAACTTTTTGTTCCCATTTGCATCCAGTCGTTCCAGTTATATTGCATTACCTTGAAGTACTTCTTCTTTTTCAGTAGAGTTGGATAACAAGGTAATCATTCCAAATCATAGATGTATCAATTACTTCCACTTGGTATTATTTCGGAAAAAAGATGTTAAACACTTTTGAAACCCTGACCAAGTATTTTGAATTATTTTCTGTCGTTCTTGGGGAGACAAACTGAGTTTTGCCTTTCTTTAATTTTATTATTGGCTTGTAATTCTGAGATTACCTTTTGGGCATCTTTTATACTCTTATAGCATGCGCTTCAATTTCCCACAGCAGAAGCAGTTGAACATTAGGTCTTATGTTTAAGAAATAGTTTAACTATACCCATTAGAGTATCATTATCCCATCTCCTTTTTTTCTAAATTGATGTCTGACACCCCTTGTCGCTTAGGTTTATAGTATCCCTCTACCAAGATACATACTTCACCCTTGTAGGTATGGGAAGAAACATCCATCCCCTGTAATATTCTATATTTTTCGCCAACTCGTTTTTCCTCATAAAACAATATGATCGTATTTATTTTTTGGAAAACTTCATGTCGGCTGAATTCTGATGGATAATATTTCTCTCATTAAAAGAAATCATCGCGATTTATCTTGGTCGGGTTATCCTTAAAATTTCTCTGTATATGGTTTTCCTGACACAGGTAGATAACAGATTTTTTGGGTTCCATATTGAATTTATAACCGCAGTGGGGTTGAGTATGGCGCTGAATGAAAATTGTATTTGTTCTTATTCATGATATATGCGGCCATCAATCAAATCACAGTGGAATTAATACCGATAGAATTTATACCTGAGCGATATTTTGATACATTATCACTGTAAAACGTCCCATTAGTTCAATCTTTTTTTGAGGAAGAACCGCAATAACTCTGCTAAATGAATTATCAATTGTGAAATGCAACCTGTGGTTATTTTTAAGTTTAATCATTGATTTTGCAGTATGTTTTTGAATATCTATAACAATATTTTTTCGTTCATCACCGCCTGTTCTTTCATAAGAACGAGCATTTCGTGAAGCATATTTGAGAAATCTCACATGCTCCGGGTGGAAACTGTTATCGTTTTGTATCCACTTCCGTGGATCATATACTAAACTTGTCATTTTTTCTCAGGGATATTAAACAAGGTATTATAGTTTCAATGGACAATAAAGACGGCGCTCATATTCTTTTGTTGGCGTCAAGTTGTCATGGATATGGAATGAGATGTGTGGTCGCTTGTTGTGAAAATTAAAACTTAGTGATTGTGCTTCTCATCTTATTTAACTATGAGATAAAAAGTCTTTTGTATCGACATTTATCATTTCATGTTCATGGCAACTGGTCTAAAATGGCTGATGCTTCATTAAAACAATTGTTATTTCCAGACCTTCTTACTACCTAAACAGCAATAACAGTCTATAACTAATTGTGATGCGGTCATTTGGAAAGAAAACTAACACTGAACCAAGGATACTTCAAAGTCCTGAATAATGTTTTCTCCTTCTCATTCTTCGCTACTTTTACCAAATAGACTAACCCTATAATTAAGAGAGTCCAGCAGATCAATATATACTATATCACCTTATTTTCCATATCCATGGTTGATCAAAATACTTTGATTCCATCCCCACAGTTGAAGCCTTGTTTTCCATCTTTGTTGAAGAACATGTAATCTCGGGAGTTTGTTGACAGGGGGTTGAGCAGGAACTCAAGCCTTAATTCAATTAAATATACAATACCTTTTTTGAACAAGATGAAATATTGCTGGTTGTTCTGTTGGAATGAGTCCTGCTTTGGTTGTTTTGAATCCACTGAAATATTCATTGTTTTGAAGAGGCCTTCACAAATATAATCAGGGGGTTGATTAATCTCTTCCAGTTGCTGAAATAATCCTTTATCATCATATTCTAATTCTTCCTCCGTCATTTGACTCAAATCTTTAGCATTGAAGTTTTTTTTGCAGTATATTCTATGGTGGGAACTGTGGAAGCATCTATAATTTTTTCTTGGGAAGTTTTTAAAAGTGGTTAAAACATTTCTCTTGTTTTCTTTCTAAATGCTTCTTCACACCGTTAGTTTCTGTCTGTGTTTCTTCTTTAGTCTTCATGTTGTTTTTACACTTTTGAAACCTACTCTTGATGCTCCTTAATCTTCTTGCTCTTTTCTTCGCATCCTTTATTTATGTGGAAAAATATCAATTCACATGAAATTTAGAAGGTCCACAGGGGAAATTTTCCTTTTCTTCATCATTAAAGTATGTGTGTTTCAAATAATCCTTTTCTTAATATTTCCAAATCAAATCCTTTATTAATCATTAATACGAGTTTGTAATTTCTTCTCAGTAACAGCATCTCTGCTTTCATGGAGTTTCTCTCATCAACATCAAAACCGAATGATAAAATCTATAAACCCATTACACTCACATGTTTAATATTTGTCTCGATTCCTTCTGTGATTAGTTTCAATATCCAAGAACACCAGTTTTAGTTTCTTTAACTCACTCTTACATGTGAATATTTCTGTGCACCAAGAGAACCTTTCCTCAAAATTTGACCTTCAATTCCTCAATCGCATATGTTCCTCGACTGAAATATAGAATAATCTTCAACCTTCTACTTCTCCAGGTCTTATTGTCTCTAGCTTTGTGGATACAATGCGTATCACGGGGTGTTTTTTTAAGCAATGTTAAAACTAGTGCATGCCCGTAGGTGGTGCCCGTAGGTGCGCTGGCCATAACTGTTGGAAACCCTTGGGACAGCTGAAACAGATGACAAAGAATGATATCAACCTTGAAAAGGCACATACTCAGGTCCCAGTGTCAATTGTGACGTCATATCAAACGAAGAAGAGAATAATTGTGACGTCAATGTGAAAAAAACAAAAAAAAGGAGGAATTGTGCGTCACAGCACCGTGTCCTGTCTTGGTTGGTAAATAAATGGCCATACTGGGAATCCTTGTCCGTTAATATAAACTCTAAAAGGCACATCTACAGGTCGCAGCATATTTCCTGGCAAGTTCAATAGATCGGACCAGTGGTTGTCCGAGAAACAGCGGTCGGCGACACACAACCAAGACACACAGACGCACAGACTAACGACCATTGCTGGAATTATAGATAGATTCTCATTTGTAATACACAAGAACCTTGATTTATGAAAGGTTTTTTCGCAGAAGAGATTTACCCACAAGATTTATAATAATAGTTTGTCATTTATATATGTAATTGTTTATAAAAAAAAAAGATATCCTTTAATATCTTCATCTTGTTTCACATCAATATATTTATATTTTTCAGTCGTGTGCTTCATATAATCCCAAATTCCCTTTTTATTTACTAATTGGAACAATTGTCTTCTAAAAACTGTTTATAATCTATTGAATTTAACGTGAATAAAATAAAAGTTATAGCATTGTTTCTTTACGGAGTGAGAGGGAGTTGAAAGTATGATTGACGTAAGATAAATATCAAATTACAAGAGAATGTCTCCCTCTTGTGTAGTTCGATATCCATTACCGTCTTGGTTTTCATCTCAATTAACACACATCATCAAAGGATAATGAGGTTCTTTTTTTGATTATTCCAATCTTGGGGAGAAGGTATATCATCCGTATTATCACAAAGAATAACAAGTTATCGGGTTTGATATTATTTTTATATCTCTGTGTATCAAAAATACTTTGTAATTATATCTTCATGTTGTAATCATTTAGTTTGTTTTTGAAGTTTAAATAAACCGATTTATATCTTCTTTTGAAGACCAGCAATTAAAATCTTGTTGAGAGTCGTTGATATTCAGGTTGAAAATGACTTTGTGAAAATTATTAAATTATCATAATCGACAAAGTGGGAGTAAGGAGCATCTTTAAAAGTAAGCAGGTTTTTCCACATGCCGCCATGAAGCCAACTATGAGACATCTTAATGAATTTGGAAGATTTTTATGGTTGTTTAAATTTTATCTTATTTTCGCGCAAGTGGGTAAAAATCATTCAGTTTATATATTTGGCAAACAGGTATTTAATTTATTATTGGCTTTTTTAGAAACTCTATATATTTATCCTAAGTTCTCTGTTTAATTTGCAAGATAATCCATTATTTTATTTATACATCATATTGTGTTGATATTTCCCTAAAAATGACAATCGTAAAATATATAACAACAAATCCTTTGAACATTTCTGTATAACGTCAAGTTTCTTCCATTGCAGGAAGGTGTGTTATCAACCCTATACTTTACATTCATTTCTCTCTAATCCAATTCTTGTAAAGCAATTCAATTTTTGGTGTACAAACTAAGATTATATTCCTTTTTAATATTTTATTATCATTAAATTAAGAGAATCACAGGAAATACATTGTTTATTGGCTTTTTGACTGTCTTTAATTCATCCACTATCACATGCAGGACAATTTCAAATTTGTCATATGGAGAATCAGGGAATTGAAGGGTCAAGATCCGTATACTATTAATATATTTACCAAAGTAAACTTTTGCTGAAACTAATTCATCTTCGGTAATCATCTTCCGTCACTTTCATTGGTGCTTTCACAATCATCTATAAACTAGCTTCCATAACTATCGTTTGAACAAAATCTCTCGGTCTCTAACTGTTTCTGTTAATAGATAACTATCATACTCTCATAATCTTCAAAATCTTCAGTTGAAATAATGATCGTATATAATTAGAGAAAAACATGACCATCTAATATCTGTATACTTTTTTCAGTAACCAGATTCAAACCTACATTTTTTATATTAAAGGTAATTTTAAATGATCATTAACTACGATTGAACGAAATGTCATTCTTCACCTGATATATTAAACATCTTTATTTTCATCAGAAATTTTACCATCCCTTTTGGGTTGTTGAAAAAAATAAAAATTTCTCTTTGCATATTACACGATGGTCTTTTTTTTTCTTTCTAAAGCTTCAATCCATAAGGTTTTTCATTTTTTGGATATTTTTTCTTTAAATTTTTGCTTTTTCTAGTTTTGAATATATTGCCAGAAAGAGAGGAGAAACTTTTGTTCGAGCAACTTTATTGATGTTCTTCCAGATTCTAAAGGCCCTTCCACTGAGGAAATTGAAGAACTCATATATTCACCATATTGTTTTTATCCAATAGTTGTTATATTTTTCTTTATTCAATTTTACATCCTTGACATATTTCTCAGTATCTTTTACAAATGAAGAAATTGATTGAAAACTTGTCTTTTGTCTTATTGATACATGTATTTATTAAGTGAAAAAGTTGAGAGAACTCAAATTTTCTTAGCAGCAGATTTCACCTATAAATTAAACGGAATTTCAATCAAAGTTTTGGTTTTACTAAATATGGTGAATACAACGTACTACGATGTTTGTAATCAATGAATAATAAATGTTATAAACAACACCTTCAAACCAACAAACACACATTCAATCTTTTCAAGACAATATCCCAATTGGACCAGAAACAAAACATTATGAATAATGTGATATGATGTTCTTTCAAAAATTATACTAAACACCTTAATCACGCAAAACAAAGAACAATGAAGAATGGGAAAGGTGCCACTAAATTCTCCATTTGAAATCACTGATGGGGCATTTTAAAGGACATATAAAAATAAGATTGTTTTACGTTTCAAGACCTGAACACATCTTCACTCATTGAAGCTGTTTATAATGGTTAAAACAAAGTGTTGAAAATGATAATTTTAAAAACCATTAAGTGAAATGAAAACTTTTTAAGTTTTATATTGGAGTAAAATTGAATATGGTAAGGGAAGGTGATGAAACTACTCCCTATATGAGAACAAACCCTGCACTTTCTCTATACATTTCAAAGATTTGTAAGATGTGATGTTTTAACGATGAACCCAGAGACAAGAACAGATGTTGATAACACTGTATAGTAGTGGATTTGCTATTAAAAAATATTCTTTTTTAGATATACACACTTAAAATCAGCCTCCCTTCAAGCTTCTTCTTATTTGAATTTACCAAAAGAGATAAAAACTTAAGAAAGCGTATTACATTCACAACAAAGATATAAATGTTTTCTTGGTCTGTTCTTGCTGCACTTAATCCTCCACAATGGAATCCGAAAGGGTTGAACATTATAAGAAATACGAGAATCATTAAATTGTTAAGGGATTTAAAGTTTCCAATGTCATTGAGAGATATTCCTAATTTGAGAAAATGAATAATCTATCTGTGAATGTATATGGATTAACGGATACAATCAAAGTTCAGATATTAAAATTTCAACAACTATAAAAATTATGAAACACTCATTGACCTTCTCTACTTTACTCAAACGAAAAATCATATTATGCTTTCATCAAAAATGATCAACATGCCAAAATCACAACTATTAGAGAGAAATGTAAAACGTATCCTTGTAAGAGATGTTTCAAACTCCTTTCACGCAAAAGAACGATTAAATCAACATTCGAAATATTGTAGTATCATAATCACCATAATCAATTACCAAAAGCAGTTCAAACATATCATTCAAAGATTTTCAACAAATCCATAAAACATCGTTTGTGATATTGGCTGATTTTGAAAGTATCTTGAAAAGATAGATACTCTTCTTCTCCCAATCCAAATAAACCATAACACAAATAAATATCAAAAACATACTCTTGTGGTTTCTGTTATTACAATCACATCAATCTGTTGGTGATGAATAACACAACGTTAGAACTTATAGAGGAGAGACTGCCTCAGGGAAGTTTGTAAGACAATTGGAAAAAGACTGTATAAGACTAGAGAAATAATCGGTTAAAACCTATAAACCAATCTCGATTAACAAAGGGAGAAAAAAAAGGAATTTAGAAGGAACAGTATCTGTCATTTTGTGAGGAGAAAATTGAGGGAGAGGTCAAGGTTAGGGATCACTTGTCATCTTACTGTAAATATAGAGGTCGCAAGCTCTTCCAGTTGTAATCTTAATTACAAGCCTCCAAACCTTTATTCCTGTCTTTCTTCACAACAACGCTCATGATGACACATCCATTTATAAATGAACTTTCAAAGACATCTGGAGATAATTTCTGCCATTCTTACAACAGATCAAAAATACATCTCTTCACAAAACAATTCTACATCCCCCATAACGCATATCAGATTTTCTTTGACATACCAAGTTTATGGCAAGTTCCATTATCTAAGCAGCGATCAAATATAAAAACTTACCGAATCTTTAATCACTCATTTCTCAAATCAAGCAGAGATTGATCTTAATCACAAAAGGGAATATACCGCATGACTATATGGATTAATTTGAGAAGCTTGAAAGAAACACAACTTCCTTCAAGGGAAAGTTTCTAATGGCAAGTTAAATTAAAACTCATATTTCCGATAGAGATTTAACACAAGCTAAAAAGGTTTGGGAGCAGTTAATATAAAGAAATCTTGGAGATATCATGATTTGTATTTAAATAAAAACTTGGATGTATTGTATTGGGCTGATGTTATAAACTTTTAGACAAGTCTGTCATAATAAAAATTCTTAAATGATTAAGCCCCCGTTCCCTATTACATCAGCCCTGGGTTTGGCTTGGAAGTGGCTAATGTTAAAAATGACCAACAAAATTTGGAATTCCAGCAGTGACATTATTATATATATATAATTATATATATATATATTACATATATAGTATATATTATATATATATATATGTTTTTCATGATGGAGAAGGCTAAAAGAGGGAGGAATATCTCAAGTATGTTCAAGAGATATGCTAAAAGCAAATAACAAATAATCTTCCTGATTATAGAAGAATGAGGAATACTCTTACCTGATGTATTATGATGCTAACAATTTGTATGGGTGGCCTATGTCTCAAATCTTTACCTTATGGAAAACTAAATGGGTTAAAGAAAACATTATGAAAAAGTTTTACAAGACATTTGTCTCCTCTCAAAAATAATTGGATGAAGCTGAAGTTGGAGTATTATTTTGAGGTTGATATTTAAAATATCCAGGAAGAACTTCATCACAAACATAAAGACCTACCCTTATGCCCCTGAATAAAGAAAGTCCAAGAAAAGAATGGTTAAGTGATGACCAACATCATTAATATAAAAAGGATAAATCTCCAGAAAAACATTTACTACATAAATGATAAAGAAAGTTATTTTTGCATCAAAGGAACTTGAGACAATATTTATCTCTGGGTTGAAGTGAGGAAAAGTAATCGGATTTTGAAATTTAAGGCAGTCATTGGTTAAAAGACATATATTGATTTTAATACAAAAGGAGAACAGAAGCAAAAACAGATTTTTGAGAAGGACTTTTATAAATTAATCGAATAATTGCTGTATTTGGAAAAGACTGGAACATGTTAGGAATCGACAAACATAGACCTTGCTACATCCTTGGAAACAGGCTTCACGTTAATTTTAATAGAACCACAGTTTTGAACGAGCGGAGGTTTTTCAGAGAATTTTGTGCTATTCATTTGAAAAAAGAGAGTAATTGAAATGGATAAACCTAATTTATATAGGCAACACTCAATTTTTGACTTGTCAAGTCGTTAATGTATGACTATTACTATAACAAGTCTGGAGACGGGCAATGGTTCCACGAGCGGTATTCTGACGATGTAGATTGTTTCAGAAGTCAAAGGATGAGACAATGTGATAATTTTTGACGTACAATGTTATAAAAATGATCAACATGATGTGGTACGAGTGACAGGTTATTTAGCTGAAAAATGTTGAAAACCCGGTTCGTTAAACTTAAAAAATTTGACTTTGCATAAACCTTTAAGGTACAAACAATGTCGTGGACATTAAAATAAGGAAACAGGATACGTGGCTATAGCTTATGGAGTTAGTTCGTCGAAAGAAGGTCGAAAACCGGTTCGATTCCCACAACTTTTGAAAATTTGACTTTGTGAACCTTTTAAAAGGTCAAGTCAAGGATTATGACCTTTGGTGGCAAAACTTCCTCTGGAACATTCCCAGGAACAATATAACGTCATATAGGCTATATGGCATTTCGCACTCCTCGATTAATTATCCAACTTTGATGAAATTAGGTAAAAACACACTGAAGGGGGCGCCACGGGCAAGTTGTTCGAGATAGAGCAAAATGGTTTCAAGACTTTAGGTGGGGAATGACCTCAAGATTATGCATAAAAATATTGTCTCAAGCTCTGCAAAGTTTGGGCGGTCGTATGATTTTTAATTCGAAATTTTTCTAAAGTTCGTGACTGTGACCTTGAGCCTTATGGACGAAATTGAAAAATCGAGCTCTGTGGGGATATGCAGGTGCCATTGGGCTAACAAATACCGAAACCCTGCCAGCTTCGCAAACCCCCTAGGAGAAGATGCAAATTGAATTCGGCTACCCCTAAACACAATTCGGCAATTTTCTATGTTCGTGACCTGT
>CM068963.1:9296942-9307949 GCA_035128595.1 Eptatretus atami
GTGAAGAAGTTGATTCATATTGTTTGCTTTTGGAAGAAACAGAATTACAGATTAATACAGATAATGGTGTCATGATTAGACTCACATAATTTTGTTTTGATAAATAAATGAGTAGTAAAGTGCCAACTGGGGTATTAGTGGGGCAACTTAGCTAAATATAGCATAACAATTGTGCATTTTGTGAGGAAAGCACCATCAGCGGCTGAATTTGAGATGGCCCAATATCCAAATCTGTTCATAATATGTTAGGCTACTAGTGTGTGTGCATTTTGTGAGGAAAGCACAAATTTGGCACACTAGTAGCCTAAACATATTATGAACAGATTTGGATATTGGGCCATCTCAAATTGCCGCTGATGGTGCTTTCCTCACAAAATGCACAATTGTTATCTATATTTAGCTAATTGCCCCCACTAATACCCCAGTTGGCACTTTACTACTCATTTATTTATCAAAACAAAATTATGTGAGTCTAATCATGACACCATTATCTGTATTAATCTGTAATTCTGTTCTTTCCAAAAGCAAACAATATGATCAACTTCTTCACTCTCTCCTCCTTTCAATGTATAGGGGGTATCCACTCGATTAGACTTTATAGTTTCCTTTTGAGCACTCAGGTCAATCGCAATAGATTGTATACAGACCCTTAAAATGCTGTCATATCCAATAGGTTCTTTATTTCCATTGCTTTCACACACCTTTTGGTAAGACTTGTATGCTTCAGCATAATCATTTTTTTCCCAATTAATTTCCAATCTATCTCGTGGATAAAATGTTCCATCTCGAGAAACGCGAAGTTGTTTCACCTTGGCTTATCACTCAATGCATTAGTCTTATCAGTAGCAGTATCACCATCTGTTTTTTAAAAAATGAGCCACAGATATAGTGGCTTCCTTCCAGAACACCCAAATTCCACGTGTAAGTGTTTGGTTCATTTTAACCTGTTGACATCTTCTTTTTGGGTATGATACATTGAGTTGGTTTCTTTGAGTTAAGTCTTCTATTCAACATCTCTTCTTTTTAAAGATTAGGAGTATATTCAATAATATAGCAACTATTTCATCAATAACAAATTTATTCCGAGCATCAAAAAGCATGAGCCACATCAAAAAGCAATCTATTTTCATTATCATTCCTTGCCGTTGAAATCTAGTTTTAAGACCACACAGAACGTTATCATGATCACAAAAATCCAATATACCTTGAAGAGGAACTGCCACAGTGAAACTATTATTTCTTTTGCATCATCATTATACATTCTTTTCCTTGACTCAATCAAGGGTCTGTGTTTGTTCCCATTGACATATCAGGAATAAAACCTTCGACAGTCCCCTTTCCCATTCTATCACCGAATGAATATAGTGTAAATTTCATAATTTCATACTGTAGCAGAGACATAAATCACCGCGCTTCAACTTCTTGTGTTCCATTGTACAACGAACACTATCAAACATTTTCCAGAATAATAATTTACAAGTGTAGCGTTTGTGTTAGTCGCAGCCTTAGTGAATGTAAATTTACACAACAAAAACTTTCGGCAAGATTCAAATACAGTTTGTTTGATTATTTATTTCAAAACTTTTTGTTCCATTTGCATTCCAGTCTGTTCCAGTTATTTGCATTACCTTGAAGTACTTCTTCTTTTTCAGTAGAGTTGAGATAACAATGGTATCATCCAAATCATAGATAGTAATCATTACTTCCATACTTGTATTTATTTCGGAAAAAAGATGTTAAAACCTTTTGAAACCCTGACCCAAGTATTTGAATTATTTTCTGTCGTTCTTGGGAGACAACTGAGTTTTGCCTTTCTTAATTTTATTATTGCTTGTAACTTCTGAGATTCTTTTGGCATCTTTTATACTCTTTATAGCATGCGCTTCATTTCCCACAGCAGAAGCAGTTGAACCAATTAGGTCTTTATGTTTAAGAATAGTTTAACCTATACCCATTAGAGTATCAATTATCCCATCTCCTTTTTTCTAAATTGATGTCTGACACCCCTTGTCGCTTAGGTTTATAGTATCCTCTACCAAGATACATACTTCACCCTTGTAGTATGGGAAGAAACATCCCATCCCCTGTAATATTCTATATTTTTCCCAACTCGTTTTCCTCACAATAATGATCGTATTTATTTTTTGGAAACATTCATGTCGGTGAATTCTGATGGATATAATTTCTCCATTAAAAGAAATCATGCGATTATCTTGGTCGGGTTATCCTAAAATTTACTCTGTATATGGTTTTCCTGACACAGGTAGATAAACCAGATTTTTGGGTTCCATATTGAATTTATAACCCATGGGGTTGAGTATGCGCTGAATGAAAATATTGTATTTGTTCTATTCCATGATTATAAGCGCCATCAATCAAATCACAGTGAATTATACCGAAATTTATACCTGAGGATATTTGAATAACATTATCACTGTAAAACGTCCCATTAGTTCAATCTTTTTTGAGGAAGAACCGCAATAACTCTCTAAATGAATTATCAATTGTGAAATCAAACTCTGTGGTTTTTTTAAGTTTAATCATTGATTTTGCAGTCATGTTTTTGAATATCTATAACAATATTTTTTGCGTTCATCACCCCTGTTCTTTCATAAGAACGAGCAATTTTCGTTGAAGTATTGAGAAATCTCACATGCTCCGGGTGAAACTGTTATCGTTTTGTATCCACTTCCGTGGATAAACTAACTTGTCATTTTTTCTCAGGGATATTAACAAGGTATTATAAGTTTCAATGGACAATAAAGAGGCTCATATTCTTTTGTTGCGTCAAGTTGTCATGGATATGGAATGAGATGTGTGGTCGCTTGTTGTGAAAATTAAAACTTAGTGATTGTGCTTCTCATCTTATTTACTATGAGATAAAATGTCTTTTGTATCGACATTTATCATTTTTCATGTTCATGCAACTGGTCTAAAATGGCTGATGCTTCATTAAAACAAATTGTATTTCCACCTTCTTACTACCTAACAGCAATAACAGTCTATAACTAATTGTGATGCGGTCATTTGGAAAGAAAACTAACACTGAACCAAGGATCACTTCAAAGCTGAATATGTTTTCTCCTTCCATTCTTCCTACTTTTACCAAGATAGACTAACCCTTAAATTAAGAGAGTCCAGCAGATCAATATATACTATATCATCCTTATTTTCCATATCCAATGGTTGATCAAAATACTTTGATTTTCATCCCTCACAGTTGAAGCCTTGTTTTTCCATCTTTGTTGAAGAAACATTAATCTCGGAGTTTGTTTGACAGGGGGTGAGCAGAACTCAAGACCTTAATTCAATTAAATATACATACTTTTCTGAACAAGAATGAAATAATTGCTGGTTGTTCTGTTGGAAATGAGTCCTGCTTTGGTTTTTGAATCCACTGAAATATTCATTGTTTTGAAGAGGCTTCACAAATATAATCAGGGGTTGATAATCTCTTCCAGTTGCTGAAATAATCCTTTATCATCATATTCTAATTCCTTCCTCCGTCAATTTGACTCAAATCTTTAGCATTGAAGTTTTTTTTGCAGTTATATTCTATGGTGGGAACTGTGGAAGCATCTATAATTTTTTCTTGGGAAGTTTTTAAAAGTGTTAAAACAATTTCTCTTGTTTTCTTTCTAAATGCTTCTTCCGCCGTTAGTTCTGTCCTGTGTTTCTTCTTTATGTCTTCATGCTTGTTTTTACAACTTTTGAAACCGTATCGTTGATGCTCCTAATCTTCTTGCCTCTTTCTTCGCATCCATTTATTTATGTGGAAAATATCATTCACTGAATTTAGAAGGTCACACAGGGAAATTTTCCTTTTCTTCATCATTAAAGTATGTGTGTTCAAATAATCCTTTTCTTAATATTTCCAATCAAATCCTTTATTAACATTAATACGAGTTGTAATTTCCTTCTTCAGTAATACATGCATCTCTGCTTTTCATGGAGTTTCTTTCATCAACATCAAAAACCGAATGATAAAGATTATAACCCATTACACTCACATGTTTAATATTTGTCTCATTCCTTCTGGATTAGTTTCAATATCCAAGAACCCGTTTAGTTCTTTAACTCACTCTTACATGTGAATATTTCTGTTGCACAAGAGAACCTTCCTCAAATTTGACCTTCAATTCTCAATCGCATATTTCCTGACTGAAATATAGGAATTAATCTTCAACCTTCTAACTTCTCCAGGTTCTTATTGTCTCTAGCTGTTGTGGATACAATGCGTATCACGGGGTGTTTTTTTAAGCAAATTTAAAACTAGTGCATGCCCGTAGGTGGTGCCCGTAAGGTGCGCTGGCCATAACTTTGGAAACCTTGGGACAGCTGAAAGACAGATGACAGAGAATGATATCAAACCTTGAAAAGGCACATACTCAGGTCCCGTGTCAATTGTGACGTCCATATCAACGAAGAAGAAGAATAATTGTGACGTCAATCGTGAAAAAATTCAAAAAAAAGGAGGAATTGTGACGTCACAGCACCGTGTCCTGTCTTGGGTTGGTAAATAAATGGCCATACTGGAATCGGCTTGTCCGATTAATATAAACTCTAAAAAGGCACATTACAGGTCGAGCATATTTCCTGGCAAGTTTTCAATTAGATCGGACCAGTGGTTGTCCGAGAAACAGCGGTCGGCGACACACAACACAAGACACACAGACGCACAGACTAACAGACATTGCTGGAAATTATAGATAGATTCTCAATTTGTACATACACAAGAACCTTGATTTATGAAAGTTTTTTCGGCAGAGCAGCAGATTTACCCACAGATTTATAATAATAGTTTGTCATTTATATATGTAATTGTTTATAAAAAAAAAAGATATTCCTTTAATATCTTCATCTTGTTTCCACAATATATATTATATTTTTCAGTCGTGTGCTTCATAATAATCCCAAATTCCTTTTTATTTACAATTGGAACAATTGTCTTCTAAAAACTGTTTATAATCTATTGAATTTAACGGTGAATAAAGATAAAAGTTATTAGCATTGTTTCTTTACGGAGTGGAGAGGGAGTTGAAAGTATGATTGACTAAGATAAATAACAATTACAAGCCAGAATGTCTCCCTCTTGTGTAGTCGTATCCATTACGGTCTTGGTTTCTCTCATTAACACACATCATCAAAAGGATAATGAGGTTCTCTTTTTGTATTATATCCAATCTTGGGGAGAAGGTATATCATCCGTATTATCCACAGAATAACAAGTTATCGGTTTGATTTATTTTTTATCTCTGTGTATCACAAAATACTTGTATTATATCTTGCATGTTGTAATCATTTAGTTTGTTTTTGAAGTTTAAACTAAACCGATTTATTCTTCTTTTGAAGACCAGCAATTAAAATCTTGTTTGAGAGTCGTTGATATTCAGGTGAAAACTGACTGTTGTGAAAATTATTAAATTATCATAATCCGAAAAGTTGGGAGTAAGGAGCATCTTTAAAAGTAAGCAGGTTTTTCCACATGCCGCATGACCAACTATGAGACATCTTAATGAATTTGGAAATTTTTATGGTTGTTAAATTTTATCTTATTTTCGCAAGTGGGTAAAAATCATTCAGTTTATATATTTGGCAAACAGGTATTTAATTTTATTATTGGCTTTTTTAGAAACTCTATATTTTAATCTAAGTTCTCGGTTTAATTTCAAGATAATCCATTATTTTATTTATACAATCGATTGTGTTGATATTTCCCTAAAAATGACAATCGGAAAATATATAACAACAAATCCTTTGAACATTTCTGTAAACGTTCAGTTTCTTCCATTGCAAGGAAAGGTGTGTTATCAACCCTAATACTTTACATTCATTTCTCTCAATCCAATTCTTGTAAAGCAATTCAATTTTTGTGTACAAACTAAAGATTATATTTCTTTTTAATTTTTTATTATCATTAATTAGGAGGAATCACAGGAAATACCATTGTTTATTGGCTTTTGACTGTCTTAATCTCCATCTATCACATTGCAGGACAATTCTCAAATTTGTCATATGGAGAAACAGGGAATTGAAAGGGTCAAGATCAGTATACTATTAAATATTTACCAAAGTAAAACTTTTGCTGAAAACTAAAATTCATCTTCGGTAATCATCTTCCGTACTTTCATTGGTGCTTTCACAATCACTATAAACTACTTCATAACTATCGTTTGAACAAAATCTCTCGGTCTCTAACTGTCATTCTGTAATAGATAACATCATCACTCTCATAATCTTCAAAATCTTCAGTTGAAATAATGACTCGTATATAATTAGTAGAAAAACATGACCATCTATATCTGTATACTTTTTTCAGTAACGATTCAACACGCTACATTTTTTATATTAAGGTAATTTTAAAATGATCATTAACTACGAATTTGAACGAAATGTCATTTCACCTGATATATTAAATCCTTTAATTTCATCAGAAAAATTTTTACCATCCTTTTGGGGTTTTGTTGAAAAAAATAAAAATTTCCTCTTTGCATATTACACAGATGGTCTTTTTTCTTTCTTTCTAAAGCTTCAATCGGCATAAGGTTTTTCATTTTTTGATATTTTTTCTGTTATTTTTGCTTTTGTCTAGTTTTGAATATATTGCCAGAAAGAGAGGAGAAACTTTTGTTTCGAGCACACTTTATTGAATGTTCTTCCAGATTCTAAAAGCCCTTCACTGAGGAAATTGAACGAACCATATATTCACCATAATTGTTTTTATCCAATAGTTGTTATATTTTTCTTTATTCAATTTTACATCCTTGACATATTTCTCAGTTATCTTTTACAAATGAAGAAAATTGATTGAAAACTTGTCTTTTGTCTGTGATACATTGTATTTATTAAGTGAAAAAAGTTGAGAGAATCAAATGTTCACTATAAGCAGCAGATTCACCTATAATTAAACGGAATTTCAATCAAAGTTTTGTTTTACATAAATATGGTGAATACAACGTACTACGATGTTGTAAATCAATGAATAATAAATGTTTATAAACAACACCTTCAAACCAACAAACACACATTCAATCTTTTCAGGACAATATCCAATTGACCAGAAACAAAACATTATGAAAAATGTGATAATGATGTTTCTTTCAAAATTATATAACACCTTCAATCCGCAAAACAAGAACAATGAAGAATGGGAAAGGTGCCACTAAATTCTCCATTGAAACAACTGATGGGGCATTTTAAAGGACATATAAAATAAGATTGTTTTACGTTTCAGACCCTGAAACATCTTCCATCATTGAAGCTGTTTATAATGGTTATTAAACAAAGTGTTGAAATGATAATTTTTAAAACACATTAAGTGAAATGAAAACTTTTTAAGTTTTATATTGGAGTAAAAATTGAATATGGTAAGGGAAGGTGATGAAACTACTCCGCTAATATGAGAAACAAACCCTCACTTTCTCATACATTTCACACAGATTTGTAGAGATGTGATGTTTTAACGATGAACCCAGAGACAAGAACAAGATGTTGATAACACTGTAGTAGGTAGTTGGATTTGCTATACAAAAATATTCTTTTTTAGATATACACATCTTAAAATCAGTCCCTCAAGCTTCTTCTTATATTGTTACCAAAAGAGATAAAAACTTAAGAAAAGCGGTATTATATTCACACAAGATAATAAATGTTTTCTTGGTCTGTTCTTGCTGCACTTACATCCTCCACAATGGAATCCTGAAAGGGTTGAACATTATAAGAAATACGGAATACATTAAATGTTAAGGGATCTTAAAGTTTCCAATGTCATTGAGAGTTTCCTAAATTTGAGAAAATGAATAATCTATCCTGTGAAATGTATATGGATTAACGGATACAATCAAAGTTCAGATATTTAAAATTTCAAACAACTATAAAAATTATGAAACACTCTTGACCTTCTCTACTTTACTCAAACGAAAAATCATATTATGCTTTTCATCAAAAAATGATCAACATGCCAAAATCACAACTATATAAGAGAGAAATGTAAAAACGTATCCTTGTAAGAGATGTTTCAAACTCCTTTCACGCAAAAGAACGATTAAATCAACATTCGAAATATTGTATATCATAATCAACCATAAGTCAATTACCAAAAGCAGGTTCAAACATATCATTCAAAAGATTTTCACAAATCCCATAAAACATCGTTTGTGATATTGGCTGATTTTGAAAGTATCTTGAAAAGATAGATACTCTTCTCTCTCAATCCAAATAAACCATACACAATAATATCAAAACATACTCCTTGTGGTTTCTGTTATTACAATCACATCAATCTGTTGGTGATGAATAACACAACGTTAGAACTTATAGAGGAGAGACTGCCTCAGGGAAGTTTGTAAGACAATTGGAAAAAGACTGTATAAGACTAGAGAAATAATCGGTTAAAACCTATAAACCAATCTCGATTAACAAAGGGAGAAAAAAAAGGAATTTAGAAGGAACAGTATCTGTCATTTTGTGAGGAGAAAATTGAGGGAGAGGTCAAGGTTAGGGATCACTTGTCATCTTACTGTAAATATAGAGGTCGCAAGCTCTTCCAGTTGTAATCTTAATTACAAGCCTCCAAACCTTTATTCCTGTCTTTCTTCACAACAACGCTCATGATGACACATCCATTTATAAATGAACTTTCAAAGACATCTGGAGATAATTTCTGCCATTCTTACAACAGATCAAAAATACATCTCTTCACAAAACAATTCTACATCCCCCATAACGCATATCAGATTTTCTTTGACATACCAAGTTTATGGCAAGTTCCATTATCTAAGCAGCGATCAAATATAAAAACTTACCGAATCTTTAATCACTCATTTCTCAAATCAAGCAGAGATTGATCTTAATCACAAAAGGGAATATACCGCATGACTATATGGATTAATTTGAGAAGCTTGAAAGAAACACAACTTCCTTCAAGGGAAAGTTTCTAATGGCAAGTTAAATTAAAACTCATATTTCCGATAGAGATTTAACACAAGCTAAAAAGGTTTGGGAGCAGTTAATATAAAGAAATCTTGGAGATATCATGATTTGTATTTAAATAAAAACTTGGATGTATTGTATTGGGCTGATGTTATAAACTTTTAGACAAGTCTGTCATAATAAAAATTCTTAAATGATTAAGCCCCCGTTCCCTATTACATCAGCCCTGGGTTTGGCTTGGAAGTGGCTAATGTTAAAAATGACCAACAAAATTTGGAATTCCAGCAGTGACATTATTATATATATATAATTATATATATATATATTACATATATAGTATATATTATATATATATATATGTTTTTCATGATGGAGAAGGCTAAAAGAGGGAGGAATATCTCAAGTATGTTCAAGAGATATGCTAAAAGCAAATAACAAATAATCTTCCTGATTATAGAAGAATGAGGAATACTCTTACCTGATGTATTATGATGCTAACAATTTGTATGGGTGGCCTATGTCTCAAATCTTTACCTTATGGAAAACTAAATGGGTTAAAGAAAACATTATGAAAAAGTTTTACAAGACATTTGTCTCCTCTCAAAAATAATTGGATGAAGCTGAAGTTGGAGTATTATTTTGAGGTTGATATTTAAAATATCCAGGAAGAACTTCATCACAAACATAAAGACCTACCCTTATGCCCCTGAATAAAGAAAGTCCAAGAAAAGAATGGTTAAGTGATGACCAACATCATTAATATAAAAAGGATAAATCTCCAGAAAAACATTTACTACATAAATGATAAAGAAAGTTATTTTTGCATCAAAGGAACTTGAGACAATATTTATCTCTGGGTTGAAGTGAGGAAAAGTAATCGGATTTTGAAATTTAAGGCAGTCATTGGTTAAAAGACATATATTGATTTTAATACAAAAGGAGAACAGAAGCAAAAACAGATTTTTGAGAAGGACTTTTATAAATTAATCGAATAATTGCTGTATTTGGAAAAGACTGGAACATGTTAGGAATCGACAAACATAGACCTTGCTACATCCTTGGAAACAGGCTTCACGTTAATTTTAATAGAACCACAGTTTTGAACGAGCGGAGGTTTTTCAGAGAATTTTGTGCTATTCATTTGAAAAAAGAGAGTAATTGAAATGGATAAACCTAATTTATATAGGCAACACTCAATTTTTGACTTGTCAAGTCGTTAATGTATGACTATTACTATAACAAGTCTGGAGACGGGCAATGGTTCCACGAGCGGTATTCTGACGATGTAGATTGTTTCAGAAGTCAAAGGATGAGACAATGTGATAATTTTTGACGTACAATGTTATAAAAATGATCAACATGATGTGGTACGAGTGACAGGTTATTTAGCTGAAAAATGTTGAAAACCCGGTTCGTTAAACTTAAAAAATTTGACTTTGCATAAACCTTTAAGGTACAAACAATGTCGTGGACATTAAAATAAGGAAACAGGATACGTGGCTATAGCTTATGGAGTTAGTTCGTCGAAAGAAGGTCGAAAACCGGTTCGATTCCCACAACTTTTGAAAATTTGACTTTGTGAACCTTTTAAAAGGTCAAGTCAAGGATTATGACCTTTGGTGGCAAAACTTCCTCTGGAACATTCCCAGGAACAATATAACGTCATATAGGCTATATGGCATTTCGCACTCCTCGATTAATTATCCAACTTTGATGAAATTAGGTAAAAACACACTGAAGGGGGCGCCACGGGCAAGTTGTTCGAGATAGAGCAAAATGGTTTCAAGACTTTAGGTGGGGAATGACCTCAAGATTATGCATAAAAATATTGTCTCAAGCTCTGCAAAGTTTGGGCGGTCGTATGATTTTTAATTCGAAATTTTTCTAAAGTTCGTGACTGTGACCTTGAGCCTTATGGACGAAATTGAAAAATCGAGCTCTGTGGGGATATGCAGGTGCCATTGGGCTAACAAATACCGAAACCCTGCCAGCTTCGCAAACCCCCTAGGAGAAGATGCAAATTGAATTCGGCTACCCCTAAACACAATTCGGCAATTTTCTATGTTCGTGACCTGT
>CM068963.1:9363677-9374441 GCA_035128595.1 Eptatretus atami
CTGGCTAAATCGTCAAGGTGTGACAGGGCCTTTACCAAGCAGCGAGTTAGAACTTGCCAAGCCAGCCATTCCTTATCAACGGTTTTGAATGGAGTGCTTGCTTGAGTGCTTAAGACACTTGACGAGTGCTCTACAAGAAACTTTGTAACTGAATGCACTCCAAATTCATTACATGGTGATGAGCATCTATACCATGACTTATTTCAGCCATAACAATGAATTTGTCCCTCAGGGGGCAGATTTCGACACGACACATCGTATGTTTTTAGAGGCGACGAGGCAAATCCAAGGTTGGTAGGAATTGAAAGCGGGTTTTTATTTTGATTATTTATTTTTTCCCAAATGTGGTTTAAAAAAGACGACGGTCCCGTTACGAGGCAAACACCATTTCATCCAAACTTAACTGCCTGACGATTCTCGATAACGACTTCATCATGCAAATGAAGAAAGCCATTCAAAAGACGTCTCAATGACACATGATGAGATAAGAACACGACTCTCGGCGAAATGAAATCGGTTACGCACAAGATCAACAACAAAAGAAAAACAATAGCTGCACAACCTTTCTGACAGACAAGTAACCACAAAAGAGGTCAATTTACTCGAACGCGGCCTCAACTTTAATACAAGTAATGCTACTGTTGTTGACTTAATCGCTGCTCTCGAGCCCGTCCCACCGAACAAGGAGAGGAAAAGAACGACTACGGGCACAACTCGCAACACTCGGCAACCAGAAAGGTAAACTGTTCAGAACACCTGACGAGTCGAAGGCGCTACGAAGTCTCCGCCAGGACACATCCATCATCATAGTCCCCGCCGCCAAAGGCTGTGCCACGGTTGTGATGAACCGCGCCGATTATAACCACAAAGCAAAGGCTTTATTAGATGACAACAATACCTACCATGCAAAGCCTTGTGACCCTACAAAGACCATTAACAAGCAGGTAACCACCACTTTACAGAAACGACAAGATGTAAACCTCCTTACAAAACAGGAATGGAACACGATGAGACCAACCGACTCTGTCATATCGCGCTTCTATGGGTTACCGAAGATCCACAAGGTTGATGTCCCACTCCGACTCATCGTGGCCCTCCGAGGAGCACCCACCTACAATCGTGCTAAGTGTCTGTTCCGCCGACTTAAATACTTAACAACCAATTCACCACTCAATGTAAAGAACACTGAAGACTATCGACCAGATCAGAAATGTCCGCCTCGAGAGTGATGACGACTACAAGGATACAAGGAAAACAGACACAGGTAGAGGCCATTCAGCCCATCATGCCTGCGCGGAACTATGGTCTCATTCAATGTCATTTCCTTATTCACATCAATACCCAACAAATTGGCCACACAGACCTTAGAGCTGTACATCAACAACGACCAAGAACTAGCTAGCAACAGCCACCTCAGCTCTGGCCATCTCATGCCACTCATTCAACTTTGCCTCAAATCAACGTACTTTGTATTTGACAGTACCACATACCATCAACATGAAGGAAGCCTGATGGGCTCACCCAACTCGGGGCTCATCGCTGAACTGGTGATGCAACGCTTTGAAGATCTCACACTACACGGTGAACCTTCTCCAAGGTTGCGGCTGCACTATGTTCATGACACATTTGTGATCATAAAGAAGGCAGATGTTGACCATTCCCTTCGAAAGATCAATTCAACATGGCCAGCAATGCAGTTCACATGTGAAGGAGAGCAAGCTGGATCTCTGCCATTCCTGGACGTAAATCTCTCCAGGGACAGAGATGGCAAGTTACACTCACAGGTGTACCGTAAACCCACCCACACTGACAATGTTTTGGACTACTGAAGTGGCCATCCCACCTGTCACAAAAGAAGTTGTGCTTGCAGCTTCGTTGACCATGTAAAAACACACTGCAGTGGCCGTGAACAATGCCGGATGGAGATACTGCATGTCACAACGACTGCGAGAAAACCACTAACCTAATTCATTCATCAAATCCTGTCACCAGAAACCCAACTACAACAGCAACAATCTGACCACGCCAACACATATGGTAGTACGTCCTTACATACAACACGCTTCTACACAAGCCGCATACTACCTGAGTGCAATGTCAACATCACCCACAAACCACAATCATCCTTACAAGCACAGCTGTCAAATAGGAAGGACCACGTGAACAGATTCGACTGAAATGACATCGTCTATGGCATCCCATGTGAAGATTGTGAAACCAAATTCGTGGGCCACACGTCTAAATGCTTATCCATATGGCTAACCGAACACCAACGTGCTGTCAAGCAACAAGAAAAGTATGTCATTGGTTGCAACAAATACATACGCACGCGCACACACACGCACGCACGCACGACGCACGCACACACACACACACACACACACACACACACACACACACACACAGCGCGCACACACACACACACACACACGGACGCACACACACACACACACACACACCAACACACGTTCTCATGGAATCAGCCAACTATCCTTGAAACAAGATCATCGGGTGACCCGTGATATTATCGAGGCTTGGTACTCTTGTGAAAACTCCATCAACCGACACATTGACTTACATCCCACAGACAAAGGACTACGCAATTAATAAAAAAAATCAACACAAACAGCAGTCATTCAAGTGAAAGGAAGCCTTGTGATTGGCTATGACTTAGACCAATCCATGACACGAACTTTCCTCAATATAATTTAACGGTGTTACCACCACAGGACTCTCAACGCCTCTGAGGAAGAGAAGCATTTTGTTCTTGAAATGTCAGGCTTTTAAATAAGAATTTAAATTTGAACAAGTCTGAAGACGACGATAGTTACGAGCGTAGACTGACGATGTAGATTGTTCAGAAGTCAAGGATGAGACAATGTGAAATGTTGACCAAGATAAAAATGATCAACATGATGTGGTACGAGTGACAGGTTATTAGCTGCAAAATGTCGAAAACCCGTTTCGTTCAACAACTTAAAAAAAATTTGACCTTTGCACATAACTTTTAAAGGTCACAAAACAATGTTGTGGACATTAAAATACGGAAACAGGATACGTGCTATAGCTTAATGGAGTTAGTTCGTCGAAGAAGGCGAAAACCCGGTTTATTCCCACAACTTTGAAAATTTGACCTTTGTGACCTTTAAAGGTCAAAGGTCAAGGATTATGACCTTTGGTGCAAAACTTCCTCTGGAACATTCCAGGAACAATATAACGTCATATAGGCTATATGGCATTTCGCACTCATCGCGATTATCCATACTTGATGAAATCAGCGTAAAAACAAACTGTAAGGGGCGCCACGGGCAAGGGGTCGAGATAGAGCCAAATGGTTTGAAGACTTTTAGGTGGGGAATGACCTCAAGATTATGCATAAAAAATATATGTCAACCTAGCTCTACAAGTTCAGTTTGGGCGGTCGTATGATATTTTATGTCAAAATTCGAAATTTTCTAAGTTCGTGAACTTGTGACCTTGACCTTGGGACGAAAATGAAAAATCGAGCTCTGTGGGGCTATGCAGGTGCCATTGGGCTAACCAAATACCGAAACCCTGCCAGATTCGACAAACTCCCTCGGAGAAGATGCAAATTGAAATCGGCTACCCCTAAAAACACGTTTTTTGGGCGTGGCTCCGCGCCATAATGGGCGCACCACGCCCATTTTCAGGAAAACACCAACGCAGATCATGATATAAACCTCCACCAAATTTTGTCAGGATCGCGATCAAAACCCACGGACCTATGCTCGACAGACAGACAGACAGACAACAGACATACAAAACACAACAATAACGAATATAGTGGTCACTTATTTTTTTCGTGAACCACATTATATTATTGCTCAGTGTGCTCTTCTTTTGCAAACTATATATATATATATATAATATATATATCATATATATTTGTACGGCTGTGGAAATTCGCAGACCACCATAAAGGACCTTAGATAGTTATGACGATAAGTATCTGTGTAGTTAGTTTTCCCCACCATGTTTTAAAGGGAATTCCGTGTTCACCGGGCTGCGATCCTTTGAGTTAGCCGTTTTCTTTTCTCTATTCATTTTGGACCAATCATCCGCCAACAACCAAATCGCCACCACCAACATCATCCCAAACAACTACAACTCAAACACCACCACCTTCGCCCCTTTTACCTCCACCACTCCACCCCGCAAAACATTGCTTCACCGCCATTCCATCAAACGACGCCCGCCCAGCAACCAAATCGCCACCACCAACACCCTTCCCAAACCACCGCAGCAAACTCCCACCACCTCCGCCTTTCTACACACGTCGCCCCATGGGTTGTGAATGGGTTCCTTTCACCTCGAAAAGCGGATCAGGAATGACTCCACGCCCACTTTTCTTCCATCCCATGGCTGAGCATCAGGGTGTAAGCCCCGCCTCCGAACCCGCTGTGATCCACAAATTTGCATAGACGCCCCTCCCCCGGCCTATATAAGCGCGAGCACAACGCAAGCTCGCGCCAGAGTGTGGCAGAAAAGTTGGAGCAGTGGAGGGGAGGCAGCAGCATGTGTCGGCAGTCAAGTGGCAGTCAAGTCTGGAGTCGCGGTGGGGAGTCAAGTGTGTCGGTGGCGGAGTCAAGTTGTCGGTCGCGGCAGCCAAGTCTGGAGTCGGTGTCGGCAGTCTGGAGAATCGGGAGACGGGGCTTATAGACGGTCGTAGCACCTTTTGCTTTGCTTTTGTTCTGTATACGTGCATGTTAGTGTTTTGCATTCCTGACTGCATATGTGCTTGTATAATAAATGTATTCGTGTGCAATAAATGTGCTTGTCGAACTGTTCCCCGTTTCGTTGCGTCCTTTCCCTTGTTTGAAAGTTCCATCTTGCATCACGGAAGGAATTGGTAGAGGGGTGTAAGCACCCGGTAATATAATCACGTCCGTCGGGGCCGGCGATAACACCGCTCGGTTATCACTGAAGCACGGAAAGGACCGCTTTAAGCGGTTCGTGTCCTAGGCCGGCCAGCGGCGAGGTACGATCGCTCGGTTAACTACCCGCAGCAGGTACTTAGGTAGGTCGAGTTTGGCGAACAACCCTATCCTGCGCGGGTGGCCGATTGGCACGATTGTGGTGGGTCGAAAGACCCACCCGTGACTAGCTCCTGGCGATAGTTCCAAGGAGGGTCACGACTGAATTGTCCGTTCCGGTGGCGACGCGGTCGCGATTTGAGTTACGTGTCCGATCGCACGCCGGGCGGACCGAAATTCGTAATTAATAATAATAATATATTATATATATTATATATATATATATATATATATATAATAATATAAATATACACACACACACACACACACATATTATAGCCTGGAGCCTGTCAAGGGCATGGCTAGCAGCCGCTGTGGCCCAATAGAGGAGCAGGATTCGCAGCCACAGTGTGTCGCTTTCTGGTCATCACCCTACCCTTCGCCCGGGGCTTATAAAAGGAGTAGCGCCGAGCCTTAGTGTCCTCTTCAATGCCTCCTCCGCTCCTCTTCGCTCTCTACTCAGCTGTTCGCTGGCCTCTCGCCTCTTCACTTCACTCCCTGCCCTCTATTGGTGTGCCATTGCCAGAACGTGCTTCTTATTTGAGAGCCTGATCCGGAGCGACTGCGAGACTCCCTGCCGTGCTGTCTATGTTCCACAACACCCGCAGCCAGACGGGACGGGTATGGAGCGCACGTTGCCATGAGCCCCGCGAAAAGTAATTAAGCAGGAATAACGATACCACATCACGACGAGTGTGAGGGAACGCTCAGGAGGAGCGTCCCATGGAGGTACACGCTTCACATACAGACCTTTGCACACAATTAGGTTTGGAATCTTCTCCTTATGCATCTATTCTCCTCTCTCTCTATTAACCCCACTATCCCGTCTTCTTTGGACGCACAAAGAACATCATTACTGACTCGCAATCCCATTTTCCTCTGACACGACACCGCACACCCCCCCCCCTACATTGCACTACACTACACCTCTCACTCCCACACCTTAGACACAACCAGATATCCTCCCACCTACCTCTCCCTAAGGTTTCTGGATTGCGTTAATCTGCCGACCACACCAGTATTGATAGGTCGTTTATCCTCACATATTTTCTTCTCTCTGGCTATCTAATCGTGTGGTTGTGTGGTGTGTGTTGGTGTGTGTGTGTGTGTGTGTGTGTGTGTGTGTGTGTGTGTGTGTGGTGGTCCTGTCCTAGCATAAAGTAAGATTGTAGAAGATATAACGGGATAACTCTGCTCTGTGTAAGATTGTTTGCCTTTTGCAGCACCCACAAATTCCTTGCTCTCCCCTGCTGTATATAAAAAATAAACCCCATTCAATGTGCCACATCCTTTTCCTCACTTGATTGTAAATAAGTCTTGTATAGAAATGTTCCCAGTCGTTTCGTATTTCTATCATTGGTCCAGCATGATTCGCACCCTCGTTTAGCCAGGACATTATCCCCAACAATCTGTTTCCGAGCCGGTACGTACTTGGCATCCCGCTCGGCTGCATCTGATCTGGTAAGGTGATCCGGTTTGCGCATGTGCATACCGTCATGTCCCCGGTAATTAGATCACGTGACCTTTAGGTATACGGTATTCATTAGACGGAGGACCCTAAGTCACATGGTGAGTTATTGGCCTTCACGGTCTTTCTGACCAGCGTCACGAAGTTATTCGTGTGCGACGGCCTGCGATTTCGGAGAGTCTGGCAGGAAACCGAGGTAGTTCACCCCTCGTGGTCTTCGCCTCCGTCCCCGGGTCCGCAACAATATATATATATAATATTATATATATATATATATTATAGTATATAAATATATATATAAATATATATATATATATATATGTACACGAGGTGTGTTCAAAAAGTACCAACCTTATTTTTCGTGCGTAAACAAATGACTAGGGAGGCGTGGTTTGGTGCACGTATTAGGCGATCCTAATCCGTATGCGTGAATATTTTCCCGCCTGCAGAAGCTGTCAGTCGCCGACAGACCGCCGATGAGTGAGGAAGTGTAAGTGAGCGCCGTCGGATTTTCGTTTTTGACAAAATGACGGAAAAACTTAAACGCTATTGCATCAAATTTTGTGTAATGCTTGGCGATTTCCAAGTGGAAATGATCCACAAGGTTCAACAGGCCTTCGGAACGAAGCAATGGGCACCACACAGATAAAAGAGTGGTACAACCGCTTCAAAGATGGTCGCACATCAGTGGAAAGTGAAGCACATTCTGGTAGGCCCTCAACATCTCGAAATGAGATCGTCATTGACCAAGTGAGGACCTGCTGATGCAGGATCGTCGAATCACGATCAGAGAACTTGCAGACGAGGCGGGCGTCAGCATTGGATCCATTCATTCCATTGTGACTGAGGATTTGGGCTTTAGGAGAATCTCAGCGAAGTTCGTGCCAAAGCTGCTAACGATCGAGCAGAAGCAACTCCGTTTTGAGATCGCACAGGACATGCTGGAGACTGTGAACAGCGATCCCAACTTCTTCAACACAGTGAATCGAGTGGCGATTAGACCACAGTGATCCGTCATTTTGTCAAAAACGAAAATCCGACGGCGCTCACTTACACTTCCTCACTCATCGCGGCGTCTGTCGGCGACTGACAGCTTCAGGCAGGCGGGAAAATATTCACGCATACGAATTAGGATCGCCTACATACGTGCACCAAACCACGCCTCCCTCGCTTCATTTTGTTACGACGAAAAATTAAGGTTGGATACTTTTTGAACACACCTCGTATATATATATATGATATACACATTTCAATGGAACGATTCGGGTCCCAATAGAACACTGATTCGTTATTGAGCTTTGTCCCGGAGAAAATTGGTATTAAAATTTTTTTAAAAAGCAGAGTCAAAGCAACGGCAAATATTATTTTTATGTTTGTACATATTGAATGTTTTTGTTAATACTGATGTTGTTTTCATAAAAATTAATTCTTTCTATTTGTAGAATTATATGTTTACCATCTGTATAAGCCTGGTGTTGGCGTTGCAGCAAGAGTGGCTGGTTTAGGACCCTAGGGTCCTGAGTTTGAGCCCTGTTGGCTGCTGAATTATCACCAGGTGGAGTTGCCTCAGCCTGTCATCCTAACGAGGTTCGTGAAATGACTAACAGTGTACTGGTAGAGGGGCACAGCATCAGCGGCATATCTGTGCTTCCAAGAAATGATAGCTACCCAGCAGCCAAGCTGCCATACGTAAGAACAGAAGAGAACCATCTGTATTATTATTATCACTTACCGATACCCCAAATGAAGCCCTCATTATACCACTCGTGCTTAAGAAATAACGTTGTCAGGAACACATCATAGTAGGACTGCATAAACAATGATATTCTGGTAATGACCCTTTTCGTGCATTTTTGATGAGCATGCTCTTTTTCAGGAATGCATCCCGAGTGCTAAGCGAGCTATTACTGTATATAATATAAAACATGTCTCATTTACAGCTCACATTTGAATACTAAAACCTTACTATAGGAGGACAACATTTCCCAAAGCTCCGACTGCAACATCGGGTAGCTCATTGCTGTCCATGTCAAATTGCCCATCAATGGAGCGACCAAAGTACTGCAGTCTGGAGTCCACAAATTGGGCTGCGACTCGCTGGGTGAACAGAAAAGATGGCCAATAAATTTTAGACAAAAATCAAAGCCTTACATAATGCGAAAGTGGGGAAAAAGTCAAGCATTTTTGTTCAATAGACCACAATAATTTAGCTATTATCCCTATTTCACCTGTACTGATCTCGTGCTGATACTGCGTCTATGTCCCAGATAAAGGTATATTGCTCCCCGATGCTCATCCTCCAATGGTGACCCCACAGCAACATCTTGCGCCCTGTCCCCATTGATATCAGCCAGTGTGGCCAGGGATGCTCCAAAACGTGCAGCCTGTTGATCAGCATTTCCTTCAAGTACTGCAGCCTCGTGGAACTTTCCCTTCAGAATCGTAAAACAAGATGGACAACCAACAGCATTAACGGGTGCACCATTAAGCCTCATTGTGGGAAAACAAGCCATCAAATGATGAGTGGATTTATGAGTCATACCTGCTGCAGTGTGTACATATACACACGCCCCCTCTCTCGATTTCCTTCACCCAAAAACATGGGCGCACCCACCAGGAGCACATCTGTGGCCTGGTCCCCATCCACATCCACAGTAGCCAGTTCACTTCCAAAATATGAACCGATCTAGTAAACATAGCATGTGGCACGTGCAAGCCTTTTCCCAGGTGGAAATCTGACATGACATAACATTTTAACAATGCCTGCATCTAAATGTTCCAGTGTTGTTTACTTCTTGACCAAGATGCAATGTGTTCAATACAGTGTATTAAACTGCTATGTTTGAAAGGTCTGATCTTGGCTCTCCACCATTCTAAAACCATCCAAAAGAATGAAGCAGATTGGGGCTCATCCCATGAATTATTATATTGGTACAATTGTGCTTCTCAAACAGCATGCAAGTCTGATATAAAGATAATGTTTGAAATCAACAGGATGTCAATTGAGGTATACTAGCCACCATGGCAAGCAAGTTCAAGCTGAGGGTGTTTACCATTCGTCAGAGCATAAGGGTTAATTCCCAAAACTTCGTTTTCTTTATTTTTCCTGAAATTATGCATTTCAATGTTTCAGCACCAGGGTCATGGAAAAGAAGAGTTAAGCACAGAAGGAAAACAAAGGAAAACACCTGTAATTGTGAATGAACCAACAATATAGAATCGTCTCCAAAAATATCACAAAATCGCAACGATACGAGTTTTTGGAAGTTTCAATCTATTTGATTTCAGGTGACAGTTTTTTTTTGGACAATTTCTGAAATATATTTGCCTTTCAACAAGACAAACAATGTTGTTATACAACTCAACCATCTAAATAAATAATCGAATGAAACTTTCTCAATGTTTATTACCACCCATGATACTTCCACACTTTCCAATGTTAGAGCTCTTTATCAGAGGGAAAAGGCCATGGTGACGGTATTTTGGAGGCATGAATAGCGTTACTGTGACCCATTTCTTCACAAAGGGGTCTACTGTTTAAAAGGAAATCCACTCCAACTTGCTTCTTGAGAAACTGAAACCAGCCGTTTGAAGCAAGCATCGTGGATTGCTCATGAGAGGAATTCTGCTTCAATATGGCAACGTTTGCCATGGAAGCCATTGAATGAAGACACAGCTCAGAAGATAACTGAAACTATTGAAAAACCTGAATTGAGATCACTCAATATTCCCCTTATTGCCCTGACCTTGCACCAGGTGATTATCACCTGTTTGGTGGAATAACGAGGTGGATATGGCGATTCAAGAAAAAAGAAAAGTGTTTAGGATTTGGAAAAAGGGAGGGGATAAGGAGGAATACTTAGTGGCTAAATGTAGGGCAAGAAGGGAAGTTTACAAGGTTAAAAAATTAGGACAGGATTCACTTTCAGATGTGATAAATAATGCAGATAGTAGAAGGGAGATATTTAGGATAGCAAAGCAAATGATCATTCAAAATAAGAATCTCATAGGAGAACAATGCGTGAAGGATATGGGAAATGTACTGGTTGACCATGAGGAGATTAGAAATGCATGGAGGAGTTATGATGAGCACCTGCTAAATGAGGAGTTCCCTTGGAATAGGGATTATATCTGGAGGCAGTAGAACCGGTGCAGGGCCCACCGCCTGAGATAAGGAATGAATGGGTGAAGAAAGCCATCGATAAAATGAAGAATGGTAAAGCAGAGAGCAGCACTGGTTTT
>CM068963.1:9377875-9406568 GCA_035128595.1 Eptatretus atami
CGTCCGAGGAAAACCACGGCTTACACATGAAAGCATGGAAATAGCCGTAAAACGATGAAGATGAAGATGAAGATGAAGATGAAGACGACAATTGGACCTCTCAAGGAAATCCTTGGTAGATGGAGATTTAGGTTTGATAATAATGAAGTTGATAAGGCAGCACAATCGCAGCTTATGGGGCAACCCATGATGTTCCATTCAACAGCCATCAGTGGTTTGGTGGGATGGTGGAAAAAAAATAATTGACGAGGAGACGAGGCAGACAAATATCAATTACAGCCATTGGGTTACAATTGAAGGAATTTGACTTTGATGTGCTGTTTCCATTTCACTCCCTCTCTTACACTGGGCAGTGTATGGCCAGAGTTTTGGGATAATAACATCCAGCCTGGCTGCACTTGGAGAGATCTGTTGCCTGAATCTGACAAGGGTCACCAAAGATTGGCTATTCCTGTCAACATCTGACAAGGACATGCAAGTAGAATTTGCATTACAGTAATCACTCATAAAAAAGCATTTTGTGGATACAGACATTGTCTTTGCTGCACCACTTACAATCGATCTCAAAAGTCGCATCCAGTAAGTAAGTGGAGCGAAACTTTTAATCTTTCAAATCTGAAAAGTTTATTGTGTTTCTCAGGAAATATGGACAAGATAGCATGCTTACCATTCCACAAGTGATCTAAAAAAAACTTAAAGTCCTTCCTTTTAGGTGTGGGACCTCACAATTGTGAACAGGACTTCTTTCTTTGGGGACACTGTGTTTCCAAGGTTACCTCAACCCAGGCACAGATGGAGCATTCTCTGCTGGGTCAAATCTTCCATCAGCAGGTGCACTTAATATGCAGGTATGTAACCAGGATGCAGGTGTATCTATTAATCCTAAGACCCGATGTTCATTGAGTAACCCGACGATATATCATCTTCAAACTTTTTCATGTTATTGATTTTACTTTTGCTATGGCATCCATTCCAAGCTGCAGCCATTCTTTCCTCTAATATCCTGTTCATAGATACGTATGTCCTGTGTTCCCCACTGTCATCACAATACCCCTCAAGTATCTGTTGTGTTCAACCACGACATCTGTATTATAGCTATTTGTAAAATATGATTTCTCATTATAATGTTCTTTGGATTTTTTGATGATTCATAGGATTGATTGAAGGATCCTTTATATATTCGACTGTAAAGTATAACTCCACATGATTATTGCCCATTGGAGTTTTAAAATCAAGAAATGATGGAAAGCACACCTGATCTCCAACGATAGCCTGATGTATGGTGTCGACACCATGGTCATTCAGTGAAAAGACAATCACTTTTCCTGTGTGGTTGAACCGTGGTGCACCTGCTACAAAGTATTCCTGCAATGTACCAGCTTGCACAACTGCAACCGCATATCCTGCAAAGATGCAACATCATTCAGATTGCTGCAGATTATCAAAATATTTCAACCACATTATCATTTCCTCTTATACCAAGAGAACAATACGGTACTCATGAAAAAAAATATTTTCCTTACTGCTCCCTAAAATGTTTCCCTTTTTTAGTCAAAGTACTGGATTCTGAGTGCTTTTGTTCCCTGCTTCTCCAGTCTGTGGAACTACCTTATCATGGAGTACAGTAGCACTCCATGTGTGCTATGTAGGGTGGCACATGAAAAAATGGCTGCCCAATCAAATGTGTACAAATTATATGCGTAAAAGCTACTACAGAATGAAGTAATTAGCTGATCACAAGCCTTTAAAAGCCACACTTTATATTTGCCAGAATACATCGCTAAAGTACCAAATCCGGAGATCGCAATATCGCCAAATTGTACTTATTCTATCTGAATTTTCAGCAGCCAGCCCAGCACAATAATGGCTGAAGCAATTACAAGGATTTTAAAGGAAGGTTAGATTAGCTAGGTGAGGAAATGGAAATGGCAAATTTGGCATGCGCCAAATCAGCGCGTCGCTGCATCCACTTTCTGTCAGTACTCCAGGGGCCTCCATATGGCCAACCTCCAGACAGATACCTGGCCCATCCCAATCTCCTTAAGATGTCGATCAACCTGCTGCAACCACGAGGCACACAGTCGTTCCATTGGCCTTCTCCACTCACGAGACTCCCTCGCTGAGAGAATCTGGTGAGCATGATCAGCGTCAGGAAATCGAGCCACATGCCCATACAGCCGCAGCTGATGCTCACAGACTATACAGGTAACAAATCTCATTTGAGTCTCTCTCAACAACCGCTCGCTAGACACAAAGTCTGACCAGCGATAGCCAAGAATTCTCTGAAGAGACCTGGTTCCAAAGGAGTAAAGTCTTCATCTCAGATCCTTTGCCAGTGACCAAGTCTCACATCCATAGAGCAAGGCTGGAAGCACCAAGGACCTGAAGACTTGGACTTTCATTCTCTTACATTGGTACCAACAGCACCACACCCCAAGATCCAATGAATCCATGACTCCCCAGGCCCAACCCAGATGTCTGATGACCTCTGGCTCCCAACATGTGGAGGGACACATGAATATCACTGACAAAGTAAGTGAATTTCTCCGTGACCTCAACAATCCTCACCACAACCAGGTACAGACAACATTGCAGCATCTAAATTCTAAGATGTCATTGAAAGCCTGGATCTTTGTTTTGACCCAGGAAACCCATAGTCCCAGTGGCTCCAATTCCTCATTCAGTGCCCCAAGGGCCCCCACAAGGACATCCAGTGTTTCCGCAAGGATGACGGCATCATCTGCGAAATCAAGGTCAGAGATCTTGACATTCCCAAGCGATGCAAAGCAGCTTGGTCTTTCTGACATCTTCCCCAGAATCCAGTCCATGCAAGTATCGAAGAGTGTGGAGGCCAATATACACCCCTGATGAACTCCTGTAACAACTGGAAATAAGTCAGAGATGGAACCACCACACCTCACAGCACTCTCTGTACCACAGTATAGTTCAGAAATCAGAATGATCAACTTTGGTGGCACCTCGCGAAGACCGATAATCCTCCAGTAGGCATCCCGATTCACTGGATCAAATACTTTGTGGAGATCAACATAGGCTATGAGCAGCCCCTGCCAAAACTCACATCTGCATTTGGTGAGGACCCGGAGAGCAAGGATACAGTTAATCGTTGACTTCTTTGGTGTAAAGCCCGACTACTTCAGGCGCTGGTGCTCAAGCAGATGATGGTGAACCCAGGGAGAATTATCCGAGCAAAGACCTTGACCGGCACTGAGAGCAGCGTGACCCCTCGGTAGATGTTGCAGTCCTGGCGATCACCCTTTCCTTTCCTTTCTTTTCCAGAGAGGGACAATGAAGCCCCTTTTCCAGTCAGTTGGGATGATGCCTGTGCTCCAAACAGAGCACAGAACTGCATGCAACGATACCAGTACAGCATTTCCACCAGATAGACCATGTGGAGGTACTCGCTATTACCTTCAGAAAATGATTTTCGTTGTGCAGATCACCAATCTGGATGAATTTGGCATACTTAAATAATTTTAGAGCTGAGTCCAAATCCACTTGTTTCCACGTCGAGGATGTGACACAATTGGTCATTTTTGGAAATTAAAGATACACCGAACATTAAAGCACGATTTTGACACAGAAATGAAGAATCAAGGTTAGACTGATATGTACGTCAAAGAAAACTCTGTGAGGTCTTAAAATGATACAATATGTTTATACAGAGTTATATATTATCAAAGAAACCCTATTCACTGTTATTAAAGATGTTTATAATTAAAGGTCATAAACCGAAGCAGTTACATATTTTTACCGGCCGAAAACGTCTGGACCGACCAGACAGGCCTTCGAGTTGACCAAGACAAACTTTTTGCTTAAAAGGCAGCCACACTGGCTATTAAGGTAGTTACATTGACTATTAAGATAGTTACATTGACTATTAAAGGTAGTTACATTGACTATTAAAGACAGTTACATTGGCTATTATGGATTAAATCAAAGACAAAGAGACTGCGTGACTCAGCCTGATGAAAAGTAGAACACCACAAGAGGATTACTGTCTTAGAACTCCAGTATTTCTTGCTCTGAAGCGGTTTCTGAACTAGGCTCTTGACTGCTGCTATTACAAAACTCAGTCCACTATTACATGCTAACCAACCTGAATACTACTGTGTAGTAGATCACCACAGCAAAAGCAGTGTGACACCCGCATCACAGTTCGTCGTCGGAATCATGTCAGTTCTGCTTTCATCATCCATAAGTTCCATTTCTGCACAGGTCTGTTCATCGTTGGCGCAGTTTTGACACCCACAGACTCTGTGCAGGACAGTCCTTTTGACCGCAAGAACTGGTTGGTCTCGCATTTCGTCTTCTTGCAATTAATTTCGTCGCCTCTAACAGTTCCTTCGGCGCTGGTGGTTTGCTCAGCCAGTGAACAGTCAGTGCTCCTTGCGTTCCACCATCCGTGAAATGTAGGAGAAGGGGCTTCTATAAACCTCTCAGTCACGCAGTGGTGGATCGCAGACTGATAGTTCACTCTTTTGCAATGCAGCATCAGAGCGTCGCTTGTAGGCGGCAACTTCTGTCTCCCGCGACTGGCTGCAGAATAGCTTGTAGCGAGCCTCATCCACCTCTTCATGGTCGGCTGATTGTACATGGGGCAGACGAATTGTTCCAGGTCGTGAATGATATTCTGATCTAGCGTGAATTCTCGACCAATGCTCGAAAACAGGTGATGAGATGGGGATCTTCATCATCAAGTCAAATGGCCTTGTTTTGCCCTTACCGTGGAATGCATGGTGGTATCACTTCCCGTGAAATTGTGTAACCTATCAACGCATCGCAGACAGAACTTTCCAGGGCATTACTCAGCTTCCTAATGTCAACGACGATAATGTCCTTGGGACTTTGTGACCAGATGGAAATTTCGTGCTCGAATCGACTTGACGTGAGCCAACGCCAACACAAACACATCGGTGTCGAAACTCTCTATGCGCACCGACTCTTCATTCTGTCCCGCGTGAGCGCATGTAGCAGGAGCTCCGTGTCAGCTTCCTCATGGTCACATTCAAGTTCAGGTACTGACGACACAGTCATGACACATTCGACGCCTTGATTTTCTCACATTTGCCGGATGACTGACGTACAACAGCATGTGGCCCAGTTTTGATGGAGAGATGTTTCTCGTCACGATTCGACGATGAACTCTATCAACGCTCCTTGTTGTGGCTCAGGAGATAATTGGCCCACTGTTTTGGAAGGGCTTGATCGCGTCCGTGATGGTTCGCACCTGAAGATGCCCGCCCTGCCGCTCGTCTGGCGTGCTCCAGGCACTTGATGCTGATACTTGGGTAAGTATCAAACACCACGTCCAGTCTCGAAGATTGGTTATGTGTGCTTTGCCACTATGATGTTCAGCACCATCTCTTCCAGTTTGCCGAAAGTGTTAGGCAGTGAACCAGCCTTTATCGCCTGAATAACGGCCATCCATCCACAATCGTTGCACCTTGGATAGGCCGAGCGTCCACACGGCAATCGGGCTACAGTTTCAGTATATGGTTGCGGAGTTTGGCTTTGTCCGTCTTAGCAATCGAACCATCACCGGATGCCAGCGGAAAAGATATGTTCGCCAGTGGTATGCGAGCAGATCGTGGAGTGTTACATTGCTTTTCTCTCAATCAACAGCAGTCGTGTGAAAGACGATGTTCATTCGCAATTTCACCTTCGGCGTCTGCTGGTGGGGAGTGCCGACTTGCCTTGCGCCTTCGAGAAAGTTGCAATTTGGCCTTCGAAATCGGACTGAAGAATGGGACCTCACCGAGAGAAGCCGATCACGCATGAATTGCAAACAGCATTCTCTCCCTTGACATACGCGTTCATCAAGTCCGCGGAAGTGGCTGGCGGTGCGATGACCTGAACTAGACGGTTCAAGGTGAGCGCCGGAGAAAGGGTTAATCATTTGAAGTACTGTGTCATCACTTGTCCACCGCTGTTCGTTTTCTTGAGCTTGACACTCCAAATCCTTTCGTTCGGCGCTCGCGTGGATCTGCATGGACTCACATTTCCTTGCGATTTCGCACGTGCTGTGACAGGATCCACTTCTCACAGCTGTGCTTTTCTGAGTGTAACAATGATGCTCACTGTCTTGCGTCCTATTTAAGTCTGCTTATGATGATCAACGCACTACTAATCTAACGAGTATGCGTGCAGTCCTTTGCCGTCCATGAACGCTTATAGTTTGGATGCTCTGCCGCATTTCAGCCAGTAAGGTAAGTACCTTGCATAGTTTAGTGATCGTAGCAAAGTACCAGCATTGACGCTCTCGTGATCGCAAGGTGTTTCGGCAGTCGAAGTACGAGTTGCCCGTATAAGCTCTAGTGCTAGCTCCACCATTTCCAAGTAGGGCCATGTAATGCCCACACTTTGGTGTTTGTTCAGGTCATCCCTACCATGAGTGCTCCGAGTATAGAACATGTAATTGAGGTCTGAGTCACCCTGCTTGTGGACCCTGGCTGGTTCATCCTCTGTAGTTGACTCTGTTTCTGTTGTAAAGCTACTGTCTACAACAGCAGCCTGAGCAATGGAACCAATATCAATGTCCTTCATGTACACCACTTCACTCTCAGAACTTTTTGGTGGACATAGAAAATCATGTCTGGGTTTTCCTGCAGTCTTTTCTTCAGTCTTGTTGTCTGGTAGTTGGCTTATCCTGACCTTCGCATACTCTGAGTAGGTCATTGAACATCTCACAACTTCTTCAATGTAGATTGCTTTCCATCAATGAGTCTTATCTGGATTACTTTATCACAGAAATGTCAAATGTTGAGTCATAGTTCACTTTCTGAGTTTGGAGTTTACTTTCACTCTGTCTGTGTTATGTGTCATTCACATACTCGTAATAACATTTACGTGATAAAAACTTCAGCGCCACACAGTCTTTATCCTTTATAGTTGTCATTATTCTCACATCACGTTCATCTCTCTCTGCTCAGCAGTTTCCCTCAGCTTTCCTCCATCCTGTGTTTCTGCAGGGACAACTGATCACGTTGAGATTTTCCTTTGACACGGATGAATTGTCTTTTTTCTGGCATATGATACAAATTCTTGGCAGTACACAAGCTGATTTGCCAGCCCCCTTTCTACAGAGGTTCTGAGGGATTTTCTACGTATTTTGTGTAGAGTGCCTCTTCTTCGAGTCGCCACAACCTCACTGTTCTAGCAGAAACTGCAGTAGTGCTGGCTTCTGATTTCCTTTTCCTGGCTTCAGCGCATTTTATATGATACTTGTTACAAAACGACGCATAGCAGACCGGGGACAGCCGGCATCCGCAGGAGGATCAGTCATTGGCAGCAGTTTCATTATTTGATCAGCCAGCAAGGCATTTGTTGATAGTTTCACTATCTGTGGCTGCACCAAGCCTTCGCACACTCGACATACCTTACGCCAGCTCTTATCTGTGAATTGCGTCACTTTCTCATCATCCTCCGTCGCCAAGTGTATGAAACAATGCATATTTGGTTGTTTAAAGACCAAAAAATCACTCGAAATCACACGACAACCATGGGCGCCGCCATCTTGATTTGTTGTTTCCTGGTCGTTCCTCCGCGATTAGAAGCACGCCACGCCCACTTCACGGCGGTAATTTCAAATGGTAATAACTGTCGTGTTCAACTTGTGCATATGGAAACAAGTAGGAATTTCAATGGTGTGTTCTCATGAATGTACGGGTGAATTTCGTTTAGATTGGTGTCTGCACAACAAAACTGAACGAACCGACCCACCTCACATGACCTAAGACTTAAGAAGTTCCGATGGATGCTACAGATCCCAAGGGCTTTACCCTTTCAACTGGTTCACCACGGCCGATGTTTCCACAAATGAAGGTGGTTCACAGTTGACTGGAGGGTCAGCAATGGGGATAGTTATATCTCTGACTTCCAACTCAACAGCCGGTGTGTCAGACTGGTACAGCCGACCTTCACTTCGACTTCCTCTGTCAAAAGTCCACACCCTCTACCTCTAAAAATAGCACACGAGGGTCAGGCTTGGAGGAACACAATGCACAAATTCCTCTGTAAGTAGACCGAGAATCACTCATCACAAGTGATGCTATACTCCTTCACAGATTCCTTGCACATATGCCTCCTTGTCCCCACCTCAGCCCATGTACAGTTTTACACCTCAGCTTCCTGAACGGCTCAGGTCTGCCATTAAGCTTGGCCTGCGATTCTGGTCAATGGCATTCAGTGTCCCTTTTTTTTGTATACTTGTCGAGGCTTGTATGAGAGCTAACACACAACGCACAGCAAGGGGGGCATGAGACAAGAGGGTGGGAGTGGGAAGGACAAACAGTGGGGAACAGAAACATGAGGAGATCTGTGGAGGGAGAGGGATGGGCAGGGACACAGGGTATACAAGATGGACATTACAGGGACTTTCAGGAAGGAAAGCAGGGAATTTAAGGGGGTGGGTTTGGGTGGGATTAACGGGGGTAGAAAAGATTGAGGATTTGGATGGGGGACGATAGAGTGGTGGTGAACAGCTGTTTTGAAGGCCTGGAGGGAAGAATGGGATTGAACAGAGTGAGGGAGTTTATTCAAGGCGGGGAAAAAGAGGAAGAAAGAGTGAAGGTGAGCAGTGATTCTGATTTTGGTAGTTTTACCAAAGGAGGAGTGGGTGTGGTTGGCGACCTTGATCGCCCGGTGGAAATATGGTGGTGACAAATCGCAGAAACAGCGGGGGGGAGGCGAGACCAGAGAGGAGATGGTAGAAGACAGAAAGACCACCGACCTGTCTGTGGTGAGAGAGTGAGAGGCCCAAAGACTCAGTCATCGCGGGAGATGCCATGATCCGAAATGCCTTGGTTTCCACAGCATGAAGCCGAGAAAGGTGAGAGGCAGAAGCACCAGCAGAGGGGAGAGCAGTACTTCCATCAGGCTGCGGACGAAAGCTTTGTATGTGGTCAGGAGCTCAGGTGGGCCGAGGAAGGACTTTGCACAGGGAGGATTCCCAGTCGGCGACTGGCTTTGGAGGCCAGGTTGGAAATGTGGCTTTCCCAGGAAAGATCATGGCAGATAGTGAGACCCGGAAGCTTGAATGAAAGGCTTCTTCCAGAGGATTGTTGAGAAAGTAGATGGGGGGGGGGGGGGTTCCAAACGGTCTTTTTAGAGAGACAAAGTGAGAGTGTAGATTTGTCCGGATTGAAACATGTTCCATGTGTTGGACCAGTTTGTGATTTTACCCAGATTTGCAGTGAGTGAAAAAGCTTCTGCTTGGCGGACTGATGGATGACAAGATGGTATGGCAGAGGGTGGAGTCATCAGCAAAGGATAAAGAGGATTTTCCAGAGAGTCGGAGAGATCGTTGATGAAAACCAGAAAAAAGACAGGCCCAGAACCTGCCTTGAGGAACTCCAGCTGGACAGGAAGAGGTGATGAAAGAACTCCATTTAGGGCCACACGTTGACTGTGACAGGAGAGGAAGTCTGTGAGCCATGATTTGGGATGGCCTTGGATACCAGAGGAAGAGAGTTTGGTGAGCAGGGCAGGGTGCCAGACTGTCAAAAGCACGTGATATGTCTCGGATATGGCTCTGATTTCATGTCTGGCATTGAGGACCTCCATCCATTGTTGGGAGAGCAGAAGCAGCATATCCAGGGTAGAGTGACCTTGGTCTGAAACCAAATTGATTATCAGAAATCAGGCCATTGGAGAAGAGGAAGGATTTAATGTCTGAAAGACAATGTTTGTCCCTTGGAAGACGAAATTCCTCTTTACCTGACGGTGGGTTTCAAGACATCCGCCGGTAACATCAAGGCAACTGTATCTTTGGTATTGCACCCATACCATAACAAAAAACGTTTCTTAAAATAAATTGGATGAAATAAAAACAATCTAACCATCATACACCACAAGCTGTTGAACGCAACTAAAGCATGTGCAGCTCACTTCCTGTCACAAAATGTCTGCCATGGATTGCAAGGACTCGTGGATTGTAAGGTGAGTTGCAAGGCGATGTGGATTGCAAGGTACTAAAAAATGCATAATTTGCCAAGAAAAAAGGCAAAGAATAAACATATATATATTTGTGTAGTTTCTCACCACTCCGGCGTGCGAGCGACCGCTTTTAAATAATCGCAGCCACGCGCCCACCGGAGTGGTAAACCTAGTCGCAGCTTTCGGATAAACGCCGAAATCCAGCTACGGGTGTATTTTTAATCACACCGTAAATCAGCCAACTATTCTGTCCACGCGCGACAGGGTCCGATCCCGAATTGTCGATATACCTAAGTATGCGCGGAGACAGAAATGCCGGGGATTTACACCTCGACGGGACTCGTACGGATACGAGCCGTTGTACGCAGCTCGCACCGTTTGCGATTTGCCGAGCGGTTTATTCGCCAAGCCCCGCCGGATCGATTACTTTATCGGCTATTAAAAGCCAGCTAATATTCCGTACGTAATAATGGCAGTCAATGACAGGAAAGGACGCAATGAACAGGTGAACATTAAACAAGGACATTTATTTCACACACAGGCACGTATGCAATCAAGGCAATTGATGCAATGGGGTAAGGACAGGACACGAGTAACAAAGCCTACAGCTGTTGTCTATTTATTACGTACACTTAAACAATTCTACTTAAGGACACGGCGCCACAACTTTCATACAAAGAAAACCCAGGAAAGGAAAGGGCAGACTGGACCCATAGGCCTTTATGTTCGTGGAACTGTGAACTGCAAGAGCTCCACGAGACCGTGCTGGTTACCTGCCCCTCGTGGTGACTCGCTGGCTGGCGACCTCTCTCCGGCTTTTTCTCCTTCCCGCAGTTCTGCACGGCCCTGCAGGCTAGCTGCGCTCCAAGCTTCGCTGCGCTCCGACTGCCCTCCACTGGACTCGAACCTTGTCGGTTCTCCCGACTGCAGCTCAACTCGCTCCCAGCCTTCAGACGAACTTCGACGCACACCCAGACCGACTCAACTCGACTCACTGCTTGGCGAACCCAGACCGACTCCAGGCAAAACTCCAGGCAACCTCTCCAGGCAAGAAGAACTGAAACTCGGCAAGAACTGACCGCTTGCGTTCCAGCGCGCCTTTTTATTGGGTCCGGGGAGGTGAGTTTGATCCCCCACCTTCGACCTTTCACCCCCGCTGGCTCCGCCTCTTTTGGTATTTTGATCCAATCTCGTCGCGAAACGCGGAGAGAGGGACGTGGAAGAAATCATCAGCCGGGGAAAGCGGACGTTGTAGAAAATCATCAGCCATGGAAAGCGGACATTGTAGAAATCATCAGCCGTGGAACAGACGTTTGTAGAAATCATCAGCCGTGGAAAGCGACGTTGTAGAAATCATCAGCCGTGGAAAGCGGACTTGTAGAAATCATCAGCTGTGGAAAGCGGACGTAGTAGAAATCATCAGCTCCCGCGTCTGTCGGCGGAGATGCCGCTCGTCCGTGGGATTCGCCGTGGCTGACGAAAAGATGGCGGCTTTGTGGAGATGAAGGTGAGGCGATGTTGTGGTTGCTCTGTGGTGGGGATGGCGTGGTTGTTGAGATGCGTTGGGTTGTTGAAGTAGTGTTGTGTTGTTGAAGTAGTGGTTGTCCAAAATAAAGATAGCAAAAGAATAATGGCTGACTCAAAGATCACAGCCTGGTTACACTAATAATTCCCTTTAGACATCGGTGGGGAATCTAATCTGAACACACACTTATCGACATAACTGATCTCTGGGAAACCTGAATGGTGTTCTGTGAATTTCCACAACCGTAACAATATTAAAAACAAAGAAAGAACAATGCAGCCTCTTGTACAAAGGTAGGGATGACTCAGAACGAGGCAGCAACCTGGGTATCCTCCCTCCTGCACTTATTATAACTTTAACCCGAGAGAAAAAAAATTACCCTCGGTTGGGGAGACGGTCATCTCTGAAGCTCTGTAGATGTGGATTCTGATCGGCTTAGAATGGCTTTGATGTCGTCTTGTCTTTTGGTTCCACGTACAGACGAAAGCCCGGGAGTAAAAAGGATAGAAAACCTCAGAAATCAAACTACATTTCTGAGTTATCCGGAGATAGATTTTGAAAATGGTTGATTTGGAACATTTATGATCAATGTGTCTTCAAAAGGATAGAAACCGGACCTCGAAATCAAACCGCATTTCTGAGTCATAAATGGCGGATGATATTTTGACAATGGATGATTTCACAAGTTTACAGCATCGGTGACCTTGACAATTGACTCTCAATCAGGTCTATGTACGTGTCAATCACTCGCCATCGACCCCTACACTACATACCAAGTTTCATCAAGATCGGGCGAAATTTTTTGACCGTATCACATCGACGATTTTTCCAACTTTGAAGACACGTGACTCGATAACCAGGACGAATTTTAAAAAACCGCCTGACCAAATTTAGATATTGTTCCATATTATCAGAATCCGAAGGAATTTCGAAGATCGGATCATAAACGGCGGAGGAGATAGATTTTGAAAATGGACGATTTCGCAACTTTGGAGTGACCTTGACGTTGACTTTGACCTTCAATCGGGTCAAAGGTCATACCGTCGTGCATCCATCATCGACATCTACCACATACCAAATATCAAGAAAATCGGAAGAAAAAAAATGGGGACGTACGGACAGACGGACATCGAGACTGGTTTAATTAGGTCATCTTGTTAGAGATGACCTAAAAAGCTGCAGCATGCATTAATTATACTAGGAACGCAAGAGGTACAATCAAGTGGTATAAAAAGTACTACCTAAAACACAAGGAGGAAATGAAATATTCAGGAAAGGAAGTATGTATATTGGCAGAGCCTAAGCACACCACCCCTTCCTCCTCCAGTGTATGGGACTGTTATAATGATAAATCACAGAAGGAACAGCAGTAGCTCACATTAGTTATGGTGTGTGTGTGTGTGTGTGTGTGTGTGTGTGTGTGTGTGTGTGTGTGTGTGTGTGTGTGTGTGTGTGTGTGTGTCGTGTGAACACAATCATTCTTTTGTAACAAACTTCCAATATATACTTTCATACATTACTTACCCCGACATATTTAGTACAATGTAATGTTATGCAACAACATATCCTATGCATCTACATTTGCCTGCAGTATCATCTGTCTCACTGATATTATTCAATGCACATTTTAATTGGAATATTATACACGCATGAACCAAAGTACTTCAGCGCTTGATTTCTACATGACAATTGAATCACAATTTTCCACATGACATCCAAACATATTTCCCTCTCCCAACCCTCCCCCCCCCAAAAAAAAACAGAAACAAGTCAGAAAATAGCATTAAAAAACAACCAAACAAGGTAGGAAGGGATGACACCACAATTGAACACCACAATCCTTTCACAGATTTCCATCACGACATATTTTGACATTTTTGTCATAGGTGATAAGAGAAACAATAAAGCCTGGAGTTGGCGTAACGGTTAAGGTGGCGGCTTAAGATCTTAGGGTCGAGTTTGAGCCCTTGTCGTGCCGTTAACACCAGGTGGGTTGACTCAGCATGTCATCCTTCCGAGTCGGAAAAAAATGAGTATCAGCGAGCTGGGAACAGGGGGAACTGCATCAGCAGCACAGCCATGCTCCCAGAAATGATGCAACCAGCAACCACAGGCTGCATTCGTAATAATAATAATAATAACAATAGTAACAATTGCATGAAGATGTCTATGTGGGAGGTAGTTGTAGATTTGTCGTGTGGGTTGGTGTAATTGTGTATTTAATTTGTTGTGGAATTGAGGGGGGAAATGTCAAAAGATGTGATGATGGCAATCCGTAAAAGGAATGTGTTGTCGTATTGTTATTCCTACTTTGTTTGGTTGTCTTGTTGAAATTCCATCCCGGCATGTTATTTTTTTTTTCTTTTTTTTTCTTTTCCTGACTTGTAGAGGATAGTGTAATGCACGATTCCCTCCAGTGCTTCAAGCAGGTGGTGCACCCCAATCTCATGCCATTCCCAACCCTTCCCCACAATCATTATTAGCCCCATTAATCCTTCCTAACTCAAACCTCTTACTTGAAGATTGCAGCGTTTCCTTCCCTCTTGGTCTCTCCTATTTTTCCTGTTCGTTCATTCCTTGCTTATTTTGTCCAAGAATTGCCCCGCTGTCCTCCTGTCAGTTCATGTACCCTCCGTTGCATTTCTCTTCCATGAGCTTGATCTCGTAAATAAAAAAAATATATATTATTGGAGAACATCAAGGCCCCTAGTCATTTAGAATGGATTGTGATTCATCTCTATTATGTTAATGAAAAAGATTGTGGAAAAAATTTGTTCAGACTCTAATCACATAAATCCTCATGAAATTTTCAAATATGTATGTGTGTATGCTTGTTAATATATGCCAACATAAAAAATTAGGTTCTCTCAACTTCTTTTCAAACCCTCAAACTCCCCTCCCTCCCACCCCCATTCCCATAGCTGGGCAATCTGTAGGGGGTGAATGAGGATTGAGTCCTAAATGTAGACCAAATCACATGAGTGCATCATGATACTCACAAGAAGCATCTGGGAGCTACCCCATCTGGGGGTAACCAGGAAAAATGCATCAATTAAGCTCTTTTGGTTTTGTCTGCTGATTGAGAGTCTCATGAGGTCCACGGGTTGAATTACTACTTGATACTGTACTACTGGACTGTTCTATCTTGTTAAAAAATAAAATAATAAAAAAAAAAATCAGTGGAGTATGACCTGGATGACGTATCGTACAAATGAAAAATAAATAAATAAAGGCATTATTCAAATACACTCATTCAAGAAGGATCCTTCCAAAATGCCACAACAAATGACAGCAACGAAGATATCCCACCCAAGTAGGCTGCGTGGTTTTTAAGCTCATCCGGTATCTCGCTGTCAAATGCGGAGCGAGATGGCACCATAACATGATTACCACGCTGTCGCACCACCGTGCCCATCCAATCGTATGCTCCAACTGCTCCCAGAAGAACACCATTATTCTAATGGAAAACAGAATAACACTCGTATAAACATGGACATAAGATAGCAGTTCTCATGTGAAAAGGATGATGTATGTATCAAGTCTGAATGAAAAACAAGTGAAACTTTGACCAGATGTCCCCTCCACTGGGCAAACCGAAGCAGCCTCAACTCCCTAACCATCACCTTCGTTTTATGCTGCATGCAATGGTGTTGCTATTCTCTCGGTTTCATCCCCTGGCTATTTTTTCCAGCCCAACTCCAGGCCATCCAATTGGTGCTTCGCAGGCAGTTGTAGTATTACAAAGTGTGTCGTCCCTCAGATGGATGTAACGCCAGGTGTAATGCCTGGTAGCATTAATCAGTGGACATTAAAGATTCCATTGTGGCTGTCGATGAAGAGTATAGGCAAGTTATCGCCAGTATTCTGAACAAATTTTAGGTCCTAGCTCTAATTTAGCACTCAGAAAAGAGGACTGGAGAGCATCAGGAAAAGGATTTCTTCATTAAATATCATGGTGAGGTCATGGTATCAAAGAAAGCAATGTCCATTAAGACGTGCAATATTTGGATGACGATTATATTGTGCTGAATCGTCAGATGGTATTTGAGGTTGGGATCTGTTAGTTTGGTTTGTCACCTTTCCCAATTGTGAAAATTACATTCTATATCAGTGTTCTGCAGAAATGGAGTTGTTGACTCTAAAGGTATCATAAAACTGAAATATGAATCAGATATCAGAAATAATGGGTTTGATTCCACCAACTGCGATTCGTATGTATGTATGATACCTCACCAACCACACATTCCTTTCCCAAAGCATACAGGAGCACGAGTCATGCTAAACTGCCCTGCTCTTCCTATTCCTCCTCCATCTCTTCCATCCCTCAATGTTCACAACGTGCCAATGGCTGTAAACCCCAAAGAATTCTGCCCACCTTCACTGAGCATCCTGAAAATCCAACTTGAGACATCTCCATGTCAAAAGAAGCCTCGTTTACACTGACTGATCCTGTAAATACAAAAACAATGACAGAATACATCATCTCATTACACCTGGAACATGATACACCTTGAATGTGCTGTACTAGCAAGGTCGCTGTGTTTCAACAAAGGTAGCACAATGTAAAATAAAATCGACTCATTGGTTCCAATGTTCTAACATTTGAATCTATATATTACTTAAACTCTCATCTTGTGTGTGTATATATATATATATATATATGTATGTATGTTCCCGAAATACAGCCAAAACGGTACACGATAGCACAAAAATTTTAGGGCCACCTTACTCACCATTCACCTGCAGTGTGCAGTATCAAGTTTCGTTCAAATTGGGCAAAGAAAAAAATGATTAAAAAAACAATTACCGATTCAGTCAAGTACTCTTCGGGAGAATTTGATCAATGCAAACAACCTCAGCGGTATAGTTCGCTGGAGCTATATATATTTTTTTTTCTTGAAATGATTTTTTTCATCAACCACGGTCACAACGGGAACCCAACGGGTTAACAGGTCATCTAGTTTGATATAAAAGTTGGCAATATCTTTGTAGATTCTGTACAAGAAAGGGCATTAAAAACAACTCTATCCCAAAGCAGCCGTTTCCCTCAGTCATCCACTCAAGGGTCTGTTCCTGGATTCGTTTCTTCAGCTTAAGGTGTGAATATGACAGGATGCACCTGAATGGTATTGCTGTCAACAATGGCATATCTTGCAACTTCGAATGACAATGGGGTTACAGTGGAGCTACAATTGATCTGAGAATCTACCGACGTATTTCTGGACACGTATATTCTCCCCTCAAAAAATTGCCATTTTCAGTAGGAAACAGGCATGGCATCATAATCATCATTATCTTTTGCTTTATGTTGTATCTTACACCAAGATGAGTCACACATAACTTAACAAAGAAGATAGAAAAATGGAGGGAAAAAAATACAAATACAATAAATTAGAGAGAATGAGAAAGGGTTGTAGGAATAAGGAGAGTGGAGTGGGAATCAAGTAAGAAGTTGGGAAGAGAGAAGTCGGCAAGGTTGGAATGCAATTTGGAAGCAGAGAATGATTCAAAATGATGGAAGGAGAGTGGCAGCAAGTTCCAGACGGTGTGAATTGGGAGAATGTGCAGAAAAGACAACCGGCAATGCATGTGTGGAACGAGTTAGTGATGGAACAAGAACGAGATGATACGAGTTGGTTTGAAAGGGAGAACATTGGATGTAATTTTGAATGATAAGTAGGAATAAGAAACAGGATCTGACAATTTAGAGGAAAGAGAGGAGTCGAGGGCGGACCTAAGGTCTTATAAGAATGATGAGAGGGCAGGAACATTGATGAGAAAGATCACAGAGCATGAGAGAGCAGATAGTAATAATGAATATGAAAACGACTTGAGAACAGAACCAATCATGTTGGAAGATGTGTTGTCCAGTCCAGTCTGTGTATAGTTTTAAAAATGCCGCACACTGCACAGTTAATAAATATGCTTTCATATTCAAATAAAGTTTCCAAGTTTACTTTTTGTATACAGAGTCGAGGCTCATTGAAGAGCTAGAATACGGAACGGATCAGTATGCAACAGAACAAGGAGCAGCAGAAAGAGGAAGAAATGCCAACAGCAGGGCCGACAAACTAAATAGCCGGGAACGGACAACAAGGGATGCAGGCAAGAATGAGGGGTAGGGGAGAATGTAGGTGATGGATAATATGGATTCTGAAGCAAAATTTGGGGTGGGGGGAGTTTGGTTTAAAGGGTGTAGAAAATATCATGGTTTTGGATTGAGGACAATCTGAGATGGTGGTGAACAGCTATCTTGAAGGCCTGGAGGGAAGAATGAGATTGAAGATAATTTAGACATTGGTTACACAGGAAGGATAAAAGAGGAACAAATGATTGAAGGTGAGCAGTGATCCTTGATTTGGGGAGTTTCACAAGAAGGGGGTTGATGGTGGACCATGTGCGACTTGAAGAAGCCTGGAGAGGTGGGTGGGGGCAAAGCACGGAGAGGATCGATGGTACAAGATCAGAAAGAATGCAAAAGAAGACAGAGTGACCACCGACCTATCTGTGATGGCGAAGTGATAGGCCCATGGACTCAGCTTCATCGTGGGAGATTCCAATGACCTTGAAGGCCTTGGTTTCTATGATGTCAAGCTGAGCAACGTGGAAGGCAGGGGTGCCAGCCCAGATGGAAGAGCAGTCCTCCATCAAGTTGCGGATGAAGGCTTTGTCGGTGGATATGAGCTCAGGTGTATCAAGGAAGAACTTTGTACGATGGAGGATGCCCAGTCGGTGGCTGGATTTGGAGGCCAACTTTGAAATGTGGTTTGTGCAAGGAAGATCATGGCTGACAGTGAAACCCAGGAGTTTGAATGACATAGCTTACTCAAGAGGATTACGGTCCTTTTGGAGAGAGAGAGAGAGAGAGAGAGAGAGAGAGAGAGAGAGAGAGAGAGAGAGAGAGAGAGAGAGAGAGAGAGAGAGATCGTTGCAGTAGATTGGAGGGGTAGAGGGTTGCCAGATGGTCCTTTTGGAGAGAAAGATAGTGAGTGTGTGAGATTTCTCAGGATTGAAAGACATATTCCAAGTGTTTGACCAGTTTGTGATTTTGTCAAGGTCTGAAGAGAGGGAAGAGGCTGCAGCTTGCTTGTCTAAAGGATGAGAGGTTTCAGGCAGACGGTTGAGTCATCAGCAAAAAGATAACAAGGATTTACAAGCGAGTTCAAGAGATTGTCGATGAAGGTTAGGACTTGTCATTATGGAAGACGAGCAAATCAATTAACTGTGGATTCATGTTTGACAGTGCACATGGCCACAAGAATAAGACTGCCTATTTCAATACATTCATTGTTATGGCATTAAATGGGAAAATATGAAAGTAATTGGACATCCAACTGACACCCGAAAGCGCAAGCTCCAGGCTGCCACAAGTCAACTCCTCTGCGTCATACTGTCAGACAACTCGAATATGGAGATACATACATCTTCTTCTTGCGTATGGCAGCTTAGCTGCTGGGGTAGCTATCGTTTCTTGGAAGCGAGACTGTGTCGCTGATGCAGTGCCCCCTCTACCAGTACACACTGGTACTCATTTCGCCAACCTCGGAAGGATGACAGGCTGAGTCAACCCCCTGGTGTATTAATTCAGCGGCCAACAGGACTTGAACTCAGGACCTTAGGATCCCAAGCCGCCACCCTAACCACTAAGCCAACACCAGGCTCGATACATACATGGGGAGCATGCACAACAATGCGTTGCTGCATCCACGTTCCACCGATACTCCAGGAGCCTCCAGCTGGCCCATTGCCCCAGGCAGATGCCTGGCCCATCCCCATTTTTAGGATCGGACATTCAGGCACCCCACCCAAGGCATGCCTGAGGTTAATCCGAGGGACCACCAGCTGGTGGACGACACCTTAGCAGCACCCACACACACTACAGTGTGTTTTCCAGAGTGAAGTGTTTTTGGTGGCCGGAGTGCAAATCCCCCCCCCCCCCCGGAGTGCAAAAGAGATTCCCCGTTAATCCACCCAAACCTACCTCCTTCAAATTCCCTGTCTTCCTTCCCGAAAGTCCCTGTCGTGTAAGGTCCTGAAAGTCCCTGTGGTGTCCCTTCCACAAGATCTCCTAATATCTCTGTTCCCCACTGCTTTGTCCTTCCCTCTCTTGCCCCTCTTGTCTCCTGCCCCCATTGTTGTGCGTTGTGTGTTCGCTCTCATATGAGCCTCGACAATATATACACCAATTTTTTAATTTTTTTTTTACCTCCGAGGGCAGGTAACCAACTGCAGGACAACGTCCACAGATGCAGTTGGCACCAGATATGGATGGCCTTTGGCTCACAAGGAGCTCCTCCACCCTTTGGCAGTTTTTGTATTTAATCCTGCTTCTGTCCATGTCCATACATCCTCCACACCAGGGGGACCTGGTGGGGGGAGCCAGTTCAGTTCCAATACTTGACCATGAACAGGTTAGTATGGGTTTTGCATGATACCCATAGCAAGCCACAGATCTGATCCAGCCTGAACCTGACAAATGAAGGATTGGGTACCACCATATCAGCTGGGCTGCTTTGTACCATCTATTAGCACAGCACAATGCAGGGCCCCATCCTCAAGCAATCCCCCAACCCCAGCCTTTGAGTGGCCGGATTACAGATGCAAGCCACTACGCCCAGCAGAATATATGTGGATGAATAGAGTAAAACACTTCAAATCGATCTTATCCAGGTTTTCTGCATACCCTCAAGGTATTGGGATGCCACATAGCACACCCATCAATCACATCAAGCAAAGTACAAAACAAAATGAAGTGCCATATTTGAGTGGGAATGCTTGGGAAATTAAATAGTAGTCAATCAGGTAAAAGCAAAATGAACCGATATGCGTTACATGCCACACATGTTTAAGGAAAATAATTCACATTTATAATATGTGATGTCGGCTCAAATATTTCTATCTTTGCAACCACACCTTCCAAGCTGAATATCCGCTCCCCAAGTGTGGCCACAATGTCATTCAGCGCTGCCTCGTCTGCCACATTAAGGAAGTGCTTTTCAAGTGGGAGGCTTGAAATTGACTTGATCTCAGAGATAAACCCAGAGGGATCAATGTTCTTTCGCTTATAATATCCAAGCACCTAGAAAACAAACAAATCTATTGCTCTTTCAAAATAAAAGAACACAACAGTTTTGAACATGGTAATTTCAATACAATGAAGCCTCTTGAAAGAGAACAGAGAAAGGACATGAAGCAGTTTCAACCAGTACACATAAGGGAAGTGTGGAAGAAGCAGACTGTTGATACATTAAAATGAGATATGAGGGGGAAACTGAAGCTTCAGTCAATTAGCTTGGTTGGTTCAAGCAGAAGAAAGAATAACCATTGAAAGTGAAGCTCTCAGCTCACATTCATTTATATTTGTCTGTGTGTGTGTGCAATGCATTACGTTTTATTTCTCTGTGCAGGGATCTCGAGAAACAGTAAGAACCCATATGATAGAATATAGATCAAGCTAAAGGATATAAGATCTTTGTTGTTACCTTTGCCAACAAAGGTTATGTTTTCAAACCCTGTTTATGTGTCCGTCTGTCTGTGAGCAGGCTATCTCAAAACGTTACGGATGGATTCAGAAGAAGCTTGGTGGACAGGTTGGACGTGTGACAAGGATGAATTGATTCGATTTTTGTGAAGATCTGGATGCGGAAATGAGAATTTTAAAAATGATTCTTCACCATTGAGAGATGGGGCCAAAAACGATATACAAGCACGATATCTCAAAAGGTTGACGGATTCGGACAAAACTTGGTGGATGAGTTGGGTAGGTGAAAAGAACAAACCAAATAGATTTTACTGTGACATGGGTGAATGGTCCGAATGCAGATCCGACCTATCAGTGGTATACAAAACGTTCACTGAACAACCTGGCAGAGGTATGCACTCGACTGAGTACCGTTCTAGTTACGTACTGGTTTTGTTCTCTTTTCTGTTCGCATGTCATAGACATGAAAGCACAATGACTTGCAGACATGAAATGGCCGCTGCTTACAAATGTTTGCTGGCCGCATTAAACAGGTGGCTACATGGTGATTTCGTTTTTGTTTATAATGTCACATGAATGAAATGTGCAGAATCCCAGTGGGAAGAAAACACAGGAATCCTATGAGGAACAAAATAAAAGTGGCCACAATCAGTGACAGATATGAATGTGATTGTATTTTAGCACAAGAAGCACTGTGTAATAGTGTGTCCCATTCTGTGAGCTAGAGCTACATACAGCAATGGCATAGCGTGTGATTCCATCTTTCTCACACGCAGCAATAGCTTTCTTCAGATCATCACTGTCATGAGATTCACCATCTGTCACCACTATAAGAACCTTTGAAGCACCTTCTCTTGCCCCAAATGCTGGACTGAATGCTTCCTCTCTGAGAAACAGGTAAGGAGAGAGGAAAATCTTTCACATTAAAATTCATAACTAGAGAGAGATAAGTTGAGTGAAAATTGTAAATACGTGGAACCCGCCTGCATGTTTGTTTTAGCGCCGGCAATTTTAGTTAAGTTGTCCGAATGAGTCTGTGAGAGTTTGTTTAGTTAGTTACGCAGCGCATTAGGTTATTTATTTTTTGGGACACGTTTAAAGAAATGTCGCACTCAGGGATCCGAAGGTAGAACGTACTAGGGGAAAACTTGCACATGCTGGTCACACGAAAATTTGATGACTCGGGACGAGTCTGTAAAAGGGGAGGGGTAGTGTTCGAATTTGGAATTCAATCGCACACACATACAGGTTACCTTAGTCAGCTATGTCGATAAGTGCATGTTCCCTAGATAGCTCACCTCCCATTGTTTAAATGTTTTGAAATCGTTAGATGCGCTGCGGATCGATTAATAGTTAGGGAAAGAAACAATGGAGACGTCCCTCCCCTCTTCTGGAAGAGGAAGAAGAACCCTGCGGTGACGTCAACAACTCCTCCCACCCGTGGTTGAGCGGGGGTGGATCATGAGGGCATGAGTCACGCCGGGTGCGGGGGAGGGGTGCAAAGGATAAAGAGGACATCTTTTCTTTGTTCAGGGAGAATCCAAAAAGTCGAGTAAAAGGAGTCCAGTGAAAAAGAGTCCCGTGGTAGGGCTGAGTTCGTGGGCTGAGCTCGTGGGAGTCCCGTGGTAGAGTTCGTGTGCTGAGTCCCATGGGAGGAGTAAGCTTTTTGCTTCGGCAGTTGGGGGAGTGGTGAGGAACCCAGAAGCCAAGGAGCTGCGTGGAAGTCCGGGCGTCGCGAAGGAGACGCGAGCTGGAGGCGCAGCCTTGCCTGCTGTGTCGCGCAAACCGCGCGTTCGTGTGGAGAGAGCCGGAGAGAGCTCGCCTGCCACACGGAAGGCTCGAGCTCGACCGCGGCTACGCTAGCTGCCGTGGGGAAGGAGCATCATGGGTCGCATCATTTATATCGAGTGAATATTAAACGCTGGGCGGTGTGTAAACACGATTGGGTTTGATTTATATTGAGTGAATATTTAACGCTGGGCGGTGTATAAACACGATTGGGTTTTATTTATATCGAGTGATTATTAAACGCTGGGCGGTGTGTAAACACGATTGGGATTTATTTATATCAAGTGATTATTAAACGCTGGGTGGTGTATAAACACGATCGGGTTTGATTTATATCGAGTGAATATTAAACGCTGGGCGGTGTATAAACACGATTGGGTTTATTTATATCGATTGATATAAACCTTCCTCTGGCGCTTCGGTTCCTTGCCAGAAGCCTTAGAAGGTGCAAGGCGTTTGGGCGGCATCGTGGGGCTTGGAGAAAAAACGTAGAAAATATTCGAAGTTCACAAGCGAAACTTTGTCTCGTGCGTTGTGTGACTGGTCGAGCGCCACGCGTTATAATTTATTGCTTAAATAATTTATATTTTATATTATATTACCACGATGTACCGGGGAATCCGCAGAAAAAATTGTTAGGTTCCAAGGGAAAAACCGCGATGAAGCGGGGGCGCGATAGGTGAACCCGCGATATAGCGGGGGATTACTGTATATATATATATATATATATATATATATATATATATATATATATATATATATATATATATATTAAAATGGCCTATAGGAGTTTTTTATCGTGATTTCTGATTAAAAATGTTTTTTCACAATACTCGTTCTGTAAAATTAAAAAAACAAACCTCTTAGGGAACGCCCCTAAAAATTCTGCCGAAATCCACTGAATGACGTGTAACCCACATGACGTCATCTCCAGAACAACAAAGGCTGTACGCAAATTACTTGGGTTGGTGGTCTACATGAGTGTATTGGCTTTCTGTGTGTTTCCACAATCGATTGATCGACTCAAACGCTTCGTTCATTTCTGCTTTAAAAAAATCAAACATTTGGTTTTGAATAATGGATGACATGGACTTTGATTTGTCTGGTAGCAACAGTGAGTGTGAGAGAAATGAAGGATTTTGGTCTGAATCAGATGGAGAATTGTCGGATAACGTAGTCGCGGCAGGTGAAGTTCAGGCAGCTGGAATTGGAATACAGCCTTACCAGTTCGAGCCCGAAGCAGGACAAGCAGAGGAAACTGGCGATGAAATTCCCGGAGTTCATGATGATCGTGAGGACATGAAGGAAGACTTGCAATAACAACTGGTTGGACTAAATCCTATTCGTAATTCAATAATGTAAATTCTACTTGCATACTGCTCGATATCAGAAATATTTTAGTGAGGTGACGTGACCAGCGCAGCGCAGCGGACAAGTTGCTCTGCGGCGAATGAGTCGCAAGCAAGGCCAGCCCATGTCATCGGCCGTATCTCTCCCGCATAAAACGAAGCAATCTCGCTGTCCGGATACGATGAAAACTTGTGTGCAGAACACACCTTGTGACACAATTGTCTAGAGTAGTCCGATAAATCTGACATTCTGTTGCATTTTTATTCTTTTATTCCTACTGTCGTCATGTAGCGCCAGTAGAAAACAATGAAGAAAAGAGATAATAAAAGAAAACTACAGCACGTCAGATTTATCAGACCAGTCGGACAGACGACGGATTTATCAGACTAGTCTAGACACTAGAGTTGACAAGTAACTTGTATTGGCATGCACACGATGTACAAGTCAATGCGTAAGAGTCCTGAGGCTATGAGGCTGTGTAATAGGACAGATAAATTTGTCTTTCATAGTTGTGCCAACATATTTTCCCTGTTCATTTATTACAGCATTTTGGCTAAATGTTAATGAATAGCAAGCCAATGGAAGCAGTACTTCACTTTAGAATAAACCCATGTATGTCGAGTGCAGCCATGTATGTCGAGGCTTGCATGTATGTGGAATCGTTCCTATCCCAGCAGGCTGGTTTCAACGAACAATTCAATAAGCTGCAAAATGTGGGTGCAGGTTTTTCACATTGTTTGATTTTAAAATTATCTCCTTGCACCTTGAAATGATGCAATATTAATCTTTAGTATTTTACTTGTATGTTACTGTAAGTTTCTTTTTTAATGAAAGGTTCAACAGTCACATTTATATTTGTGGACATGGTCTCCTTCTTCTTCTTCTTTCGGCTAGCTCCCGTTAGGGGTCGCCACAGCGGATCAACCGTCTCCATTTGGCTCTATCCTCCACATCTTCCATTGACACTCCAACCACCCGCATGTCCACCCTCACCGTATCCATGAACCTCTTCTTTGGCCTTCCTCTTCTCCTCCTGCCTGGCGGCTCCATCTTCAACATCCTTCTCCCGATATACTCCGCTTCCCTCCTGTGCACATGTCCAAACCATCTCAATCTCGCCTCTCTCACTTTGTCTCCAAACCGTCTACCTGCGCTGTCCTCTAATAACTCATTTCTTATCCTATCCATCTCGTCACTCCAACGAGAATCGCAGCATCTTTAACTCTGCCACCTCCAGCTCCGCTTCCTGTCTTTTTGTTAGTGCCACGCCTCCAAACCATACAACATAGCTGGTCTCACTACCGTCTTATATACTTTCCCTTCACTCTTGCAGCTACCTTCTGTCACAGATCACTCCTGCAACTCTTCTCCAACCACTCCATCCTGCCTGCACTCTCTTTTTCACTTCTCTCCCACACTCTCCGTTACTTTGGACAGTTGATCCAAGTATTTAAACCCATCCACCTTCCCCACCTCAACTCCTTGCAACCGCACCATACCACCACCCTCCCTCTCATTTACGCACATGTACTCCGTCTTACTCCGACTGACTATCATTCCCCTTCTCTCCAGTGCGTACCTCCACTCTCGAGGCTCGCCTCAGCCTGCTCCCTACTCTCCCTACAGATCATGATGTCATCCGCGAACATCATAGTCCAAGGAGACTCCAATCTGATCTCGTCCGTAACCTGTCATCACCATTGCAACAGGAAGGGCTCAGAGTCGATCCTTGGTGCAATCCCACTTTTACCTTAAACCGGTCCGTCATTCCTACTGCACACCTCACGCTGTCACACTGTCCTCATACATATCCTGCACGATCCTCACATACTTCTCCACCACTCCCGACTTCCTCATACAATGCCACAACTCCTCTCTTGGCACCCTATCATAAGCTTTCTCCAAATCCACAAACACACAATGTAATCCTTCTGGCCTTCCCTATACTTCTCCATCAACATTCTCAAAGCAAACATTGCATCAGTGGTGCTCTTTCCTGGCATACCATATTGCTGCTCACAGATCGTCACCTCTCTTCTCAACCTAGCTTCCACTACTCTTTCCACACCTTCATGGTGTGGCTTAACAACTTTATCCCTCTGTAATTTCCACAGCTCTGCACATCACCCTTATTCTTGAAAATCGGAACCAGTACACTTAATCTCCACTCCTCCGGCATCCTCTCACTTTCCAAGACTTTATTAAACAATCTTGTTAACAACCCCACTGCCATCTCTCCTAAGCACTTCCATGCCTCCACTGGTATACCATCTGGGCCAACCGCCTTTCCACTTTTCATCTTCTTCATAGCAGTCCTCACTTCATCCTTACTGATCTACCCCACTTCCAGATTCACTATCTCCACCTCTTCCAACCTTCTCTCTCTCTCATTTTCTTCATTCATCAACTCCTCAAAGTACTCCATCCACCTTCTCAACACACTCTCCTCGCTCATCAGCACATTCCCATTTGCGTCCTTTATCACCGAACCTGCAGCACATCCTTCCCAGCTCGGTCCCTCTGTCTTGCCAATCGGTATAAATCCTTTTCCCCTTCTTTTGTATCCAACTTCTCATACAGCTCGTCATATGCCTTTTCCTTGGCCTTTGCCACTCTCTTTTTGCCTTTCGCCGCCACTCCTTTACTCCTGCCTACTTTCTTCATCTATCTGACTATCCCACTTCCTTTTTGCCAACCCCTTCTTCTTATACTTTCCTGTACTCCTCGTTCCACCACCAAGTCTCCTTATCTTCCTTCCTCTGTCCAGATGTCACACCAAGTACCTTCCTAGCTATCTCCCTCACCACTTCTGCTGTAGTTGCCCAATCATCCCACCCATCTTTACCACCATCCAACGCCTGTCTCACCTCCTCCCTAAATTTCATGCAAGTCTTCCTCCTTCAGCTTCCACCATCTGGTCCTTGGTTCAGCCCTCACTCTCATCCTCAACCTCACCTCTAAAGTCATCCTACAGACCACCAATCGATGCTGTCGAGCTACACTTCCCCTGCCACCACCTTACAGTCACTAATCTCTTTCAGGTTGCATCTCCTGCTTAAGATGTAATCCACCTGTGTGCACTTTCCTCAACTCTTGTATGTCACCCTGTGTTCCTCCTTCTTCTTGAAATACGTATTTACCACTGCCATTTCCATTCTTTTTGCAAACTCTACCACCATTTGCCCTTCCACATTTCTCTTGTTGAGACCGTACCTACCCATCACCTCCTCATCCTCTTTATTCCCTTCCCCAACATGCCCATTGAAATCTGCTCCAATCACCACACTTTCATCCTTGGATACACTCTCCACCACTTCATCTAACTCACTCCAGAAGTCTTCTTTATACTCCATCTCACACCCCATATGTGGGGCATATGCACTGATGACATTCATCATCACCCCTTCAATTTCCAACTTCACACTCATCACTCGGTCAGACACTCTCCTCACTCCAATACCCTCTTGACATAATCTTCCTTCAGGATTACCCCGACACCCATTTCTCCTCCCATCCACACCATGGTAGAACAGTTTGAAACCACCTCCAATGCCCCTAGCCTTACTCCCCATCCACTTGGTCTCTTGTACACACAGTATGTCCACCTTTCTTCTCTCCATCATATCAGCCAACTCTCGCCCTTTGCCAGTCATCGTCCCAACATTCAGAGTTCCAACTCTCACCTGCACACTTCTACCCTTCCCCTCTCACTGCCTCCGGACTCGCCTTCCCCGTCTCCTTCTCCTCCTTCGCCCAGCAGTAGCACAATTTCCACTGGTACCCTGCTGACCACCGGTACCAGTGGCGGTCGTTGGTAACCCGGGCCTCGACCGATCCGGTATGGAAATTCGTTTTGTTGTCCGCATAATGATTTGGCATAGGTTTTACGCCGGATGCCCTTCCTGACGCAACCCTGGTCGCCTCTTACGACACACAGGGATATGGTACACCTATTCTAACCGGGGCATACACCGGGCCCAGTACATGGTACTCATTTCGCCGACCTCGGAAGGATGGCAGGCTGAGTCAACCCCTGGTGTTTTCGACTTGGTATATATATATATATACACATATATACATATATACACACATATATACATATACACACATACATATTAATTCAGTGTCCCAACGGGGCTTGAACTCAGGACCTTTTGGGTCCCAAGCCACTGCCCTAACCACTGCGCAACACCAGGCTTATTTCAAGATTTGGCATTTTGTGGACATGGTATAGCCCTTTATTGTGCATACATGTATTGGATTTGTACACGACTACGACAAGGTAGTAAAGGGATAAATAATTTCCTCGTGATTGTTCTGCATACACGGCTCAGAAGCAGAATTTCTTTTCCGCGAAACAATCACAGGATTAAGATGATCAGTGAGATAGCAAACAAATGTGCACAATGCATTTGTACGTACTTTATACGGCGCACGACGTCTAATCAATCCACTCTGAGAGAGTCGCGTTCTGGAGATGACATCAACGGTCACGTGACCTGCGGTTGCTGAAGTCAACTTTTTGAGGGCGGGGCATAGCAAGTTGTGAAAAGCACTACAAATGTTCGAAATATTGGTCTAATTATCCATTGTTG
>CM068963.1:9445303-9460807 GCA_035128595.1 Eptatretus atami
AGTTGACTCTGGCCTCCAGAGCTGTCCATTACATCCATAAAGACAAACGGAAACCTGAGAATAACGGTAGTCTAGCGGACCACCCAATATACATATACATATATATTGTTACTGGCCGGGGGTCGGCCGCCAACGACCGCTCTGAACGGAGCCGCAAGTCGAGTCGGCCCGACCGATCGCCCGGAATATAGATCGCCGCCCGATAACTCCGAGCGACGCGGTCCTTGTACAAGAACCGAAATACGCCAATCGGCAGATCACGTGGGGAGGGTCGATTGCCAATCTTCAATGTACCTAATACCCACGTGATCCAACTACCGGGGTATTCCACCCTCGACGGAACTCGTACGGAACAAACCGCCGAGGCGAGCTTGTCCGTGCGCGATTCCGAGCGGCGTAATCGCCGAGAACCGTCGGTCCAAATGTCCCCCTATTACGGCAAACCAACGGCTTTCTAATCCCAAACACACGAAATGTTCAGTCAATGAGGGAATGGACGCAACGAGCAGGTTTACATTCACACAAGGACATTTATTATAATAAAACACGTATGCAATTAAATAAGCAAACACGTATGCAATTATACAAGCAACAAAAGCACGACAAAAGAACTACAACCGTCTACTTATTATGTACAGTCATTTACACTTAACAGCAGTTCCTACTTATTAGACGGCCCACGGGCACACGTACGCACACACACACACACACCCTACATACATACATATACATACATATATATACACATACACATATATTTTGTAATTGTTGGGGCTGTACTTGGTAGTTTCGGTTTGGTGCATGACATCTACTATTCACACCTGTTTCTGGAAGTTTTTTTGATTGGAGGAAAAATGACATCTGTAAATGAAGTCACAAATGTAAAGTCACCTCTGGTCAATCTCTGCCACTTCTTTAACCTTAACAGTCAAAGCATCCCAGCACAAGAGAACCATTTTGCAGTTCTGAAAAGACACTCACCCCTTCCAACAGCCGAGTCCACCAGCCATATGGGCCTCACTGCAAGGACATTCCTGCTTAAAGGATTGCAATCGTTGATGAAAACTGATGATGCACACTTTCCTTATGTCTGCATCCACAATGCTCCCCTCCCCCAGCCCAGGTACTGTTGCATACTTTTTTTTAAATATCTGCACCCACACCCCATTCCATCCCGCCAATAGATTAAATCAATTGCATAAAGCTATTTGACTGGCATGTCGATGCCACAAAATGTAAAAATACTGTGTTCTTTCAATTTGCTAAATAAATTAAAGCTTCAGAATATAAAGCCATTGTTTCCTTAAAGAAATCTCCAATAACTTATCATGAGTAATGAGAAACCTGATGAGAATTTTACCAGATCTCATGAGAAGTTCTTGGAAAGTATCCAATAACTTAAAACCAATACCTCTCAGATTTCCCACGACTTCTGCCAGATTTGCTTAAATTGCTGATGTGTGGGGAGAGGGATGTGCCATTGACACAATTCCAGGACTTCTTACTCTGAACGGCTGGTTTGATGCTGCCAGAAATCTTCAAGTCTGCTGTGATATTGCTGCAAACTCCAACTGTAAAGTAAGAGTTTCCACAGTGCTGGGACCACAGGGGTCCACATGCCTGCAAAAATGACAGTCAAACTTGAGTGTTTTGGCAAACACATTTCATAAATGATATTTAGTCATATTAAAAACTAGCAAATACAACCCGTCATTTCACTGACGGGAATATTAAGGGGGCAGAAGTAAGAAGGGGGAGAGAGAGGATAGGGGATAGGGTGAGGGGAGGGGAAAGAGAGAGACAGGAGGGGAGTTGGAGGAGGGGAGGAGATGAGGCAAGGTGGGGGAGCGAGGCAGGAGTGTGAAAAAAGAAGCAGGATGAGGGGAGGGAAAGGAAAGCAGCATGAGAGGGCAAGGGAAGGCAGCATGAGGGGAGGCAAGGAAGGCAGCATGAGGGAGGGCAAGGAAGGCAGCATGAGGGAGGCAAGGAAGGCAGCATGAGGAGAGGAAGAGAAGGCAGCATGAGGGGAAGGCAAAAGGCAGCATGAGGGAGAGCAAGGGAACAGCATAAGGGGAGGGCAAGGGAAGGCAGCATGAGGGGAGGCAAGGAAGGCAGCATGAGGGAGGGCAAGGGAAGGCAGCATGAGGGAGGGCAAGGAATGCAGCATGGGCCAGAATGGGAGGCAACATAAGGCAGGGTGAGGGAGGGAACGGTAAGCAGCGTGAGGGGAAGGTCCGTCCGGACATAACCACCATCCAGATATAACCACCATTGAGATACATCAAGGAAGGCAGTGTGAGGGGACATAACGGAGGGCAAGGTAAGGCAGTATGAGGGGAGGGAACGGTAAGCAGGGTGAGGGGAGGGTCCATCTGGACATAACCACCGTCCAAAATAACCACGCTCTAGTACATCAAGAGAAGCAGCATGAGGGGAGGTTCATGAGGACATAACCACTGTCCGGACATGTCCGGAAATAAACCACTGTCTGGACGATGGGTAAACTAAGTGGGGGGAGAAAAAAGAGGGGAGGAGAGAGAGGGGTGAGAGACGAGGAAGCAGGGGGAGTGAGGAGGTGGTGGAGGGTGGTGGAGTAAGGAGGGGTAGGGGAAGGAAGGCAGCGTGACAGGAGGAGGAGCAAGTGTGATGGGTGAGAGCACGCGAAGGCAGCATGAGGGGAGAGTCCGTCCCGAGATAACCACTGTCTGGAAATAAACACCGTCCAGACACGAACAGAGATAACCACCGTCGGGACACGTGAGGAGATAACCACCGTCGGGACACGTGAGGAGATAACCACCGTCGTTATCCCGACGGTGGTTATCTCCTCACGTGTCACGTACGTGTGGTTATCTCCTCACGCTGTTCCCGACAGTGTGGTTATCTCCTCACGCTGTATCCCGACGGTGGTTTATCTCCTCACGTGTCCCGACGGTGGTTATCTCCTCACGTGTCCGACGGTGGTTATTCTCCTCAGTGTCCCGACGGTGGTTATCTCTCACGTGTCCCGACGGTGGTTATCTCTCACTGTGTCCCGACGGTGGTTATCTCCTCACGTGTTCCCGACGGATGGTTATCTCCTCACCTGTCCCGACGGTGGTTATCTCCTCACGTGTCCCGACGGTGGTTATCTCCTCACGTGTCCGCGAGTGTTATTTCTCACGTGTCCCGACGGTGGTTATCTCCTCACGTGTCCCGACGGTGGTTATCTCCTCACGTCGTCCCGACGGTGGTTATCTCCTCACGTGTCCCGACGGTGGTTATTCCTCACGTGTCCCGACGGTGGTTATCTCCTACGTTGTCCGACGGTGGTTATCTCCTCACGTGTCCCGAGGTGGTTATCTCCTCACGTGTCCCGACGGTGGTTAATCTCCTCCCATTCCGACGGTGGTTACTCTCACGTGTCCGACGGTGGTTATCTCCTTCCGGTCACGCTGTTGTTCCGACGGTGGTTATCTCTGTTCGTGTCTGGACGGTGTTTATTTCCAGACAGTGGTTATCTCGGGACGGACTTCTCCTCATTCTGCCTTCGCGTGCTCTTCCCCTCACATTTGCTCCTCCTCCTGTCACGCTGCCTTCCCTTCCCCTACCCCTCCTTACTCCACCACCCCTCCACCACCCCTCCTCACTCCCCCCTGCTTCCTCGCTCCTCCACCCCTCTCTCTCTCCCTCTTTTTCTCCCCCCCCCCCACTTAGTTTACCCATCGTCCAGACAGTGGTTTATTTCCGGACATGTCCGGACAGTGGTTATGTCCTCATGAACCCTCCCCTCATGCTGCCTTCTCTTGATGTATCTAGACGGTGGTTATTTTTGGACGGTGGTTATGTCCAGATGGACCCTCCCTCACCCTGCCTTACCGTTCCCTCCCCTCATACTGCCTTACTTGCCCTCCGTTATGTCCCCTCACACTGCCTTCCCTTGATGTATCTCAATGGTGGTTATATCTGGATGGTGGTTATGTCCGGACGGACCTTCCCCTCACGCTGCCTTACCGTTCCCTCCCCTCACCCTGCTTATGTTGCCCTCCCATTCTGGCCCCTCATGCTGCATTCCTTGCCTCCCCTCATGCTGCCTTCCCTTGCCTCCCCTTATGCTGCCTTCCTTGCCCTCCCCTCATGCTGCCTTCCCTTGCCCTCCCTTATGCTGCCTTCCCTTGCTCTCCCCTCATGCTGCCTTCCTTGCCTTCCCCTCATGCTGCTTCTCTTGCCCTCTCCTCATGCTGCCTCCTTGCCCTCCCTCATGCTGCCTTCCCTTGCCTCCCCTCATGCTGCCTTCCCTTGCTCTCCCTCATTGCTGCTTCCCTTGCCCTCCCCTCATGCTGCTTTCCCTTTCCTCCCTCATCCTGCCTTCTTTTTCCACACTCCTGCCTCGCCTCCCCCACCTTGCCTCCATCTCCCTCCCCTCCCTCCCACTCCCCCTCTCGTCTCCTCTCTCCTCCCTCCCCTCACCCTATCCCCTATCCTCTCTCTCCCCCTTCTTACTTCTGCCCCCTTAATATTCCCGTCAGTTGAAATGACGGGTTGTATTTGCTAGTTTTTAATATGACTAAATATTATTTATGAAATGTGTTTGCCAAACACTCAAGTTGACTGTCATTTTTGCAGGCATGTGGACCCTGTGGTCCCAGCACTGTGGAAACTCTTACTTTACAGTTGGAGTTTGCAGCAATATCACAGCAGACTTGAGATTTCTGGCAGCATCAAACCAGCCGTTCAGAGTAAGAGTCCTGGAATTGTGTCAATGGCACATCCCTCTCCCACACATCAGCAATTTAAGCAAATCTGGCAGAAGTCGTGGGAAATCTGAGAGGTATTGGTTTTAAGTTATTGGATACTTTCCAAGAACTTCTCATGAGATCTGGTAAAATTCTCATCAGGTTTCTCATTACTTGATAAGTTATTGGAGATTTCTTTAAGGAACATGGCTTTATATTCTGAAGCTTTAATTTATTTAGCAAATGAAAGAACCAGTATTTTACATTTTGTGCATCGACATGCCAGTCAAATAGCTTTATGCAATTGAATTTAATCTATTGGCGGGATGGAATGGGGTGTGGGTGCAGATATTAAAAAAAAAGTATGCAACAGTACCAGTACTGGGCTGGGGAGGGGAGCATTGTGGATGCAGACATAAGGAAAGTGTGCATCATCAGTTTTCATCAACGATTGCAATCCTTTAGCAGAGAATGTCCTTGCATGAGGCCCATATGGCTGGTGACTCGGCTGTTGGAAGGGGTGAGTGCTTTTCAGAACTGCAAAATGGTTCTCTTGTGCTGGGATGCTTTGACTGTTAAGGTTAAAGAAGTGGCAGAGATTGACCAGAGGTGACTTTACATTTGTGACTTCATTTACAGATGTCATTTTTCCTCCAATCAAAAAAACTTCAGAAACAGGTGTGAATAGTAGATGTCATGCACAAACCGAAACTTACCAAGTACAGCCCCAACATTACAAAATATATGTGTATGTGTATATATGTATGTATATGTATGTATGTATGTTATATTATGTTACGAATTTGGAATTCGATTGCACACAACATAACAGGTTCCCTTATTCAGCTATGTCGATAAGTGCATGTTCCCTAGATAGCTCACCTTCCATTGTTTAAATGTTTTGAAATCGATTAGATGCGCTGCGGATCGATTTAATAGTTAGGGAGCGAACAATGGAGACGTCCCACCCTCTTCTGCGAAGAGGAAGAAGAACCCTGCGGTGACGTCAACAACTCCTTCCCACCCGTGGTTGAGCGGGGGTGGATCACGAGGGCATGAGTCACGCCGGGTGCGGGGAGGGTGCAAAGGATAAAGAGGACATCCTTTCTTTGTCGTGTAAAGAGGTCGTGGGAGTCCCGTGTGGTGAGTCCCGTGGTAGGGCTGAGGTTCGTGGCTGAGTTCGTGGGAGTCGTGGCTGAGTTCGTGAAGAAGTCCCGTTCTGAGTCCCATGTGCAGAGTTCGTGTGCTGAAGTCCCGTGGGAGGAGTAAGCTTTTGCTTCGGAGAGAGCAGTCGTTCAGGCAGGCCATCGGGTCTGCTTGGCTTGCTTGGCTTGAGGCCTCGGAACTTTTTGCTTCGGCTGGCGTCAGTGAGCTTCGGCTGCTTGCTTTGTTTTGGAAGGAACTTGAGCCAGTTTTCGGCTCGAGCTGCGAGTGGAGGCTTCTTCCTCTTCTTCCTCTCCTTCTTGGTTCGTGGAGTTTTTGTCTCCATTTTGTTCCCGGCTTGGTGCGACGCATCGCCTCTTCTTGGAGTTGGATCCTCGGGGAAGCGACGCATCGACAGGAAGGATCGGCGCCTGTCTCACCGGTGCGGGAGGATTCGCGGGAGCTCGGGAAGGATCGTGGCGATTGGATCCAGCTCGCTCTCGTGGAGCCGGGTCCGGACAAGTTGAAGACCACACGAGGTGGAAAGGTTCGAGTCAAGCTCTGAGTTTCAGCTCACCGTTCCTCCGAGCTGGACTCGTGATTAAAGGCCTCAGCCACCGTTTCTTGTGTGGTGTGTGTGTGTGTGCGTTACGTGTGCCCGTGGGCCCGTCTAATAAGTAGGAACTGCTGTTAAGTGTAAATGACTGTACATAATAAGTAGACGGTTGTAGTTCTTTGTGTGGCTTTTGTTTGCTTGTATAATTGCATACGTGTTTTGCCTTATTTAATTGCATACGTGTTTTATTATAAAATGTCCTTGTGTGAATGTAATACCTCTCGTTGCGTCCATTCCCTCATTGCTGAACATTTCGTGTGTTGGGAGTTAGAAAGCCGTTGGTTTGCCGAATGGGGACATTTGACCGACGGTTCTCGGCGATTACGCCGCTCGAATCGCGCACGGACAAGCTCGCCTCGCGGTTTGTTCCGTACGAGTTCCGTCGAGGGTGGATACCCCGGTAGTTGGATCACGTGGGTATTTAGGTACATTGAAGATTGGCAATCGACCCTACCCCACGTGATCTGGCGATGGCTATTTCGGTTCTTGTACAAGGACCCGTCGTCGGAGTTATCCGGCGGCGATCTTATTCGGGCGATCGGTCGGGCCGACTCGACTTGCGCTCCGTTCAGAGCGGTCGGTTGGCGGCCGACCCCCGGCCAGTAACAATATAGTGTTATGTATATTGGGTGGCTAGATCTACCGTTATTACTCAGGTTTCTCGTCTGTTTTATGGTGTAATGACAGCTCTGGAGGCCAGAGTCAACCGTTTTATGAAACTTGACTGTAGGTTTCATACCAGGACTAGTTGTATGCTTTTGAGCACTTGTTGTCTGGACGCCACCGTTCCAGCAACGGACCTTGAATTTTTTGAGAAAAATCTGAAAAATATTTTTATATTGTTTACGGCTGTGGAATTCTCAGAGCACCATAATAGTCCTTAGATCAGTCTATGCCAATAACGTCGTGTTCAGTTAGATACCCCACCGTTGTTTAATTTGGGAATTATCCGTGTGGACAGGGCTGTGACTCTTTGAGTTAAGCCGTTATTTGTTACATTCGTTATTTTGGACCAAACCACAGCCACCACCCAACCAATCTTCTCCACCAAGTCAACCACCAACCACCTCTCACGCCACCCACCACACCACCACACACCAACCACCTTCTCCAACCACACCACCTCCTCCGACAACGCGCAACCACCAACCACCCTCTCCACACCGCCTTCATAACAACGACATCTCCCCCACCATCTGTAAACCCCATCCTCCAATAGACAACCAAGCTGAAATAACATCTGCCTCACCTTCATCCCGAAGCGACGCCATCTTGCACCAAGCCGGGCGAGTCGCATGAACCGCATGTGCAGGAAGCGGGGGTCGCTCCAGGCAGTTTGGTGATCTCGCACGTCGCTCAACCGAGCAGTTTTGGCTGATCTTCTTGCGCTAACTCCTCTGTGCAAGCTTCGTCCAAGATTCGAGTCAAAAGAGAGAAAGGGGCGGGTACCTGTGGGGTCGAGTCAGCAAGAGCGGAGGTCAGATTCGTCTCTGGAGCCTATAAAGGCGAGCGGAGCGCCAGTTTCGGCAGTCTGGAGTCGCGTGGAGAGTCAGTCTGGAAGTGGGGAGCCCGATGAAGCTGAGGCCTGGAGACACAGTCCGGGAGGGAGGAGTCAGGAGAGCATGAGAACGCGAGCTGGCAGCGTTGCCAAACCTGCTGTGCTGCGCGACGTGTTCGTTGGAGAGAGCTGGAGAGAGCTCGCCAGCCAGCGCCAAAGGTCTGACGTGTGATCGGTTCGGCACGTTCAGCATCGCTGAAGGGACGGACGGGTTTCACAAAGTAGCATCAAACTTTGGAACGAGGCAACAAACGTCTCGTTCCCTCAAGGTCGCCGGGCTGAGCCCGAACCCCTGGCGGCTGTGGCAGAGCTGGCTCAACCGTAGGTACGCTAGCTGCCAGTGGGACGGACGTCGCGGGTCGCCATCGAGGCATCCACGGGGTGAGGTACTGCACGGTCATCGTTGGAACCCTTCAGTCGCCAGCTCACGTTAATAAAGGCCTACGCGTCCAGTCTGACCCCTTGCTTGGCGGGGTCTTTCCTAGTTTATTTGTGTGAAGTTGGCGCCGTGTCCGTTAAGTAGTACTGTTGTTAAGTGCCTTGTGAATAATAAATAATGAACGGTGTAAGTGCTTTGTCTTGCTCGGTCTTGTCCTTCCCGCATTCAATCACAGACCAACTGCATCGCGTGTTTCACCCATTATTCCTACCTGCATGACCTGCTTACTGTGTCAGTGTGTACTAATATAAATGTGCTTATTTGAATGTAACCTGTTCGTTCGGCATTTTCCCCAGAATGCCGTATTGTATTCGAATAATAGAGGGGCTTTTTAATAGCCGATAAAGAATAGGGTCCAACGAGGCTGGCGATAATACACCGCTCTGGTTAATCCCTGGAACGGAACGAACGCTTAAGTGGTTCGTGTCCAAGCAGGCCTTCGTTGAGGTACGGTTTCTCCAGTTAGTCATGCCTGGCGCGAATAATTAGGTATATCGAACAATTCGGCGATTTGACCCGTGCGCGCGCGGGGATAGATATTACTAGCCGTGGTGTTGCGCTTGAGCACACCCGTGACTGGTTGTTCAGGCGTTGTTCCGGAAAGTCCACGACTGAATTGTTTCGTCCGGTGGGCAGAGACGGCGCATTGGGCTAAAGCGGCTGTCCGACGCCAGCGGGGCGCGAATTCGTAGCATAATATATTTTTTTCTGAAATAAAAATCGTGCTTTCTGCGCTTTTCGCACTATTAACAACCTCTTGTCAGAAAATTTTCAGCCCGAGTCCGGTCAAAACTGTAGATGAGTATGCAATTATATAAGCGACCACACCATGCGCCTACGCGTTTTGTGTATAGTATATTAATAATGTTTATAAATGATATGTAATATGTTGTATGTATATGTATATATATAATATGTATGTATCATACATTATGTCGAGATCAGGTCTATTAGCTGTTGAATCAAGCATGTTTCTGCGCGTAATGTAGACGAGAGCTTTTAAATGCACCAAAAAAGTGTATACACGAGAGTAGGAACACAGGAATACTACAGCATTCAGCTCAGTCAAAACTCTGGCTCGCAAGCAGTTAGGTAACTTAATTATCTATTTTGTTATAGCCCCCACCCGCTTTTGAGGGCATCTGCTTTTGTAAGGATAAAAAACAACATTCCCAGCAACTGTTTTCTCTCTAAGATTGTAAAGCTATGACTTTCCCTTGCAAGAAGATCTGTTGTTGGTTAATGTGCATTGCAGATCTTCATCACAATATATTTTATCTTTTCATTGTATTCGGCCAGATTTTCCCATTCTGAGGAGTCTCAATCAATGAGGAAAGTTTATTTGAATTGTTTAAAGTATATTTCACAACAACTGGCTGAAATTTTGATGTTGGTGATGTTACCTATGCTGCAAATTGCCCCTTTTCCCTGATGCAATTTCTATAGAGTATTCTTGGATGGTCAGTGATTTTGCCCGGGTGTCTCGGGTTTGGGTTGAGTGTCTTTCACACCTTTCCACGAACCCTCACACTCTTGCACACTTCCACGTCCTCAATCTCCACAGAAATACTTGTCTCTCGGAGATGTTCAGGTCACGCTCCCAGGTCGTTGTTCCCTCATCTCCCTTCTAGACCCTGTCCTGCTAGAGGTTTTCAGGTGAGCCTTTCTAGCGTCGCCTTCACTCTCCTCTCGACACTTAAAACTCCCGGGTACCCCTCTTTTGAATGTGTATAAAGCTCCCTCTTTTTCGTTCTTTGTAAGATAAGACAGATCAAAGCAGCAGCGAACTTGCATGCCCTTTGCGAGAGAAAGAGGCAGTCTTATCTATCTTTAAAGCGACCTTATCTTTAAGCGGCTTTTCTCTACTTTTATCTCACACCAGAGCCAGTTCGCTTCTCCCGTCTGCTTATTCCTGCGACTACCCAACATGTCGATGATTCAGTTCAGCCGCTGATTGAATTCAGCAATGTCTCACTGATCATGATAGAGAAGAGCTTTATTGTCACACACCAAAACATGGCCATGGAGAAAAGAACTAGCTACACTGCAGTAGGTCAGTTAATCTAACTCTGGCGTCGCAAGCAGTTTGGTTTACTATATTATATAATTTTGTTCTGCCCCCCCTCTTTGTAGGTTGTTCTTATTTACCCCAATTCCATTCGGGTTTTCTATTTCCTTTCTCAGGATGATTTCTTTGAGGTAAAAAACCCCCAGCCCTGTTTTCTCCCTTTGGATAGGCAATATATGTTTCTTCTTATCAGGGAAGGTTCGTTTCTGGTTATTGTTAGCTTAAGAAAATATTGGGTGAGGAAGGTTATTCTCTAACGCATTTCGACCCTTCGTATCTATTGTGAAAAGAGAACACGCTGTTGAACTATACCAAACGTATGATTTTATGATCGGGCTTCTACGAGTCAAGGCCAAGATGTTGTACAGGAGCCAACGAGAAAGCCAGTAGTGTTCAGCTGCACGACAAAGAGAGAGAGAGAGAGAGAGAGAGAGAGCCTACTTGCTTGATTACCCAACAGTCAAAAACTGTAGCTTACTGAGAGCATTTTAAATGCTTAGCTTCCTCAATTAATGCTACATTCAATAAGAAAGTAATTCCTACTAAAATGGCTGCTCTCATCTGGTAGATGTTCGACAGCTTCCCACATATACATTACATATATTACTAATATTATCACATACATTTACTATATATATATTATACTATACACATCATATATACACATATATTAATTTTTATATATATTTTATATTATATTATATATATATATATATAATTATTTATTATATTATATCTATATTAACCTGATGTGTTTATAAATATAGGATTAGCCAAGATCCCCATTGATGCATGTTTAGCCAGTTGTTCGGGTATTGGACTGTTACAATGTGTGATCGGGAGGTTGTCCACAGCTGTTATTTGTTTGGTGCGTGGTGCTGTACCGAGAGGTTCTTCTTCTTTCCTTCCTCTCTGCCGGCATAGTTCCCCGCCCGCGCTCTGAGAGGGGAGTGGCCTAGAGAGGGAGTGAAATAAGGGAGGAGCAGTGGGCCGAGAGGCGAGCGAGGCCGGGAAGAGAGGCAGGACTGAGAGAGCACCGAGCGTCAGTCTGCGTCGCAGAAGGGGTGGAACTGAGAGCGCCTCGACACGCGCGACTTTTCGTGAGGACGAGCCGAAGAAAGGCAGGGAAAGGTCTGAGGTCTGTCTTGCCCTCGTGATGGAAACAGAATAAGTGGGAGTCGTTGATCTGCGGTAAGGGCGGCTGTGTCTGTCTGCGATCTGTTCGTGAAGAGGCAGGAGATGGCTAGTGGGCGGGTCGATGCCGATCGACTTTTATGAGGAGGGACATCGACAGGTTCATCCGGAGTCCGTGGACGGACCTCTGACATGTCCTACTACCTCAGGCTCGACGACGTCTTGGAAATCAATGGACCCAGCTGCGGGCAAACCTCGATTTGGCCTGTTCTGTGAACATGCCAGGCTGGACTTGTATACTGGACCTTGTGAGAAACACTGAATCCCGACCATCGATCTGAGTCTTGTTCCTGTCGACTTCACGCCGGGTCCGAACGCGCGAGGAGGGCGTGCGCAAGCGGTGCCTTGAGAAGAAAGAGTCGAGCGGCATTTTGCCAGCGCGTGTTGAGCTTGGTGTCGACCGTGGGACCGGTTGTCACGAGCACCATTCGTGCTTTGAACTTTCCTCTTCGGTCATTGACATTCACCAAGTACTCTGTGTCTTGTCTGCATACTGTCCATGTCTTGTCTGCATGGTGTTTAAGGTTCTATCTCGTAGGGTCCTTCGGAACCCGTAATCGTGCTTCCTAGTTAACGGTAAGATTTTATTAACATGTTCAGGAATGCTTTGCTTGTGTTCGGGTTTCCCCGATGTGTCCCCAATAATCTGCTGATTCCGTATGAGTTGCCACTTTGAATTAATTTGATGCCGCGCCGAGGAACGATCCGCTCATTTGGATATAAACCAAAATGGGTTACAGACTGGCAGGATTCGCTCGGTTTCTGACAAACCAGATCTGTAACCGGGGGCTTCCCAGCTGGCAAGACACAGTGTTTTGGTATCTGATCTGAGGCGCGGTTAACCCGGAGAATTGTGCCGACCAGCGGCGTTATCCCGGAGACGGCGGTGGTTGAGTGACGCCGAATATGTAACTTTGGCTGTCGAGAGTTAGGGTGCGAAAACCCCAAACTGGTTCGGACAGTGACTTGACATCATTGTCTCGAATCCCACCCACCGCTGAATCCTTACATTGTATATCGATATGTATCTGTCTATATTGTTGTGGACCTGAGGTCACGGGGGCTACGGACGAGGGTGGGGGCATCCCTGGTTTTCCACGGATCACCGGGATCACAGGGCCGTCGCACATTGAAAAAACTTTCGTGTCGTGGCGGGTCGCTAAACGAACTGCGAGTGACCATAGCTGACCACGTGACTATAGGGTCCTCCGGTCTGCACCGTTTACTAAGAACACGTGACCATTATCGGGGAATCACGCCTCGGCATTTATGCATTATCTTTATCTAGATTGTTGATGATTGCGGCCGAGCTTTCCACTGCACAAAGGCGATTGATATGAGAGCCATTAGTGAGGGAATATAACCTCCCGCTAATCAAATTACGGACATTGCTGGACCATTGGAGAAGGAACTGCGGCAGATTGGAAAATAACCAAGAATAATTTATTTACAAGGGCAATGAGCGGGTTGGGAAAATTAGGAGGGAAGTTAGGGCTTTAATGGCGTCAAAGGGCAGGAAAAGGGGAAATCTAATAAAAACGAATTGAATCAAGGTTTGTATTTAAAAAGGAAAGCAAAGGTTCAAGTTGCAGACATAACCTATGCCTTACCTACCGGCTAACAAACAGGTACCACTCAGACCAACACACACGACAAATTGGGGACAGGTACTTCTCTCCCAACTTTAGGTATCCGGTTCCGAAATGGGCCGACACTGCACTCCACCACGATGTGTCCAACCAGCTCGGCCGGAGCATGAACCAACGCATCCAGACCAGTGTGAAGAGATGATGTGCATGGAACCTAGAGAGAGAGAACGATCTCAGTGCCATGACCAGAACCCGATAGCCACGAAGGCAAAGAAAAGACGGAGCGATAACCAGGACCACAACAGAGAGAATAAATCAGTGTGCTGGCGCCAGCTTTATAGCCTGGGGCAGCGGGAATAGCACATGTCAGTCACCCGAGGCGGTCTGGGCCGCCATATGTGCCACGTCAGACCCCACAACCCGCCCCATGCAGCCAGGGGGTTCCCCGTGCCCTGCCCATTCTGCCTTCCGGCCGGATATTCAGTAATGTCTTTCCGTTCTGTCGTCATGAAACAGAGCTCACACTTAACATCGAGGAGAATTCCTCGAACCCCCATTGTTCCTGGGAATGAACTCCAGAAAGCCAGGGGAATGCGGGCAATCATTCAGGCAGGCTGGGTCATTGTCTGCGGCTTCGTTTGCACTATTTGGGATGGAGGGGGAAAAAAAACGGGATATATTGGAAATGAAATACAGTGCAGGGGAAGCGGTAATAAATTACATTTGCAGGGTAGATGTCCATGCAGAAAAACAGCTTTTGTGGGGCTTAAACATAAAGGGGAATGGGAACTTTTTTGGCAAATTCAGATGCTGGTGTAGCGTAGGGCACAGCGTGAACGCCAGGGCGATAAAAACGTGCACGCCTGGGTGATGACTGCTGTCACGGAACACTTATCCACGCGTTGATGTCTATTCTCCCAAAGAGTTGAAGCGGGGGCGCTAACTCCCCAACCAATGCATTAATTACATAATAACCCCCCTATCGGGAAGGTATCTTTTCTTAAGCATTTATTACGAGGTACTATTTTTAAAAGTCGGACGATGCTGTGTGCGTTTTTAATTTCAGATGCCGGTTTATAAACACCGCAAGAATATACTTATATGTGTACATATATCTATATATATATATTATATATATACATATATATATATATATATCTAGATATCGTTATCTATATATAATATATCTATATATATTCTATATATATCAGTATATATACTCTATATATCTATATATATCTATATATATCTATATATCTAATATATCTCTTATCTTATATATATATATAATATATTAGCTTATTATCTATATTCATCTTATTCATCTATTTACTTATCTCTATATTCATGCTTATATTCATCCTATATTATATCTATCATATATATCTATCTATATATATCGTATCTATATATATCATACTTCTATATATATCTATTATATATATATTGTTTTTCCTTTATTTAAATTAATATTAGTATATAATATTATATATATCTATCTAATATATATATCAATATATATATATTATATATTATATATATATATATATATTCTATATATATTACTTATTATAATATAATATCTATATATATATATCTATATATCTATATATATATCTATATATATATATAATTATATCTATATATATTATATATACTATATATCATATATATATCTATATATATTATATATCTATATATATATATATCTTTCTTATCTATATATCATATATTATATATTATTTTATATATATTATATTAATATCTATATATATATATATCTATATATACACGTAATCCCCGTTTCTCGCGGGGGTACGTTCAAATCCCCGCGTAGTGAAAATCCGGATGAGGACCTCCCAAAAAATCGATTCGACTGTCTGGATCGGTTCGCAGTGATTGGAGGTTTGAGGTGCCGGAGATCGACTGGTCTGGTTGAGTCGGATTTGGCAGTGAGTGGTTTGGGTGCCGAGATCGACTGGTCTGGTCTGGTCGTTTGCAGTGAGTGGTTTGAGGTGCGGAGATCGACTGTCTCGGTCTGGCTCGGTTTGGCAGTGATTGGGTTTTGGAGGTGCCGGAGATCGACTGTGTATCTGGTCTGGTCGGGTTGGCAGTGAAGTGGTTTGAGGTTGCCGAGATCGATGTTGGTCTGGTCGGGTTGGCCGTGAGTGGATCTCTCTCT
>CM068963.1:9464553-9479840 GCA_035128595.1 Eptatretus atami
TTCCTCCAAAATTTACACACGGCCTTTACACACACGAACATTCAATTAATCGCCCTTGCGCAGACAACTTCCATCATGCCGAAAACACGACGCAATGCTTACGATGCAGCTTTCAAATTGAAGGCGATCGAACTGGCTATTGAAAAGGGAAACAGAGCTGCTGCCTATGAACTTGGAGTGAATGAATCCATGATCAGACGTTGGAGAAAGCAGAGGGGCGAACTTTCTCGCTGCAAAAAGTCAACAAAGGCTTTCAGAGGTAGGAAATGCCGATGGCCCGAACTGGAAGAGAGCTTGAAGACTGGTTAACACACAGAGAGTGGGTGGTCGGGGTGTTTCTACTGTTCAGATTAGACTCAAAGCAAGATTGATCACAGTAGAAAATAAAATAGAAGAATTTCAGGCGGGCAGTCATGGTGTTTCAGATTTATGAAACGCAAAGGTCTTTCTGTCAGAGCACGAACGGACTCTCTGTCAACAACTCCCTCCTGACTTCGAAGAAAAAAATCGCAAACTTTCGGAACTACACGCAGGAGAAAATAGCAGAGAACTTCATTGCTCCCAGGACATAATTAATATGATGAGGTCCCTCTGGCCTTTGACCTACCTCTCAATCGGACTGTAAACAAAAAAGGCGAATCGTCCATCTGTTTAAAAACAACTGGTCATGAGAAAACCAATTTTACTTGCGTCCTGAGCTGCACGGCATCCGGAGAAAAACTTCCACCAATGGTCATATTTAAACGCGTTACGTTGCCAAAGGAGAAGTTCCAAAAGGAATCGTTATTAAAGTGAACAAGAAAGGTGGATGAATGAAACGCTAATGAAGACGTGGCTCACTGAGTGCTACGGCAAGCGACTGGGAGGGTTCTTCCACCGAAACAAGGCCATGTTGGTTTGGACAGCATGAAGGCCCACATTACTGATACCGTAAAAGAAGCAATCAGATCGACTAACTCCATCCTAGCAGTGATCGCAGGCGACACGACCAAATATTTCAACCTCTGATATCAGTGTTAATCGTGCTTTCAAAGTAGCACTGCATGTCGAATGGGAAACATGGATGACCAGTGGCGAAAAATCTTTCACCAAAACTGGACTATGCGACGAGCAAGCTTCGCGGAGGTCTGTCAATGGATTTTGACAGCGTGGGAAAAGTTAAAACAATCTACGATCGTCAACAGCTTTCGCAAAGCTGAACTCTTGTATGTAGCAAATGAAAGAGAAGCCACCAGCTCCAGCCAGCAAGACTCGGATTCATCCGACAGTGAAAAGAGGCCGGGATCAGCGATGCAGCAATAGCAGAAGAAGCTGTGCTTCTGTTGTTCAACTCCGACACTGAAGACGAAGCTTTCAGTGGCTTCAGTGGAAATGATAACGATGACGAATAAATGTGACTACCAGTATTTTTTGATTGTGTGTATTATTGTGTATCTTTGTGTAGCTGTATTTTATTTTTGTGTTGCTTTGTCACTGAATTTGTGATTGAATTTGTGCTTTGCGCGCGTCTGACAAGTTTCTGTGGCTGTCGAGTTTCTCACTTTGTGGCTAATTTCCGGACGTTTTTGCGCTTGGTTTTTTGTGCAACATTTGCGGCATATAAACCAGTGCGGCTTGTGTGTCTTTAAATTCCAGATTTTTTTTTAAATTTAGGGATGCGGCTTATATAACGATGCGCTCAATGGTCCGAATTTTACGGTAGTAAAGACAAGCCGGTAGGCGACATGGGTGGTCGCTATATAATTGCATACTAGTCATAGTTTTTTATGGATCGGGCTGAAATTTTTTGACAAAGAGGTTGATTATAGTGCACATAAAGCGCAGAAGCCGATTTTTGATTTTCGAAAAAAATATATATTATATATAAATATTTTTCGGATTTTTTCAAAAATTTCAAAGTCCCGTTGCTAGGCAACGGTGGCGTCCATAGCAACGGTGCTCAAAAGCATACAACTAGATCCTGGTATGAACCTACTAGTCAAGTTCATCAAAATCGGTTGACTCCTCTGGCCTCCAGAGCTGTCCATTACATACATACAGACAGACGGAAAACCTGAGAATAACGTAGTCTATGCGACCACCCAATAATAATTGTTTTTCTACAGCATATTTTGCTGAAGAATAAAAGACGCTGACTCGTGTCGTAGCTATGCACATAACCAAGTCCCCCAGCAGTAGATTGTTTTAGTAAAGCCCATGTGGAGTAAATATACATCCAGCATGCATAGATGTGCGTGCGCGCGCACACACATAAAAACACACACACACACACACACACACACACACACACACACGTCAACATTAAATGGGAAAATCAATGCAGTTGCAGTCTGTGAAAAACACAAACGTCAACTGCCTATAGCAGTGTCAGGTGCTACTCTGCGAACTGCCACGTCAGTGAGCTAACATTGCCTTCAGAAGCTTACTTTTGGCAGCCAACCACCTGGAAAGGAAGCTAAGCACCACATCAGTGAACCGACGTTGGCTTTGGGAGCTTTCTTTTGGCATGACCAAAAGCCAACCATCTGGGGAAGGGAATCAATCCATGGATGTGTTTCTCACTCTTTAAGTCATCAGCATGGAGTGGATTCCTCCCCATAAAGTAATGAAATGCCTTCCCTTGATGGTGAGTATATACCTTTAGCATATCTTTAACGGGAAAGATGACCATGAACCCCTTTGTCACACCAGGACATGCTGCAAGGGTCCTGATCAACAGGGGGTGCCTATCACACATCAACCTCTTTACCAGCAGTTAATAAGGATTTTAAGTGAAGTTTAAGATAAAAACACCATATGATCAAACTTGCTTAAATTAAACAAAGTTCTTTATCAACTGGTAATGTGTACTCCAGAGGTTGATCTTGGAATCGATAAATTATGGGTTAGATTTCAAGAGAGAATCAATTATGCTATCTTAGAGCTCACATCCACAATAACAACAATTATTATTTAAGTCTGTTGTTGACACATAATTGGTAGAGATAAAAGGCAGATAAAGAAAGCACACATACCAGAAAGCCATTGTTGGAAGGTTCTTGGATCAGAGTAAGTCCCACAGTCATGTTGTCGCCCATCTCCGTGGCATTAGGAACGGAAATGGAGTCTAGTTGAAGTAAAATAAAAGGCTGGATTAGAACATCAACCACAAAATCCACTTTAATAAATCGAGTCTCCCAATGCCAACCAAAAATATGCAGCCGTAAGAAATAACCTCTCCCACTTCTCTACCTACCCCCCCCCCCCCCCCCCCAGGCAAGTTGACGTATCATGTCAAAACTTAGCAAGTCACAATTTTCTTATGAAAGGCAATGAGTTGACATGATAGGATTGAGCACATTTGGCCCTACCTGCCACACGAAGTTCTTCGAGCATTGGCCTGGAAAGTATTTTGAGCATTGTAGTAATTTTGTGTAATTACTCATGCACTAATAATCAATTTCTTAGATAACACTTTTTTAATGAGAAGCAAAACGTTGAAGCACTTTACAAACAAAGAAGAGGTAAGAAAAGTTAAAACGAGGAATCCACAATGATAAAATGATGAAACTTTGGGAGGATATTTAAACTGTAATTGAAGAGGAGGGCAGCAAGTTCCACAAAATAATGCTCAATCACCAGAAATAATTCCAAGTGGAAGTAATCACGAATCACTCAATAACTAATCCCAAGTGGAAGTTGTTTTCTTTCATTCTCTTCTCAAAAAAATGCTTAAGTGACAGGCGTTTTGCCATTTGCATTCAGCAACACGATCACATCCATACATCATACTGAATACCAAACCCTTAGACTGGCCATCCATCCATCCACAATAGAGGAATGAAGAGAGAGGTGAAACATCTGGGTGAAACTGAAGGCTAACAGTTATACTGACAACTTAGCCTGAACGTGAAAGCTGGATTGGAGACGTCGAATAATATGGATACTGCACAGAACAGCCCAAGGGTTTATGCGTTTTCCGTTTTGCATCGAGCGTGTCAGAACGAATCGGCAGGGTATTGAGATTGGCAAGAGTGAGGTATATATTGACCTGCGTTCACCGTCGGACAGCTTTACCAAAGTCAAAGCAAGGTGCCTCAAAATTACAGGTAAGGCATGGTCTACACTCTATACAGTTCCCTGAAGCTGGTGGGCTGAAAATGCGCGTGAGACTAAAGGACGTTTAAGCAGTGCATCAGAGAGCACCAAAAGGCCATTAAAGACAACCATCACAAAACGTCTGCCATAGCTAAACACAGGTTAAGAGATGGGCCATACTCCCTCTCAGGGACGTCATAAACATTTGGATGCAACCCTGAACCTGGTCAGAAGGCGTTGTGATGAGGGAATTGCGTTCGGGAAAAATGACCATCTCTCAATGAGGACAGAGATCATCGCATGATGCAAATGGGAAATGTCCACAAAAAATAGCTACAAACTATTGTTGTTTGTGAAATAAATATCGAATCAAATTCTAGTTTTCTTTCAAACAAACTTAGGAACCCTCCATGTACACACAGGCGATATTTCCCATTCATTAACAAGCCAAGGAAATTTTTACACCCAATAAGTACAGTACGATATGGATATCAACTTGAAAAAACACTGTCACCTGGTTCAAGGAAACAATGTAATTGTGTACTTCCATTGGCGTACTGTGTTACTATGCCCATGTAAGACTTAGTAAGGCCAAAGATAGCAAACTATTGCGATGAACGATGCACGAATGTCCGACAGTGATATTAGATATCAACGTTGCTCATTACCTCCGCCACCGTCGGGGGGAGGTATGTTTTCACCCATCTGTCTGTTTGTCTGTGAAGTTTTTGAAATGAAGTTTCTGTGAAATGAAGTTTTGAATGAATGCGATGAAAGAAGACAACGTAAGGCAAAACGTTTTGATAATTCAGACATTACTACTATATAAGATTCAAATAAAAACGTGAGAAGGGAAATACGTAGGGCTAAAGAAGAGTGGAAAATCAGCAATGTTCTGAAATTGAGAGTCGTTTAAATAATAACATTCAAAAAAAGGATTTTGATATCATGAAAACTCCAACACATTTTTGGCTGCCATGGGAGCGAAAACTCATGGCAGCAAAAAACAGTCGAGAGGATAAAAATGGGAAATACTAACTAAACCTGATGAAGTTTTCGAAAGATGGAGGCAGTATTGCTTAGACCTTACAAGCATAATTGTAATAGAGATGAAAGAGGTAATAAAACATTTGAGAGAGAAATAGCTGTTCAACAAAATTTAGAACCACCAATATTACGAGAAGAGGTAGAAAAGCGATTCATAAACTCTAGACAAATAAATTTCCAGGCACACGACAATATTAGTGCTGAGCTTTTAAAAGCAGGTGGAGAGAAGAAAGCCATATTATAGATGTTTTGCATAAAATTTGCAACGGAATTTTTAATCTGGAGAATGGATTACAAAATGGACCGAGTAATAGTGATTCCTCCACCGAAAAAGGGATGTTAGGGGTATGTTGTAATAACAGAACTATTAGCCTCATTAATATCATCCTAGTAAAGTTTCTCTCAAATCTTGCTTATGCGCATGAAATCAATAGTCGGAGATATAAATGATGGCACACAAGCTGGTTTATTGAAGGTTGCATCACCGGTAGAACAAATCTGTAGTCTTCGTACCCTCATATAAAAATATACGACCATGACCAAGAATTAATCACACTTCATTGACTTCAAAAAAAAAGCTTTTGATGAGTTTGGCATCAAGTTATTTGGTTTACAATGCAAAAAATATAACATTACTCTAAACTTAATGTAATAAATCACTTTATGACCATGCAAAAAGTAAACTGTTATTGGGAATTCCTTTAGTGACTGGTTTCAGTAAAAGTGGGAGTACATCAAGGTGTGTTACAAGTCTGGGTTGCTTTGTGTTAGGTGGCTGACATGAGATCTTGAGGTCCTGAGTTCAAGCCCCATTTACCACTGAATCAACCAAGGTGGGGTTACTTAGTTCTGTCACCCTTCTGAGGTCAGTGAAATGATACCAGTGTACTGTTGTCGGACACAGCATAAACAGCAGTCGCACCCCAACAAAATGATAGCTGACTCAGAAATAAACGTGAGAACTGACGTTCGTGAGACGTGAGAAGAGTACCAGGGAAATTCTGCACGATTGTCACCACCATCATCACAACATTTAAACACTTCAACATTGACAGCTGAACATAGTTGTGAGACAACCAGTACAGTTTGCCGTAAATTGTATAAAACAAGATGGATAGATAGCTACTGGCAGCCAAGCTGCCATACAGAAGAAGAAGAACAAGTGTTCTCACCAGTTTTCTTTTTTAACATACTAGCAAAGTACCCTATGGGCGATCTTTGTCCAAGCATGCAACATGTTCTTCTGACACACAACTATATTGGCGTGTATGGGCAACAAACGATGGCTGCATTCAATCGCTCCCAAAAATCAAAATAAAAATAACCTGGGTTTGTGCAGGAGCAAAAACAACCTACTGCCTATAATTCAAAACACCTCACTGCAATGGAAAACGTGGGGAGGAGGATACGGCACTACACGATACACATTTACATAGAGAATTTGCGTCTCCCACTCCCACCCTCCCCCAAGTACCCTGGCAAAGAAAAAAACATAATTGGGTGATGCTTGATCCTATGTTGCAAGTCTGGATGTATTGTGCCCAGAACTGTAGGAGTAGTGCAAACAAACACACACACACACACAAAAAAATGAGTGAGCTTCAGAAAAAATTTGATGGTGGATAAGGATAGGGGGACAAAGTATAACAAATGTAAAATTGCTGATGACATTGATTTACTTGCAAGCTCTGAAAAGGAATTGAGAGTTAACAACTAGATTGGATAAAACTGCAAGAATATATGGAAGAAATCTGTGCAGAGAAAAAGCAAGTAATGAAAACCAGAAAGCAAGACATACATTTTAAGCTTTCGATCAACATGGATGTATAGACCTAAACATGTTCAGTCATTGAATATTTAGGCAGTATTATTACACAAGAAGGGAAATCAGATAAATAATTAAAATAAGAATAGCAATTGCAACAACTACATTGGGGAAAGTTTATACGAGCTTGGAAGAATAAAAAAAAAATCTGTTTATTTTCTTTTGATATATATGTATATATTTTATACAATACATATATGGTCTCAGCTCATGGAAGAGCAAGGATACAAATAGATCAAGACAGTTAAAGACCAAGATCAGGCTTTTGAGAGGTAATTATGTATGCAATATTTTTATATTTATGTGAAACATGATTTTGAATACTAATATTGAAAAAGAACATCCAAAGCTTTTTAAATGAATGTGATGGAAAAATTTATGAATTGCTACACTGCTCTTAGGATGAATGTTGAAATAAGCATGAAATCGCTCGAAAAGTTTGCAATCATGACACCCTTCTATCAATGTTAAACAGAGAAAATTAAATGGTTCAGCATGTAACTTGCCACAGAAAAAAATCTACCATTAGCTCACAATATAATGCATGGAAGAGTACCAGGGAAAGAGAAAAGCTTAGAGCAAGAATGTCTCGGGTGGGAAATTTAATGAAGGACAGGCTAAGTTCAATAAATTCATGAGCACAGAAAATTAGACTAGATTGGCATTACAAACTCAAGTCATTGAAGTGCTCTAAGCCTAGTATGGGCTATGGATCGGATGGATGGATGGTGATTGGGAAACAAAAAACGAAAACCATGTTTTATGCCAGTGATGCATTTGGAAACACATCTTTACATGAACCTTATTTAACATGTTAAATTAGTATTCTAGCTTGTTGTTGTGTTCTTTTGACATCCTTAAGAACAGTAAGTTTCCTGTTTGGAATGATTTCAATTTTTTGACTGAAACAATGCTTTGCCCCACTGGGCACATGCGCACTGAGATGGACGCCATACAATGTATTCAAACAGCCAAAATATTGATAAACTGCAAGTTTTTGGAAGTGCAACCTGCAGTTCTAGTGTGCAAAGCATGAAATCCAATTGATGTTCCTTGATTCAAGACTGACAGACACAGAGTGAAACAATTGCTTAACCACTCGCTTTATGCTACGCACACAGGGTAAATGAAGCTCTGATCAGACTCTTCGATGCTACTTTCTTTTCCACAAGCACACAATGTTTGCGGCATGAATGGAATCTCCTCGGAATTTATCCATGAGAACTGCCCGAACGACTTCGTGCTGCAGATTACAAGCCAGGAGACCGATAAGAAACCATCTTCTCATCCCAGAACACAGTAACCCTTAAGCAAGGTGCCGGCACATCATGCTTGAAATCTCGCATCCAGATGAGATCCATTGGTTGATGAAAGTCAATTTCTCCACCAAGCAGTGATAGTACACCGGGTTCGGAGGCAAGCGAGACACCTGATACACCCAAAAATTGTATAGTTCATGCCATTTGTTAGCGGATCCGTTATGATATGCGGCTTCCGTTTTACGAGTTAAATTCGACCTCGTCAATGTGCGGATACCTGACAGGCAAACAGTACCATGGGACATTTTGGACAGTGTTGTCCACATTTTTCCAATACCCACTTCCCACAACATGTTTTCATGAATGACCAATGACATGAATGACTTTTGATTCCTGCACTCTTCACAATTAATATTCTGATAAGAAAGAAAGAAAAGGTGAGCCAAGCAAACCAATGAATTCACAATCATGAAATATCTCTTCAACTGAACAAACATTATACCATGATCATAAAGAAATCAAGAAATGATTGATGGTTTCCATATCAAGGAAATGAATAGTAGCAAATTACAAAATTCAACATTTTGAAGATAAGGGTTTCAGCTACATCATTGAGCAAAACCGACACTGAAGCAGAAAAATGAAAACACACTTTATCTCGGAGTTTTTAGCATCAATAAGCAGGCAGAACATCCTCATACTTGTCTCCTCCACGAAGCATCTTCAGAATGCCAAAGCACTTTGGCTCCCTCTAATTCATTGAATTTCTCGTGAAGATCAGTTTAAAGGTGTTCGATTATGCGATGGCTGTTGTCCAAAAAAGCATCTGCTTAAGTTGAGTGACTAGTCTCAGGCCAAGTTGGAATCCTTTGTTCTTTTTGTTTCCTGTATGTCTTTGATGCATGTTAATGTAATATACATCATTTTAATGCAAAACATGTGGTAAGCCCCTTGAGCTGACTATATAGTGCTTCCATCGACTTCCACATGCTTTTGAGTCGAGAGGACCAAGAACATTCTTGCAGATTTGCAGGCTAAGTATACACATCAGGGAGTTGGGAATGTGCCAGGACATCATCAGTGGTCAGATTAAACAAATGTGCTTCAAGTAGGCTTTGTATTCCCATATATGTATTCCTTTGTATTCTCAACTAAATAAAAACTAAACCGATTAATCAACTTGAGACACAGAAGCAAGAGGAAAGCAAATTCTGCACGAGTGTCACCACCATCCATCACAAATTTAAACACTTCAACATTTGACAGCTGAACATAGTGTTGAAACAACCAGTTTACAGTTGCCGATATATTGTATAAACAAGATATTTTGAGTTCTTCTTTTTGGGGAAAAGTGAGTGGGTGTGAAGGAGGCGTTTGATAGAAAATGAGAACATAATAATTTATCCTGACCTGACTTTGTCAATATAATTATCTCTATTATAATACCAAGTTGCACACTAAAAATCGGCTCGCCGTCACACGATCGCCTATGAAAATTGCTGTGCACTTAGCGACATGCACGACAAGTTTGGGAAGTCTTGCGTCCATAGTACCACTTGCATTTTGCACAATGCGTATTTTTGTCATTCCCCGTGTACGGTCTGTCGTCTGCTACAGCTATGTTGTACTGCTATCCCGTGCATGTGCACGGTATCGCTAGTTTATTCTGAATATTTAAACACCGACATGCTCGTCACCATTGAGAGTCACACTCTGCAAGTAATGCTCAGGAGTAAGTTCCTCACACATTGCTCCAATTACGTCACAGCTTATAGCAATACTTGATAGAAGACGTGTAAAGCAAAATAATATTTCATTAAATAATTAAAAAGGACTTTTTAGTATTAGCAACAAAGAATTACTCTGTTCATGTTACTAACAAGCCAACAAAGATGGTGCAGAGTAGCACACTTAACTTTGAGCTGTGCAGTCTGGATTAGATTCCGGGCCTGGACTATAAACTGTTGATTTGTTCTTCATAGGCAGTAGCTGCATCACAAGGTGTGCCATACCTTGTTGGACATTATGCTGGCAATAGTTGACAGTATTTCATTGATGGACGTCAAAGACACTGGACACTGTCTTTCAACATCGCAGACCCTCAACAATTTCCAAACTCCCACTCTAAACCATGGGCACCAAGTGGTCTGGATTTCTGGGATATCCCTTTACACTGATGCCATCTCAAGAGTGCGATTGATGTTCAAGCTGCAGCTCCACACTATAAACAAATTCACGCACAAAAGCTGTTGTTATGTCATGTGTTAAGGGCTGTCTTTGGCTATTATTTATCAACTAAGGTGTTTGTCCGTGATGATTCCTTTTCTCTGCTGCCCGACACAATCACCTCAGTCTTCGCCATACTCATCTTCAACCCATGCTTGCCCAATGCGTTCCTTCCATCCCCCAGTGCTTCCTGCATCTCCCGCCCCACTTCCACCACAACTGCCAGATTGTCCACCAGAGAATCCTCCCCATACTACCGCTCCAAGCTCACTTCCTGCTTACCAGTCCTATCACCATGATACACATGAGCTGGGCTAAGAGAGCTTCCCTGCCTCAAACCGATGTTCACGCTGAACTCCTCAAACATCCCAGACCAACCAAGACTCTCTGCTTCATTCCCTTGTACATCCCTTTATACCATCTTCTGCTTCTGCACTCCCATCCATCTCAGTGTCGCCATCACCATCTCTCTCGGGACAGTGTCGTAGGCCTTCTCCAGATCAACAAATTCCAATGCCATTCACCTTGCACCTCTAACTCTTTCCACCAGCTATGTCAGCATGAACATCCCATCTGTCGTCCCCCTACCCTTTCTAAACCCTGCTGCTCTTCTCCAATTCTATCTCCACCCATCTAGAATCCTCTCAGCACCTTCATTTACATAATTTAAGATAATGCCACAGTACTTCCCCCGATTTAAACATCACCATTCCCTTTCCATATCAGCACAATTAACCCTGTCCTTCCAACCTCATGAATTGAACCCTCTCACACATGTATTCAACAGCCTCTTTGTCCACTGACTCAGACTCCTTCTGCCTGCAATTATCATCTCTGTACACACCACACACATTGCCTGACACTTCTTTCCCTTCTTCATCCTCTTCAATTCCGTCTGCACCTCCTCCTTTGTGATCTCCACCAACTCCACTTTCCCCCCTCTCACATAACACCGTAGCGCCAGCTCGCCGTTGCTTCCTACCCGGTTCAACAGCTCTTTGAAATGCCCTTCCACACTTCAATACTGCCCCTCTCTGTCACTAGCCACCCCACCATTCTTAATCACGGCCCCTCCCCCTCCCCCCCCTTCACGTCCTGACCATCCTCATCCTCGTCACAAGACAATTAGTATGTCCTCTTCCTCCCACAAGCTCTTCCAACTGGTGTACATCTCCTCTTACCATATTATTCCTTTCCTTATCCACAGCTCTCTTTGCTACATCTTTCTTCTGACCATACAGTGTGGCAACCACAATCTGGCTGCCTCCCCTACGTGTTCTTGATCTTCTCTCTATCCTCTTCCAAACCTCCTTTTACTGAACTGCCTTGCTACCTCCTCCGTCCACCATACCTGGTTTCTCTATCCTCAATGATGCTTCCTTTCCCAACGTCCTTCCACACCAAACTTCTACAAATTCCCTAAATGCTTCTCCATGCTTCTTCCACTCCTCCAAACCTTCCGCTTCTTGGCTAAGTTGCTCATACCTCGCTCTCAACCTCTCCTTGTACTCTACGAGACGTTTTCCCCAATACTTCTCCAACTAATAATCTTTCCGACCCCTACGCTTACCGCCTCCTTTTCCCCATCTGTACCACCAACACCACAGACTTGTGCTGGGTAACATTGCTCTCCCGCAACTGCCTTACAATCCTTAACCTTCCACAACTGTCCGGCTTCTGACCACTAAAAAACCAATTCTGTTCTTAGATGTCCATTCCTAAAGTAATCGTGTGGCTTCCCACTTTTGAAAGAATGAACCAGCTGTGGACATCCCATTCCTCACCACCTGTTCCACCAGCCTCTAGACCCTCTATATTCTTGTTTCCCAACCAAATTTATTAAACATTCCTCTTCCCCAGCTCCACCACTCCCACATGTGCATTAAAGTCCCTGCATGCACGGATAACGTCCAGCTCAACCATTCCCATCATTCTTTCCAGTGCATCCCTGAATTCCTGCTTCCCCCCCCCCCCCACCCCAAAGTCCTTTTTGTATGTAGCCTAATTACAGACATAACACAAACCATTTGCCTCTGTCCCACCAACCACGCCATAACTATCTGTCTCTCCCATCTTTCCACACTGGCACCTGCTTTCTGATCTCTTCAATACTTCACCTGCATGCATCACACTTCCAACCTCCTTCTCTGCATCATCTCACCACCTCAACTCATTCCCCACCCCCCCCCCTCCCCAATTGATCCCACATTCAATTTATCTTCGGCAAACCTCACTTGTAACGGCTTTCACCTGACAAAGCTCGTACCATCTTGTTCTGTTTGGAAGCTCTATTCATCAATCAGTAGCACTGCATGGGCTGACCGCTGACCACTACACTTACCTTTTGTCATAATCTGTGTGTACACGTCATGACACACCACTCTCCCACCCACTCCCTACCTCCTCCTGCACACCCCTTGGCTCTCCTCCATAATTGACTCCTCACCCACCCTCGAGAAACTCCTACCTATCCCCAGCAAAACTCACTCCCTCTTCTCTTCCTCCCCATACCCACTCACTCTTCCCTCTTTCTTCGTTCTCCCCCCACCCACCCACTCAGTCCTTCCCTCTTCTCTTTTCCCTGACCCCACAAATTCCTTCCCTCTTCTCTCCTCAGCCACCACATCACTATCCACCTTCTCTCTTTTCTCTCCCCCCACCCGTTCCTCTTTCCTCCCCCCCCCACCCCTTCCCTCTTTTCCTCCCCCCACCCCACTCACTCCTTCCTCTTCTCTTCCTCCCCCACCAAAAAAACATACAATTACAATAAAAAATAATCACTCATTTCTTCACAAATATTCAAGTTCAAAAGCCACCCAGTTCAACTATCATCCTCTTCACACAAATTACGTTTCACTTGACCCCATGCCTAATCACCGTTTTAGAAACACAGCCAAAGCCACACAATCTCCGGTCCGCCAGTCCCCCAGGACTGACCAAAAAGGAAAAACCGAGCCAAGACCACCAGGCACACAAGCACCAAACGCTGCCCGTACCGTTGATCCACTTCCGCTGTCCTGTGTAGGCTGAGCCGAGAACACAGGTACCAAGCACCAAACGTAGCCCGTAACCAGTAAAGCACCAAACGTAAACCTGATCATTAATGTGAAACTATTAAAACTCGGAGGGACTCTCCATGGAGAATTTTATAGTGATAACCTCTGGCATTATAGTGACATAGTATGGCAGCCCATATTGGATAAAAGGGGAAAAAAAAAATCTCCCAAAACCGCCTCAACTAAAAAAACTGAACTTTTGCATAACGTCATTATCAACCTCACCATTGAAGTATTACATGGTTATAAAGATGACGTCATTGGAGAATGGTCTTCAGCCATAATTGGTTGAATCTAAATCACCTTATCTGAAAAATTGGAAACTTCGATATATCTGATGTACGACCTGAGGTGAGTGAATAATTAAATTTTATGACGTTCATCGGTTCACATGGTCTGGTGGCCTATTGGATTGAAAATAAAAAACGTTTTTAAAAAAAATTCGCCAGAACTGATTAACTAAGGATGCAAAATTTCATACATATGATCGACTAGCAAATGGGAATATAGTTTGATTTTTTTTTCCATATTCCACCTTCCATTAGACGCAATTTATCCTTAACTAGGAGGTGGCGGTACGTGCGTGGGCTGTACGTGGAAAAAAAAAAAACTTTTTTCAAACCGCGTGCCAGAAAAACCAAAAAAAACCCCAAAAAAAAAACCCAAAAACCCAACGGGCTTTTTTGGGCCCCCCGGTTACCCGTTGATCCACTCCGCTGTCCTGTGGCCAAGCCGAGAAACACAGGTAACACAGCACCAAACGTATCTCTCTGTCTTTGACTGGGTTAACACACAGAGAGTGGGTGGTCGGGGTGTTTCTACTGTTCAGATTAGACTCAAAGCAAGATTGATCACAGTAGAAAATAAAATAGAAGAATTTCAGGGCGGGCAGTCATGGTGTTTCAGATTTATGAAACGCAAAGGTCTTTCTGTCAGAGCACGAACGGACTCCTGTCAACAACTCCCTCCTTGACTTCGAAGGAAAAAATCGCAAACTTTTCGGAAACTACACGCAGGAGAAAATAGCAGAGGAACTTCATTGCTCCCAGGACATAATTAATATGATGAGGGTCCCTCTGGCCTTTGACTACCTCTCAATCGGATGTAAACAAAAAAGGCGAATCGTCCATCTGTTTAAAAACAACTGGTCATGGAAAACCAATTTACTTGCGTCCTGAGCTGCACGGCATCCGAGAAAAACTTCCACCAATGGTCATATTTAAACGCGTTACGTTGCCAAAGGAGAAGTTCCAAAGGAATCGTTATTAAAGTGAACAAGAAAGTGTGGATGAATGAAACGCTAATGAAGACGTGGCTCACTGAGTGCTACGGCAAGCGACTGGGAGGGTTCTTCCACCGAAACAAGCCATGGTTGGTTTGGACAGCATGAAGGCCCACATTACTGATACCGTAAAAGAAGCAATCAGATCGACTAACTCCATCCTAGCAGTGATCGCAGGCGACACGACCAAATATTTTCAACCTCTTGATATCAGTGTTAATCGTGCTTTCAAAGTAGCACTGCATGCGAGGGAACAGGATACCATGGAAAAATTTCACCAAAACTGAATATCACGAGCAACGCTCGCCTGAGTCGTCAAGGAGTGCCAGCGTGGGGAAAAGTAAAACAATCTACGATCGTCAACAGCTTTCGCAAAGCTGAACTCTTGTATGTAGCAAATGAAAGAGAAGCCACCAGCTCCAGCCAGCAAGACTCGGATTCATCCGACAGTGAAAAAGAGGCCGGGATCAGCGATGCAGCAATAGCAGAAGAAGCTGTGCTTCTGTTGTTCAACT
>CM068963.1:9490147-9501011 GCA_035128595.1 Eptatretus atami
CCCCCCCCTTCACGTCCTGACCATCCTCATCCTCGTCACAAGACAATTAGTATGTCCTCTTCCTCCCACAAGCTCTTCCAACTTGGTGTACATCTCCTCTTACATATTATTCCTTTCCTTATCCACAGCTCTCTTTGCTACATCTTTCTTCTGACCATACAGTGTGGCAACCACACATCTGGCTGCCTCCCCCTACAGTGTTCTTGATCTTCTCTATCCTCTTCCAAACCTCCTTTTACTGAACTGCCTTTGCTACCTCCTCCGTCCACCATACCTGGTTTCTATCCCTCAATGATGCATCCTTTCCCAACGTCCTTCCACACCAAACTTCTACAATTCCCCTAAATGCTTCTCCATGCTTCTTCCACTCCTCCAAACCTTCCGCTTCTTGGCTAAGTTGCTCATACCTCGCTCTCAACCTCTCCTTGTACTCTACGAGGACGTTTCCCCAATACTTCTCCCAACTAATAATCTTCCGACCCCTACGCTTAACCCGCCTCCTTTTCCCCATCTGTACCACAAACACCACAGACTTGTGCTGGGTGGTAACATGCTCTCCCGCAACTGCCTTACAATCCTTAACCTTCCACAACTGTCGCTTCCTGACCACTAAAAAATCCAATTCTGTTCTTAGATGTCCATTCCTAAAGGTAATCGTGTGGCTTCCCCACTTTTGAAAGAATGAACCAGCTGTGGACATCCCATTCCTCACCACCTGTTCCACCAGCTCTAGACCCTCTATATTTCTTGTTTCCCAACCAAATTTATCAAAACATTCCTCTTCCCCCAGCTCCACCACTCCCACATGTGCATTAAAGTCCCTTGCAATGCACAGGATAACGTCCAGCTCAACCATTCCCATCATTCTCTCCAGTGCATCCCTGAATTCGCTGCTTCCCCCCCCCCCCACCCCAAAGTCCTTTTTGTATGTAGCCTATATACAGACATAACACAAACCATTTGCCTCTGTCCCACCAACCACGCCATAACTATCTGTCTCTCCCATCTTTCCACACTGAGCACCTGCTTTCTGATCTCTTCCAATACTTCACCTGCATGCATCACACTTCCAACCTCCTTCTCTGCATATCTCACCACCTCAACTCATCCCCACCCCCCTCCCCCAATTGATCCCACATTCAATTTATCTCGGCAAACCTCACTTCTGAACGGCTCTCACCTGACAAAGCTCGTACCATCTTGTTCTGTTTGGGAAGCTCTATTCATCAATCAGTAGCACTGCATGGGCTGACCTGCTGGACCCACTACACTTACCTGTTGTCATAATCTTGTGTGTACACGTCATGCACACACCACTCTCTCACCCACTCCCTACCTCCCTCCTGCACACCCCTTGGCTCTCCTCCATAATTGACTCCTCACCCCTACCCTCGAAACTCCTACCTATCCCCAGCAAAACTCACTCCCTCTTCTCTTCCTCCCATCCCCACTCACTCCTTCCCTCTTCTCGTTCTCCCCCACCCCACCCCACTCAGTCCTTCCTCTCTCTTTCTCCCCTGACCCCACAAATTCCTTCCCTCTTCTCTTCCTCAGCCCACCACATCACTATCCACCTTCTCTCTTCTCGTCCTCCCCCACCCGTTCCCTCTTTTCCTCCCCCCCCCCACCCCTTCCCTCTTTTCCTCCCCCACCCCACTCACTCCTTCCTTTCTCTTCCTTCCCCCCACAAAAAAACATAAAATACAATAAAAATAATCACTCAATTCTTTCACAAATATCACAGTTCAAAAGCCACCCAGTTCAACTATCATCCCTCTCACACAATTACGTTCCTTGACCCCCATGCCCTAGATCCACGTTTTAGAAAACAGCAAAGCCACACAATCTCGGTCCGCCAGTCCCCCAGGACTGACCCAAAAAGGAAAACCGAGCCAAGACCACAGGCACAAGCACCAAACGCTGCCCGTACCGTTGATCCACTCCGCTGTCCTGTGGGCCGAGCCGAGAACACAGGTACAAGCACCAAACGTAGCCCGTAACACAGGTAAAAGCACCAAACGTAAACAGCTGATTCACATTAATGTGAAACTTTAAACATCGGAGGGACTCTCCATGGAGAATATTTTAGTGATAACTCTGGCATTATAGGTGACATAGTATGGCAGCCATATTGGATAAAAGGGAAAAAAAAAATTCTCCAAACCGCTCAACTAAAAAAACTGAAACTTTGCATACGTCATCAACTCACCATGAAGTATACATGGTTATAATGATGACGTCATTGGAGAAGTGGTACTTCAGCCATAATTGGTTGAATCTAAATCCTTATCTGAAAAATTGGAAACTTCATATATCTGATGTACGACCTGAGGTGAGTGAATAATTAAATTTATGACGTCATCGGTCACATGGTCTGGTGGCCATATTGGATTGAAAATAAAAACGTTAAAAAAAAATTCGCCAGAACTGATTAACTAAGGGATGCAAAATTTCATACATATGATCGACTAGCAATGGGGAATATAGTTTGAATTTTTTTTTCATATCCACCTTCATTGACGCAATTTAGCCTTAACTAGTGGGTGGCGGTACGTGCGTGGCTGTACGTGGAAAAAAAAAAAACTTTCAAACCGCGTGCCAGAAACAACAACCACACGCTGCCCGTACCGTTGATCCACTCCGCTGTCCTGTGGGCCAAGCCGAGAACACAGGTACAAGCACCAAACGTAGCCCGTAACACAGTTCCTTCGCTCTCGCGTGGCCGTACATGCAAAAAAAAAAAGAACTTTCAAACCGCGTGCCAGAAACAACACCAACACAGGCCGTTCCTTCGCTCTCGCGTGCCCATACGTGCGGTTCCGTACGGTCGTGGCCATATGTGCAAAAAAAAAAAAACTTTCAAACAACCACACAGGCCGTTCCTTCGCTCTCATAAACGACGACTGGATTGGGCAGTGTGTTTATCTATAAATGCGCATAAGAAATCGAGAAATTATTAGAATACATTAAGTCATCACTATCCGGAAGTCCGTACGTTGTAACCCGTAATGGGGAACGCGCTGAGGATCTCTTCCCCAACGGCCACACCTACGCAGCAACGTGTCCTGTCATTGGTAACTAAATGGCGCCCTTTCCCCATCGGCCATGCCTACGCAGCAACGTGTCCTGTCATTGGTTTGGTAAATAAATGGCCATAACTTGGGAACCACTTGTCCGATTAATATCAAACCTTGAAAAGGCACATACTCGAGTCCCCAGTAATATACCTGGCAAGTTTCAATTAGATCGGACCAGTGGTTGTCGAGAAACAGCGGTCACAGACACACCACACACACACACACAGCTGGAATTATAGATAGATGTGCACAAAAGTGATCATAAAAATTTCCTAATAATCAATCAACAATCAATAAAGCTACGGATAATGACAATGTGTGTGACATAATAGGGTGCATGGATCATACGGATATATGGGCCATAATAGTAGCGTGTTCAATTAACGACTATTTTTGTTCAGAATCAGCACGCGAGGCAAGACTGTGGTGTTCTCTGGAGTGCCGTTCTAGTTTGTTCAGCTTCCAATGTCCATTGGTCTGAACATGGGACAAATAATGAGCTCTTTGGTTCTCTTCTAAGGCTGTCAATTAAACTTTTAAGAAGAGGTCTCAGGAATACTGGGCACTGCTACAGCCACAAAAATGAACCAGTTTCCAATCTTACACCATGGACACTGAAACATGGAAAGCCGAAGTGGTGCAGAACAGCTCTCAACTACATCAACATATTGAATAGGGATACAAACCTTCAGAAGGAGGAACTGCACACAGCAATGCTTGATTGAGAGGAGTGGAAGTCGAGGATCATCAACAAAGCCGGGTTTACAACGGCACCAATGGCACCTCAGTGCCAGGCCCACACTCAGAATGGGTCCATAATGACCAAAATATTTACTTTTTTAAAACAGTGGGATCAGCACATGACAGGCTATTAATTTTTTATCCACCATTTTATTTTTCATTTTTTTCATTTGCTATTTACTTTATTTACATTTCTGTAAATGTCTTTCTGCCCTAGGGCTACCATTGCTGGTATCCTTGTGGAAGCCACCTCCATCCACATCTTAAACTCATGAATATTGTAAATTAAACCTATACAGTTGTGTGCTGTGTTAAAGTTAACTTCTGTGTTGATCACCTGTCTTTCACAATGGTTTCTCAAATGGGAGCCCATAAATATGTTTGGCGCCAGGCCCACAAAAGGTTAATCCAGCAGTGAATGCCATCTGAGTTCCACCTGAGAACAGATTTAAAAATAGAATAAGTTTGTCTGTGCTATATCCTTTTAAATGCTGAGCATAAAGCAAGGAAGCAGCTCATAACATTTTTAAAGTCTTTGGTGTGACTCGGCCAACATTTGACCCACCGACCTCACAGACTCAGCAGATGCTACAACTATTACACCATTGATTCTTGTCGTTGGAATCGGTTTGTTTTTGTTAACCCGTTTGTGGGTATATATTTTGGGTGTCCAATGTCCGTCCATCCGTCCATCCTGAGCATCCACTCAAAAATGACTGGACGGATTTCTTTCATGTTCGGCACATATATGCAATAATATTAGGGCACGAGGCACATTTAAAGATTTTGGGATCGGAGCCAAAAGTCATGGGACACTATTTTATTTCCGAATTTTGGCAAATAATAAAAAATTACAGGAGAGAATAGTACAGGATTGCATGTTTTTGAGGAACCCTTAATTATTTATACACACTTTACCATCTCTGCTGCCACTGTGGCAGCTTTAATTATTTATTTATACATACTTTACCATCTCCACGACCTACATACAGTATTCATTTAGTTGTTTAAATGTAAAATCTTCATGTCCCATTTCTAAAGTGCATTTGGGTGCTGTGTTCTCAATGAGGAGTTGCATCCTTGTTTTTGATAACGTGAATAAGTTTTCCACAGAGTTGGAGTCGGATGTGGAAGAATTTTTAAACTGCTAAACTGACATAGCTTTGTTTTGGAAAAGAAACAGCTCACATGCATGCAAACATGATATAACATGTAATGAGATGAGGAGCATAACAATAACATAACTAGAAGGGCACTCGGTAGAGCGCATACCTCCGCCACGTAATGCCTGATCCACGAGAACATATCAGGCCCAATACATTTTTGAAATATCTTGCTATACAGTACTACATCGTTTTTGGCCCGATCACTCAATGGTGAATAATCACTTTAAAAATTAAATAATTCTTGTATCCAGATCTAGATTCGGTTCTTCGCCAAAATCGAATCAATTTGTCCTTGTCCCACACCCAACATGTCTACCAAGTTTCATCCGAATCCGTCCACAACTTTTTGAGATATTGTGCTATATAAAAGTTTAGCCCTTTCTCTCAATGGTGAAGAATCATTTTAAAAATTCTCTGATCCAGATCGATTCAGATGTTCACCAAAATCGAATCAATTCGTTGTGGTCACACACCCAATGTGTCCACCAAGTTTCATACGAATCCAGCCACAACTTTTTGAGATATCGTGCTACGTATCGTTTTTAGCCCTATCTCTCAATGGTGAAGACTCACTTTTAAAATTCTAGTAGTCGGATCCGGATCTGGATCTTCACCAAAATCTAAACAATTCGGTCTTGTCACACACCCAACCTGCCCACCAAATTTCATCCGGATCCATCCACAACTTTTTGAGATATTCTGCACACAGACAGACAAACAGACAAACAGACAGACAGACAGACAGAGGGGGTGAAAACATAACCTCCTTTACCTTTGGTGGCGGAGGTAACAATGTCGTCGTATCCTAAGATTTCAAAAAGTGAACTCATTTTACCTGAAAGGTTTCTCTGTATGCACCTTTTGAAGACTGCACACCTGAAGTGTACTATTTTCATGTGGTTCGCATGCAGCTTATGTTGTATTTTGTCAGGTTGATGTGTAGCTGTAACTCGTACAACGCAAGAATGAGTCCTAAAATCAAGCCATGAGGATGAAAAGCAGCATGCATCACATTTCATCTGAACACATCACAATAACTCAAATGAACGACTCACGTGGCAGGTGCATCGGAACGCAGCTGGAGGACTCCGCATCAGTAACCGGACATTTGTAAACATCTCCTTTCCGCTGGTTTGCGGTTCCTTCCCATGGGGAGCCAACCAACAACCTGCGGAGAGATCATAAGCACCGATTTAGTACGATGCGCAATCATTTAATTGAACCACCTTGGAGCCTCTCGAAAGGAGAATGTGTGATAGCTCTCAAGATGACATCACAACTTTGGTTTTAGTGCTCGTCATTCAATCAAACCATGTGATCATACCGTGATTGCGCAGTTTCCTGTAACAATAGATATTTGCAAGTGAGATAAATTGCAGATATTGCCTCAAATGAAGGTAGGATAGAGGAAGAGAGGGAAGGTTTGGGGAGAGAGTGGGAATGGGGTAGAAAAGGAGGATGTATATTCATTTTTTTAATTCCAGAGGTCAAAGGGTAAGAAAAAAAAAGTGTAATATTCAGATGTACGAATATTTGTGTGAGGAAAATATTGCACAAGGAGCATATGGATGAGGTGTCATAGTGAAGGCACCGTGGGTATAACGGGTGTTAAGACCTACCCCTGGGTAAAGGGCTCGGGGCACAGCCTATTGCTCGGAGGTCCTATAATTGGTGTGCTCAGGAGACAATGTGTGCTGTCGTGTGCTGTCGGGTGTTCCCCGTGTGCTGTCGTGCCGTATAAAGGTGCTGTCACACCTTGACGATTTAGCCAGCAATGGCAACGTATAAAAATGTATGTAAAATGTTGGCGTACGCTGAAATTTTGATGTTTTTTTAAGTTTTGGTCGTATTCATAACGTGTTTGTCGTATGCATAACATATTAGTAACGGGCACAGAACTTTCGTTGTCTTATAGATAACTTATACCAACGAATGCCTAGCCTGTTGTCGCGTTCACAACCTATGCCCAACGATAGTTAACTTAGGCATAGCGCGCTGCACGTATCCCGACAACTCGTGGCGTACTGTTAAAAACCTCCGCACGCCGATTTAAATCATAACCGCCTGAAAATTGAAAGTGTCAACCACGCAATCACACCTTGACGATTTAGCCAGCGTATGCCGACCTATGAAAAATTTGCCGAACCAAGCTGGCACACGTCGAATACGTTATGGGTAAGTTGTGTATACGTTAAGAGCACGCTGAAAAACGATGAAGTACGCTGTCAAATTTCGTGGTACGTCTCGTACGTCGTGAAATTTCAAGCATGCTGAAAATTTTACGACGTACTCGCCGTATGGCTCACACGTTCGCTACGCTGGGAATAAGTTGTAGGCACGATATGCGATCGTTGCACACGTCGACACAAGTTCCTTGTAAGTTACTCATAAGTCGAAACACGTCGAGGAATGTTTAGCATACCCGAAACTTATTTTCTCCGTCAAGGCACATTTTTTTTTCTCCTTGGCTCCGTGAAGGCACGTGATGAAATATCTGAAGTTGTTGTGTTGTTTTTTTTTTTTTTTTTTTAGTCTATCACGAATTTTAAAATATATTCGGACATTTGCTTTTAAGTTTCGACGTCGACGTGACAATATCCTCAAACAGAAAATATTCACAGAGAGGAACTAAGACTAAGACATGAGCAAACCGAAGAGGCAATCGGACGTGACGTAACGGCACGTGACGAATATCGGAAGTTATTGCTTTTTTTTTGTTTTTTTTTAAACGTGCCAATACGCCATTATACGGTAGCTGTAAATTAGAAACACGTTCAGAAGTTCTGTGGTCGTCCGGAAGACATCAATCAATACGTCTACATACGTCAATATGCGTTGGGGTACGTTACACATAGGTTCAAACACGTTACTCATAGGTTAGAAATAAGTTTTGGGTACGCTAACATTACCTCGACGTGTTTCGACTTATTAGTAACTTACAAGTAACGTGCCTCGACGTGTGTCAACGATCGCATAACGTGCTCGACGTGTGTCAACGATTGTGTAACGTGCCTACAACACGTTACTCATAGGTATAAATAAGTTTCGGGTACACTAATCATTACCTCGACGTGTTTCGACTTATGAGTAACTTACAAGTAACGTGTGTCAACGATCGCATAAGTGCCTACAACTTATGGCCAGCTAGCGGAAGGTGGAGTCATACGCTGGCAACGTCGTAAAATTTCAAGCATGCTAAAATTTGAGGACAACCGCAAAGTACAACGATGAAAGCCAGTGTACTACGACATATGGCAGTGTTTTTCAGCATGCTCTTAACGTATACAAAACTTACCATAACGTATTCGAACGTGTGCCAGCGTTTTAGACAAATTTTTCATAAGTCGGCATACGGTGGCTAAATCGTCAAGGTGTGACAGCGCCTTAAGCAGTCAGATATGACCGAGCTAAGTTACCATACAAATGCTGACGCAAATTTGCACCCCCACTCTTCAACACAATATATGCAAATGTATACAAATCCAGTAATGCAATACAAATTCAAAACAGTGGAAGGAATGCAAATACTTTACTGAGGATAAAGAAAACACAGGGTATACCACCATGCAATAGATGAATCAAAGTGATAAGAAATCCTGCTGATATGCTGTGGTAACAATTAAGTAATTAAAGGACAGACAGGTGCCAAGACAATACGGACAAGACAATTAACCGGTCCACCAGATATCCCTAACCAATCCTAAGGGGAAGGGGGGAAAGTAAAATAACAAAGAAATATTTGCCAAGATATGGAGAAAAATAATGGATAAAGGAAAAAGGGGGTGGGGGAGGGGGAGGGGTGGAAGAATTCAGGTCTGTTTGAATTGACGTTCCAGCGGCCTCACCCCAGCCACAGGCCACAAGGATGATGCCTCACCACCACCCTTCTCTCTCTGGAGGTGTTTTCAAACTTCACCAACGAACGAACCAGAGCAATTCCTGCAACACCTTGAAGCGTCACGTTGCCTCATGTCGGCTCAGACGATACTCAGGAGGAGCAAACGCTTCTGCTCCCTTTCCCTCTTTCCTGCACGATCAACGTGCACCAAGAGGCTCTCGTCCACACAAGTCTCTTCAACACAGACGGACGGGTGCCTCCGACAGGCAGCCCTCGGAGGCATCACTCAAATCATCAAAGAGCTCTTACAGGCCAAATTTCTTGTCACAAGCCGGACCGCATGTCCTGCATGCGTCTGCGTCTGCGTCTGCGTCTGCGTCTCTCTCTCTTCTATTCTTCTTCTTTTTGTGTTTACTGGCACCATCAGTGCTGTGAGGCTCTATAAACACCACACACCCAAACTCAATCAGCTTCAGCCAAATACAAAAAAAAATAAAAATGCTCGGGACTTTATACTGTTCGCCCCGTTTCCTTTATGAACTTTAAGACTGATTTGCAGAGTTGAGCGTGCTTCTGGCTCAATTAACAAAGTGCATCCAGTACCCCCGACCAGGGTATCCCCAACTCTCGGACACAGTGTAAAAGACGCTATCTGGGTTCTCCATACCCAGGCCAATGAGTGAAATTGTGTTCCAGGCTTTAATGGCGTTATCAGAGCCGCATGGCTATAGCCGAATACAAAAAAAAAGAAAAAAAAGCCAGGGACTTTATACCGTTTGCCCCATTTCCATTTTTTAACCAGGTTTCTTGATTACAGAATATATCCGGTTTGGATGTGAGATCGCTGATGTATTTAATAAACTCCGGCCCATGAGCAGTTAAGCTTTGTGCATTTCATTGGAAAATTTTCATTAATGAGCAGGGGAATCCTGAGACTGTTTGGAGTCCATCCATCTGCATTTTTGGCCTGATTGGCTGAAAATTTTCGAATAGTCTTTGAAGAAAACCCCACCCAGCCCAAATGTTTGATGGCTGCAACGGAAATAACAATGATTTTTCTCCGATCTGTTTTTCGCTTGAGCTGCACAATTTACTGCTTCGGGGATAAAACCAATGAACCCCGTTTTTGTAATATTCATATCCACGTCAGTGATTGCTCTCTGTTTGGCATTCATTCTGTATCTTTCATCTCAGGCTGAACACCCATAGATTTAGTTAGTACATTAACCGGGCCCTCAGTTTTAGACTTGCTCCTAACGATGTTTACTGGGGTCTTAATTTTGGGGACCATCCAGATAGCCTCAACATAATAAAGTTTCCCCTACGTCTTCACCTGTTCAGGGCATCCTCTAAAGGCTGCACTGTGGTCTCCACCACAATTAGCACAAGACATTTTTTCATGAGTGCAGCTTCCATATTTGTGCTCTCCATTACAGTTGCTGCAGTGTTTGCCCCTGCAAGCTGGAGCAGTATGACCGAACTTGTGGCACTTGTAACATCTTAAGGGGGCTGGAATGTATTCCCATACAGTGAAAGGCTTGATACCCCAGGAAAACTTTTGGGGGAAGAACTGGGTTGCCAAAGAACAAAACCACTGAGGTGTTATTGACTTTGACCCCATCCCTGACCGTGGTGAGTCGGCGGGCGTCAACAACTCCCACTTCCGCTAAAAGGCTCTTGATGTCGTCAATTTCAATGGAGGGATCAATCCCGTAAATGACTCCTCGACTCTCCCTCAGAGACCAAGGAATCTGCCATGAGACCCGGACGCCGCAAAAATACGAGGCTCTCATCACCGTCTCCCATTGAGTGACTTGATTTACACTCGATGAAAAGGTCGCCAGATCTGAGTTTTTTGGCGCTGGACATGTCTCTGAATTATTTTTTAATTGGGTTGTTGGGACTTGAGAGTTTGGAACCATCGGAGGCCGAATCTACGACAAATTGTTTGGCATGGTGCTCATCGGGGATAGAGAGAGCCTCAACTGCTTTGAGAGGTTCCGACTCATCGGTACTCTCCCGCCATGGTCTGCCCATCTTCC
>CM068963.1:9517010-9533070 GCA_035128595.1 Eptatretus atami
TGTGCCGCGCAGAGCTGCGCATTCGTGTACGGGACGTGGGGAGAGCCGGAGAGAGCTCGCCAGCCAGCACCGAACGGTCGGAGGTGATCGGGCTTCGGGACAGTCCGAGCATCGCTGAGGGACGGACGGGTTCTTAAAGAGAGCATCAACTCGGAAAGAGCTTAAGGCCCGTTCGTTCCTCTGAGGCGTTGCCGGCTGGGCCCGAATCACCGGGCCGTCAGATGAGGCCTGGACCGGACCGCGGTCAAGACAGCGGCCGTAGGGACGGGACGTTGCGGGTCGCCCCAGCGAGGTGAAGGTAACCAGCGCGGCCTCGCGGAGCCTCTGCGGTTTACACGGCTCCGTGCAATAAAGACCCAAAGAGGTCCCGTCTACCCCTTATCTGTCCTGGGGTTTTTCCTTGCTTTTCTTTGTATGAACGTTGTGGCGCCAAGCTAGAACTGTATAAGTAACTGTACATAATAGATAGACGGTATTAGCTCTTTCTTTTGCATTACTTTTGCTTGATTGATACATGACTGCATGCGTGTTTGCATACGTGCATGCCTGCATACGTGCCTTTGTAAATAAATGTGCTTGTTTAAATGTACCCCGTTCGTTACGTCTTTTCCTTAATTGAGCTGCCATCTTGCACTCGGAATATAGTTGGTTTTTAAATAGCCGTAAAGTGATCGGGTCCAACGGGACTGCGCGATAATACCCCGCTCGGTTATCCCAAAAGGAAGCGAGCTGCTTAAGCGGCTCGTTTTCAAGCGGTCCCGTTGAGGTACAATCTCTCGGTAATCTACCTGCGCGATTAATTAGGTATTAAATTCGGCGATTGACCCTGTAGCACGGGTAGAGTACGGACAAGGTTGTGGTGTGCTTAAAAACACACCCGTGGCTGGTTTTCGGCGTTGATCCGGAAAGCCGCGATTGGATTATCCGTTCGGTGGGCGAAGCGGCAGCTATTGGTTAGACGCAGTCGTTCGCACGCCGGCGGGCGAGAATCTGTAACAACATATTTGAAAAAGTGGATTGTGTTGCATTCTGCAAGCAGCTAAATAACTCAAGTACTGTCAATCAAATATAAGTGATCATAATGAGCTCTTTATTTTAAAGTTTACAGCTATAATAATTTTTAATGCAAATACATCAAAAGCTAAAACGTGAAACTATTGTTTACACTCTAATGGGTAGCTCGGCAATGCTAAGAGGCGGTGTTTATGATTCGAAGTCGAAGATAAATGTTAATTGGTGAATCTGGAAATTGTAACCAGATTGAAAACCAAACTTTGATTGCATATCTGTACAGTAACTGTTCCCAAATTCATCATGATAAATTAGATTCTTATATATTTTTGTTATGTTGATTGAACTTCGATCAGTAATGAATGATGGAAAATGGGTGTTCAAGAAATAGTGACTCTTTTATCTGATCTGGATTCACATTCCCCGACCTGACAATAAATGCAATTAGCATATAGACAGTACAGTATAATAGTCATTTTTCACGTTTTAAATACACTAGTATGTTGCCGTACGTGCGTGGCTGTACATGCAAAAAATAAATAAATAAATAAAATAACTTTCAAACCGCGTGCCAGAAAAACAAACACACTGGCCGTTCCTTCGCTCCCGCGTGCCCGTACGTGCGTAAAAAATAAAATAGAATAAAAAAAACTTTCAAACCGCGTGCCAGAAAACAACCACAGGCCGTTCCTTCGCTCTCGCATGCCCGTACATGCGTGGCCGTACGTGCAAAAAAATAATAATAAAACAAAACCGCGTGCCAGAAAAACAACCACAGGCCGTTCCTTCGCTCAAAAAAAAAAAACTTTCAAAACCGCGTGCCAGAAACAACCACACAAGCCGTTCCTTCGCTCTCGCGTGCCCGTACGTGCCAAAAAAAAAATCTTTCAAACAACACCACAGGCTATGTAAACTTCGCTCTTCAAGTTTACATAGCTTCAAACTTCGCTCTCTTAAACAACGACTGGATTGGGGCATTGTGTTTATCTATAAATGCGCTATAGAAATCAAGAAATTATTAGAATACAGGAAGTCATCACTATCCGGAAGTCCGTACGTTGTTAACCATAATGGGGAACGCGCTCTTTCCCCATCGGCCACGCCTACGCAGCAACGTGTCCTGTCATTGGTAACTAAATGGCGCCCTTTCCCCATCGGCCACCCCTATGCAGCAACGTGTCCTGTCATTGGTTTGGTAAATAAATGGCCATAACTTGGGAACCACTTGTCCGATTAATATCAAACCTTGAAAAGGCACATACTCAGGTCCCCAGCAATATACCTGGCAAGTTTCAATTAGATCGGACCAGTGGTTGTCGAGAAACAGCGGTCACACACAGACACACACAAACACACACACACACAGATTGCGGAATTATAGATAGATGACGAAGAAGGCCTGCCTGTCTGAGGAAACAAAACTCTGGTGCAGAGTATAAATCGTCCACCAGATGGCGGTCTCCTCGAGTTAACCTGAGGCTCCCTTTGGGTGGGTGCCTGGAATGTCTTCACTCGAAGAGATGATGATCACCTGTCTCTGCTATCATCTGAGCTCCAGCGTTTGAACATCAGTATCACAGCACTCTCTGAGGTTCAGAGACCAGATAGTGGTGAGATCATTACAGATGGTTACACCTACTACTGGACTGGTTGCTCTGAAGGTTACCATGCCCAAGGAGTTGCTGTAGCTGTGTCCAACAAGCTGATTCCCATGAAAATTGAGGTAACACCGGTAAACGATCGTATTTATGAGAATGAGGACTGTATATGCTCTGACTGAGGCGAGTGATCTCACTGTGAAGGAGGCATTCCATACCGCGTTCGAGTCTCTGTGGTTGATCAGTGTGCCCAGGTGAGATACTCTTCTTGGCTTAGGGGATTTCAATGCATCGATTGGCACTCATAAGATGGTTATGAGACATGTGTTGGTCCCCATGTGTCTAGAACTGTGAACCAGAATATAGCACAAGTTCCTTGACTTTACAGAAAGTGATGGACTTAAGGTGGGTGGTTCATGGTTTCAGCACCCACAAGCTCATCGCTGGACTTAGTATTCCAATGCTGGTGGGGTGGCAAAAGAGACTGACCATGTGCTCGTTGATGCTCATGGGAGGATGCTCCAGAAATGCAGGATCTACCATAGTGCTCATTTCCTCAATACTGACCACAGGCTTGTTGTAGCAACTCTGAAGTTGCAGCTTAAACCCGGGAGAATGGTACCATCCCAGCCTCAGCTGGATGTTGGCAAGCTCAAGGATGAGAGGGTAACTGAGGAGTTTGTGAACAGGCTGAGTGGGGATTTGGGGGATCTGGGTGTTTCAGTGGATCCTGAAGAATTGTATGGTCTTCTTCAAGGCACTCCACTTGATGTTGCCGGTGGATGTCTTGGAACTCACCATCAGGCAAAGAAGAACTTTGTCTCCCAAGGGACACTGGATACCAGTGATCAGTCGCAGGGCCAGGCCTAATGGCAGATCTCTCTCTGCTTCGGGACAGTCCGAGCATCGCTGAGGGACGGACGGGTTCTTAAAGAGAGCATCAACTCGGAAAGAGCTTAAGGCCCGTTCGTTCCTCTGAGGCGTTGCCGGCTGGGCCCGAATCACCGGGCCGTCAGATGAGGCCTGGACCGGACCGCGGTCAAGACAGCGGCCGTAGGGACGGGACGTTGCGGGTCGCCCCAGCGAGGTGAAGGTAACCAGCGCGGCCTCGCGTACTCTACCCGTGCTACAGGGTCAATCGCCGAATTTATACCTAATTAATCGCGCAGGTAGATTACCGAGAGATTGTACCTCAACGGGACCGCTTGGAAACGAGCCGCTTAAGCAGCTCGCTTCCTTTTGGGATAACCGAGCGGGGTATTATCGCGCAGTCCCGTTGGACCCGATCACTTTACCGGCTATTTAAAAACCAACTATATTCCGAGTGCAAGATGGCAGCTCAATTAAGGAAAAGACGTAACGAACGGGGTACATTTAAACAAGCACATTTATTTACAAAGGCACGTATGCAGGCATGCACGTATGCAAACACGCATGCAGTCATGTATCAATCAAGCAAAAGTAATGCAAAAGAAAGAGCTAATACCGTCTATCTATTATGTACAGTTACTTATACAGTTCTACTTACGACTTGGCGCCACAACGTTCATACAAAGAAAAGCAAGGAAAAACCCCAGGACAGATAAGGGGTAGACGGGACCTCTTTGGGTCTTTATTGCACGGAGCCGTGTAACCGCAGAGGCTCCGCGAGGCCGCGCTGGTTACCTTCACCTCGCTGGGGCGACCCGCAACGTCCCGTCCCTACGGCCGCTGTCTTGACCGCGGTCCGGTCCAGGCCTCATCTGACGGCCGGTGATTCGGGCCCAGCCGGCAACGCCTCAGAGGAACGAACGGGCCTTAAGCTCTTTCCGAGTTGATGCTCTCTTTAAGAACCCGTCCGTCCCTCAGCGATGCTCGGACTGTCCCGAAGCCCGATCACCTCCGACCGTTCGGTGCTGGCTGGCGAGCTCTCTCCGGCTCTCCCCACGTCCCGTACACGAATGCGCAGCTCTGCGCGGCACAGCAGGCTGGGCTGCGCCTACAGCTCCCGTCTCCTCTGCTCTCCTCAGCTTCCCCACCGACTGCAAGCTCTGGACTTCTGCGCAGCTCCTCGACCCCTCCAGACTGACTCGCTTGGCGCTCCGCACTCCGTTTATATGGGGTCCGTGAGGCCAGATCTGATCTCCGCACTCTCACCTCTGACCCCCACTGGCTCCGCCCCTCTCGCTCTCCTGATCCGAATTCCGAGGCGAAGCTTGGAGCGAGCGGACGTGCGCGAAGACAGCGACCCTGGCGAGCGGACGTGCGTGAAATCACCGACTTGCATGGAAACCCCCGCGTCTGCCTGCAGCGATGCGTCTGTTGGGAACTCGCCGCAGCCGGCGCAAGATGGCGGCGTTTGCGGAGTTGAAGGTGAGGCGATGTTGTTCGTTGTTGTGAAGGCGGTTTTGGAGAGGTGGTTGGTGGTTGGCGTGGTGGAGAAGGTGGTTGGTGGTTGGCGTTGTGGAGAAGGTGGTTGTGTGAAGGCGGTTGTGAGCGCTGTTGGTGGTGGAGGTGGTGGTTGTGAGCGGTTGGTCCAAAATAACGATAGTAAAAGAAAAATGGCTAACTCAAAGATCACAGCCCTGATCACACGAATAAAGCCCATTAGACAACGTGGGGAAATCTATCTGAACACAGAATTATCGGCATAACTGATCTAAGGACCTATATGGTGCTCTGTGAATTTCCACAGCCGTAACAATATAAAGGGTGTATTTATTATGTGTGCACGTTTATGGTGCACCCGAGTATCTGCTTGCAGTCTGCAAGCATGCCCCACTAAACATATTCTGTGTAGTATATAGTAAACCTTAAATATCACGGGTTTTGACCAGTAGTGGAAACCTCTTGTGCACCGATTTTTAGTTATCGTGGGACTTAATTTCGACCATTCGTGGTTTTTTGTGTTGAGCTATGAAGGTTATCTCGCACCATGAGCCTTTTTGTTGTTTCTCGCGCACTGTTTATGAGTAAGATCCCAACATTCGCTGGGGATACGTTCCTGAAAAATGTGCGAATGTCGAATCCACGAATGTCGGGGTATTGTTTCAATGGGAAAATGGGTTATAGGTTCCCGGTGGTTTGTGATTCATAAGGAGACATTTTAAAGTTTTACGAACACAAATGCACATGATTACAGTTTCATTAAAAATGCTTACAAATAAAAAAAAACAACAACAGCAGGTAATGTTTGCAACTTTTATTAAAATACGATGTAACTTTGATGTGATGATTATGATAATGAGTTAGAATCCAGTGAACTCCTCTGAAGAGGACACAGGTCAGGGTGTTGATGAGTCATGCACCGAAGAGGATGCAGGTGAGCGTTAGGGTTGGCAGAAACAAGAGAATGAAGAATGAGACCCAGGACGCGCCTCCCATAAGTAACCGTTGCAGGTGGTTGTGGGTTGATAGAAGAGGGGTGGATAGTGTGACCATTGTTTGTAGGGGATGGCTTTTGTGCGTGTAGAGCTCTTTATGCGCGGCTGGTGGGAGATGGTTTATGTGCCTGCAAAAATCACGAATAGCTGAAGCACAGGGCTGCGAAGTAGAAGCAGGTCACATTGATTACAAAGGGAATGATTTAAGAGATTAAAAGGGGAGGATCGGTGGGGTTTAATCACTTCTGAACGTTTAATCTGATTCAACACAGCAAGAGCCAAGCCTGGTGTTGGCTTAGTGGTTAGGGTGGCGGCTTGGATCCTAGGGTCCTGAGTTCAAGCCCCGTTGGCCGCTGAATTAATACACCAGAAGGTTGACTCAGCCTGTCATCCTTCCGAGGTCAGCAAAATGAGTACCAGTCTACTGGTAAGGGGACACTGCATAGCGGCATAGCCGCATCCCGACCAATGATGCAACCAGCAGCCACAGGCTGCACTCGATAGAGAGAGAACACAGCAAGAGACTTCATGGTAAAGTCGATTTATAGTTAGTGTACATGTTTATTGCAATGGTGATTGTTTTTTTTTGGCTGCTGCCCACCTACCTCTATATTTTCTCGAACCTAAAGAACTTAACCCCCTTTTTCTCATCGGAAATTGGTTTTAACTTTCGTGGTTTTGAATATTGCAGATTTTCCAGGTGCGTAACCCCCATGATATTTAAGGGTTTACTGTATATTGTTACATTGAAGGGGGGTACAAAGCAATTAGAATATATAGTTAGCATGGTCTGTGTGTTTGTGTAGGTTAGAGTGTTTTCTGCAACCAGGGACCCATTACGTATGCCGTGAGAGGCAGTATAGTTGACATAAGTATGAGACAGGAAAGGGGAATTCGTACGTGTCCTTTCTGTGAAGCAGTCAAAACGAGCTCGTATCATCCTGACGAGACCATAATAATGGCGAAACCATGGTCAATGACCACTGTCCTCTACTTGTGACTTTAAAATCATTGGTCTTCAAGATACTCAAGTGTGGCCTGTGGAAGCCATCTGGAATTGGAGGCAAAGTGGTGCACATGTTCTAATGACGCTTATTCTGACACCAGGCATGTCAGTGCTACATTAGTCAAGATGCAGCGGGCAGCACAATGTCAGTGCTGTGAAGCGTGAAGCGCTGGAGATCAAAGTTGGATGACGAAATGCAGAAATCAAGAAAATGACGTATATTAAGACCTCAAGCATGAAGTGCAAAGATCCTGGAAGCTGAAAAATGCCAAAGTTGTACCAGTGATGACAAAGAACCTCACGGGCATGATGAAGAAGAAACCGCACAGAGATATTGAAAACTATCTCTGGAGTATCACCACAAACAAACTACAGTTGGAAGCCGTTCTGGGCTCAGTAAGATCCTAAAGAGAGCCATCGGCACAAAACTTTGAAAACATAAAACTTCACAGCTTGGTCCTGAATCGTGACACCTTAACGAAAGAAGGTGGATACTTTGAGCCTGCCCTGGAGGACTCCATTCCACATTCTGAAACCCACATATGTATATACCATTCGACACACACACACACACACACACACACACACACACACACACACACACACACACACACACACACACACACACACACACACACAACACACACACACTCTTTGAGACCTGGCAGGTCTCTGTTTCACCTCCTGAAACCCACCCATATGTGGAGATACAGGCAACAGCAGCAACTTGCACGTATACATGTACACACTTACACTCGTACACACACTTCCGTTATGGAATGCAGTTTATATACGTACACACATATAAAATACATAAAAACGACAAACACAAAGATTTACCTTTAAACAGAGTTCTTTGAAAGAGGAATTCAAGTGGGAAATTAGAAAAATTAAATTCAAAAATATATCAAGGACCAGAACACAAAATGTCGATCCATGCTCTCTGCCTTCACAGCCAGATCCGGCAAACATCTGGTCGGATGGACCTTATTGTTTTTATATATGTATCGATGTCGAAGTGAGGGATGGATTATTAAGGAGATCACACAAAAGGTTAAAACAAAGCGATATCCTGTAAGATACAATTGCACATTTTCAGCGAATGAGACACCTCCCGAGACACCAACTGCACGGCACCGCAGGGCCCAACACAGGCGAAAACGTACGTCTGTCTAATCGAATTCCCTTGAGAGCACGGATACTTTTACCAAAACGAACAACCAAGCATGTTGGAGAGCGCTCGCCAAGTGGCTTAAGCACTCAAGCAAGCACTCAAATGAAACGGTTGTTAAGAAACGGCTAGTTTGGCACGTGATGAGCAACATATTAACATACACCTCCCGGAGACACCCGGAATGTCAAGCCACAAACGCTGACGTCTCCGGGTGTTTATAAGCATTGCAATGTACCCAGGATTCATAGCTATGATGAACAGGCATTCGATAATATGAATGAGGAAAGTGAAAACAACAACTTTATCGTTAAGAAATCATTGCGGCCTGTTCCAAGTCAAGGTAGGGTAAGGTTGAGCAGGGCAAAAAACATGGCAGCTTCAGACCCCAGCGAAGCTACCCAGGAAACGCCTTAAACCCTAGAGAGCAAGTGGCCAAGGATCACATGATGAAGTACATAATTAAATAAGGCCGTTAATTATCTTCCAATTTTTTTTAATCTTCAAATTATCTTTAAATCATCGTTAATTATCTCCGTTATCGTCAATTATGGTTAATTATCTTCAAAAAATCAAAAGGGGTGTTTTAATTAACCTAAACACCCAATTTTCACTCTTGCACTTCCTTGGAGTTTTCTTTGTAAGCATGCAAAGTTTCAGGCTGCTAGGTTTTATAGTTTTGGAGTTATGGAGGAGACACACACTGCAACACGCACTCAACCGCACTGTTACACGCACTGTTACTAGCACTGACACGCACTGTTACCTGAACACAGCACTGCAACACGCACTGTTACCTCAAATGATTACGTGAACACAGCACATACAGCATATGTTAATAGAAGTAGCCAAAGGGAGATTATTCAAATATAGTATCAGATGAGATGCTGTTGGTTCAATTGGTTGGGTATTTGAGTGGTCTATGATTTATTTATATTTTGTATGACTTATTGCAATTGGTGTGGAACAGCTGGATGATTATTTTGTCCGACATTCTCCATGATCAATGGAAATACGTTGTGCTCTACTCTATTCTCGTTTTGTCCTGAAATTTTCTATTTCCATTAATGTTAAGCATGCAATTAACTGTGTGGCCTGTGAGCGGTTGTGTGGCACTACCCTCGCACTAATTAACCCTCGCCACTACCCTCCCGAGCTCCGTATCTGTACAATTTTTTAACGGTAACATTAAAGGTCTCTGATGCATTCTCTGCTTCGTTCTCTATTCTCATTGTTGTGGCTTGTTTGTTTGTCTTCACATCTTGTACGACTTCACCCAGGTATATCACCAAGTGTTTATTTTTATGTATTATAATTGTTGGACATTTATACTTTGTTTCTATGCCAAGAAACACACTCAGCTTTCTTATTCAATCATCTTTCTGTGAAGTTATTTTGTTTCACGATACCTTTGGTGGGTTGACAGGATGTCCTAGCCTAGAGGTACGCACACACTAAGCTGTCTAGCCTGGGTTTGAATCCCGATCCAGCTATAAACTGTGATCCCAGTGTTTCGCAGGGTGATTCATCAATGTGTGTGCCAACCCTTGGATGGACGTTAAACTGGCGTCCCATTTGCCAATGTTAGTTGGCGGACGTTAAATTTGGTGGATCCCACCGTGTCCTTTGCGAAGAGTCGGCAAGCTATCGCCGGCACTATGCAAACAATTTCGACATTTCTGCCCTCACTACTGTGGGAAGGCAACGTCAAACCACGCAGTATAATCTTTGCCAAGAAACTGATTCGGCAGCCGACGTCTGTAACAAAGCATGGTACATCAGAATCAGATACCCTGGGTGTCCAGCTAGTGCACTACCATACTCTGGCTGCTATCATAGCTGGTTGTCATCATAGCTTACCTTGGTTAGTCCCGTTGTACGCTACTATTAGGAAGAGATTCCCCATTTGTTTACAAGCGTACACCTTGCTTTTCCCCTTTGATGAGACATTAACACAGTTGAATTTATAAAGCTGGCATGGTCATTGTCCATATTAGGGTGTCATACTGCTCATGTGTGCTATTTCTTTCAGCCAGTGATCAGTAAATGTTTTCCCTTTGTATCCAGGAATACCAACAAGGACGGACATCACAAATCTGTTTGATAGATGCTGTTGGCTCGGTTCATTGGGAGCGATGACACAAAAGATGAATTGTAAAAGACCAGCTCGTCTGTGAAAAAATCTCCCGCACCATCCATCGTCGAACTCTTGTGGCTATTTGTTGCCGAACGCTCGGCTTGCTTCCATCCAAACCCCCAGGAGGACAATTTGAAATGCCAAGTACTTTTTTTTTTTTTTTGTTTGGTTATGCAATCAAAAATGAAGTTTGGTTTGTAAACGAGAAGACACAAACATCCATCAGCCAAACATTTCAAATAAGGGAGCGTCTTTTTGAGCTTATCTCGGAGAAGGTTTCACAATATAGCGATTAATACTTCCCTAGATTATTTATAAATATTGTGGATTCCTATTTCGGAAGTGATGACACTGCATGCGTGTCCCTAAATTATGCTTTTATTGCAGATATTTGGGTTGATTGGGTGAATACACTCACCCAGGGACTGTAGAGATTTGGTAATTAGAAGATATGGTCATGACGAGTTGGTGTTGGTTGAATTTCCCTGTATTATAAATTCAACTTTATCTCCCCTTTTAACATGGCTCAAGACAAAACGTTTTCTTTCTACAGCCTTTACAATGAAATACAAAGCAAGCAAGATGTAAAAAAAATTTCCACTCGAGCCCGAGGATTCGTTTCTACCTAATCAAGCCTGCGCTGTTTCTTTACTCCAGCATCAGAATGCACTCGTTTCCATTTCAAAACGAATGCAAGAATAAAATAATACACGTAAGTGTCTGCATGACGGCATTATCGATAGTCATAGTCATTTTGTGTGAAATTGGGAGGGGACGGGTATTTGTGGAAGAGGCACACAAAGGAAAATGTGGAGGTTGGAGAGAGATTGGAAAGCAATGTGTATGTCTGAAGGTGCACTCGGGTCCAGCACGAACGCAAGCACACTCAGCCCGGTATGAGGACACGTGTACAGTACATTCATTGGTTCCATTTATTTATTTAATTACAGTATCTAACGGTCGAAGTGGAGCTGCCACACATCTCTCACTCATATCACACACCTGGACATGCAGACGAATACATGAGACGCAATACAGCACTGTTAGATGAGACAAGCGCAGCCACAGAGCTTGGTGGGGGAGGAGTGCCATCACTTCCTGGAGCACTCTGACCAGGGTTTGAACCACGACCTCAGACTCAGAGTGGATGCTCTACCCATTACACCACTTAGTCTGGTTTTAACGGTTAAATCTGTCCTCAGCCAACTCTGTTCGCTCTCTAACCACCCCTACCTTACGGATATCCCTCCTCACTCCAATCTCAACCACAGTCTACATCTTTCCATTCCTACCTTGCTCCCTCAATCTATCTGCTCTTTTTTCCCCAATCCGCATCGTGTCCAGCCCATCTCAGCGCGATTTCACCAATCTCCCCATCAAGTTCATCTGCACACCGGTCTCTTCCCTCAATTCATCCATCCATCCTCCTTATACCCACCATCTTCACTCCCGCAATCTCTTGACCCAGTTGTTCTCGCAAACCTGCAGCCTCTGAGGTTGTGTCTCTGTCAGTGCCATCATCTCCATAATGTAAAGGTAGGCCAGCATTACACATGCATTAGAACCTTCCCTTTCAATTTCCTTAATATCTTTGTCTGCTATGACTCCCTTCACCCTCCTCCGTGCATTCGCACCCACCTGGATCTCCACATCTCTGTTTCAGTCTTACTATCCCTGGTCACTGTTATCCCCAGATACTCAAATCTATTTCCCTGTCTGATCTCCTTCCCTCTCACCTGATATTCATTTATTTTCTCTGCTGCTTGACCCACATCACTTCCGTCTTCCCATACTCATCTTCAGCCCATGCTTTCCTAATGCCTCGTTCCACTCCCCCAGGACTTCCTGCATCACCCACCCACTCTCCACCACAACAGCCAGATTGTCCGCATACAGCATCCTCCCCTATTACCCTCATGTTCACCTTCCTGCTTACCAGCTCCTTCACCATGATAAACATGAGTGGGCTGGAGAGCACCTCCCTACCTCAAACCAATGTTCATGCTGAACTCATCAGACATCCTAGGACCAACCAAAATTCTTCCCTTCGTTCCCTTGTATTTCCTTTCCACTAACCTAACTTCTGTTTCAGCACTCCCATCGATTGGTGTCGCCATCACTATCTCTCTTGGGAAAGTGTCATCGGCCTTCAGGTCCACAAATCCCAATGCCATTTCACCTTGCACCTCCAACCTCTTCTCCAACAGCTTTCTCAGCATGAACATCCCATCCGTCATCCGCCTACCCTTTCTAAACCCCCTGTTGCTCTTCTCCGATCTCCATCTCCACACTCTTTCCTTATCCTCTCATCCAGAATCCTCTCCAGCACCTTCATTACACGATTTTGGAGCATAATGCCCTGTACTTTCCCGGATCTTGAGCATCACCTTTACCCTTCCATATCGGCACAATTAACCCTGTCCTCCAATCCTCCGGAATTGAACCATCACTTCTCTCTTCTTCATTCTCTTCAATGCCGTCCGCACTTCCTCTTCTGCGATCTCCACCAACTCCACTTTCCACTCCTGCATAGATCTCCTTCCTGCTTTCTTCTTCTGCACATACATGTGCAGCAACCCTGCATCCAGCTGTCCTGCTTTCCTTTATCTTCTCTATACTCTTCCAAACCTCCTCCTTTTCACCAACTGCCTTAGCTACTTCTTCATCCACCATATCTGGTTTCTATCCCTCAATGATGTATCCTTTCCCGACGTCCTTTCACACCAAACTTCTACAATTCCCCGAAATGCTTCTCCATACTTCTTCCCCTCCTCCCAACCTTCCGCTTCTTGGCTTACTAGCTTACAAGCTCTATACTTAGCTTATCTAGCTTGGCTTAGCTTAGCTCTCATACTTAGCTCTCAACCTCTCCTTGTACTCTATGAGACGTTTCCCCGACACTTCCCCCAACTAATAATCTTCTGACCCTTGCTCTTAACCTCCCTCCTTTTCTTCATCTGTACCACAAACACCACAGGCTTGTACTGGGTGGTAACATGCTCTCCCACCACTGCTTTACATTCCTTAACCCTCCACAACTGTTGCCTCCTTACTACTACCAAATCCAGTACTGTTCTTTGTTATCCACTCCCATAGGTAATCCTGTGGCTTTCCTGCTTTTGAAAGAATGAACCAGCAACAGCCATCCAATTTCTCACCACCATCTCCACCTCTCTATTGCTCATTTTGCCAATCAAATTATCAACATCTTCCTCTTCACCCACTCTGCTACTCCCACATGTGTTTTAGTCCTCCACAATGCACAGCATCACCTCCAGCTCAACCATTCCCATCATCTTCTGGAGTCGTCCCTGAATTTCTGCTTCTCGAGTCATTCCCGTTTGTGGCCCATATACCAACATAATACACACCATTTGCCTCTGCATCACCACCCATGCCATAACTTCCCATCCCTCCTATCTTTCCATTCTGATGACCTGCTTGCTGATCTCTTCCGATGCTATTATTCCCACGCCTTTATTCCTTCCATCCCCACCCACGTGCAACAGCTTGTATCCTCCTACCAAGCTCCTCATCCTGTCTCCTTTCCATTTGGTCTCCTGCACACACCACACTTCCAACCTCCTTCTCTGCATCACCTCCACCACCTCAACTCCTCGCCCCACCATTGAACCCATATTCAAACTACCTAGCCGAACTCGCATCTGACCCTCTACCCACCTGGCAGAGCCAGTACCATCTTTATCTGTTTGGGATGGTCATGTCATCAATCAGTGTGCTGTGCAGGCATCACTCTAAAAAAACAAAAATCACATTGTTAGGAATTAGCATTCACAAAATATTCAAATTCAAAATGCTCAGTAGTTTTGAGACACCCTGTACAAGCATAAGTGACAAATAAAGTGTTAAGCTTGACAAGTGATACTGTAACCTCATGTTTTCGTAAAAAAGAAAACTGTAATAGTCACACTACCAGACTGTTCAACGTGCGAATTTGGATCTTGGCGGTTGCAGGACAGTTCTGTGGAAGGAATACTCAACCATTACATTTTCGGACCCATCACATTGTCCTGGAACGTTCTTGTTGCATCTCATTTGGGCATTTGCTGAAGGAGTTCGTTAGCTTGGAATCAAGTTTGAGGTGATCAGCCTCGTAGGGCAAAACGGTAATCCTGGATGATGATGATGATGATGATGATGATCAAGTGAACTTTCTCTAACTATGTTGGTGTCATTCTGGCTGGGTGGGGGTTGAATGGCTATCTCTATCTATATGATCGCTTTTTTTGTTTCGATTCCATTGCTCTTGGACTCATAATTTAAAGGTTGAACATGTATTTTGTTTCCATCTTGTTACACTAATCTTGCTGAATGAGAAGGGTAACTGATTTTCTTTTGTTAACATCGTTGCTGGTAATAATGAGGATGTTTCCTCTTCGCCATCATCGTTGTGATGCCATGCTTTCTGAACCGCACTCGTGTCGGGCGGTTATCTTTTATTGCCAGCACACGCGTTTCCTCTTGCTGTACAGTTTTTAAATTTGCTGCAGAGTGGATTTTTTTTCAGTTGACGTGCATTCTTAGACTACACTCAACATGCTTTGGAGACCATCTGATGCTTGGCCTAGACCTGCAGTGAAATCTGAATACGATGGTCATATACGTCGAATCGAAACCTTGCGTCGGTATTATAAAAGTTGATTTCTGAGCAAGAAGAATACGATGCGTCGAGAACCTGTATTTCTAATCGCACTTAAGTGTACCTTACATTTTTTTGTACTGAAACATCAAGACGTGCACATGCTCTGCAGTGTCCCATGCCATAAAGAGTTTGTAATATGCATGACACAAGAGAACAACATAGTCACTTTTTCATGGATGACAAGGGCATAAGGAGATAGACGATCAACTGAGTACGACACTGACTTGAACCTGAGCTCACTTAGTGCTAAGACCGAAGTTATTATACAATTAAACAGATAGGTTTGGGTGACTGCAAGGGAAGGGGGTATTTGGTGGGGGAGGGTCTTTGCCTTCCTCCTGGTGGAATACAGAGGAAATATTTTGTAAATAGAGTAAAGTAGGCTACATAGTCTACAATTAGATGTAGAAACTGTTTGCTTATTTTCTCATCCCACTCAGTGCTGTGGGCAAGGCTGTGCTGCCTTTTTATGCTGCGTTTCCTGACAGCAGAATTGTGTTGCGTGATGAACAGCACAGTGATTGTGGATTAGATTTGCCAAAGATGAAATATCTAGGTTATTGAAATGTATATAAACATCAACCAAGGCTGTTCAGCATTGCCATTCAACATGTATTTTCATTAATGACTCGCTACTGTGCATGTTTTGAGCTGCAACGCTTAATCCAAGGTCCAAGTCTCATGTCTTGAAAGCTCGGTGATCCGGCGACACCTTGGGAGACTGCACTCTGCAGAGCCTTACTCCTTAATTTGAATGCTCTCAGTTCCTAACTGTGTACAAGGTAATTAAAACACAAAAACTGGTCCACATCTCCACTCTTTGCAAACTGTCCATCTCCACTGCTGAGGTATTTAATCCAACGTCCTGAGAAATTGGTATCTCAGCAAGAGCTGAAGCCAGAGTCTGCTCGTCTCTCACTGCATTCAGGTGTGTGTCTCGCATTACTCTACTTGTTTATGAGTATACTATAACATCTGGTATCCCCACCCCTTTTCCACCTGATCCTTCACCCACCCTTTCAGAGAACAAAAAGTCTTCATATATTCAGCTTTAAATCATTCCTTGTTACCCTCCCAAGTGAATATTTTGACATAAACATCATCCCTCTTTG
>CM068963.1:9533095-9544850 GCA_035128595.1 Eptatretus atami
CGGACAAGGTTGTGGTGTGCTTAAAAACACACCCGTGGCTGGTTTTCGGCGTTGATCCGGAAAGCCGCGATTGGATTATCCGTTCGGTGGGCGAAGCGGCAGCTATTGGTTAGACGCAGTCGTTCGCACGCCGGCGGGCGAGAATCTGTAACAACATATTTGAAAAAGTGGATTGTGGTTGCATTCTGCAAGCAGCTAAATAACTCAAGTACTGTCAATCAAATATAAGTGATCATAATGAGCTCTTTATTTTAAAGTTTACAGCTATAATAATTTTTAATGCAAATACATCAAAAGCTAAAACGTGAAACTATTGTTTACACTCTAATGGGTAGCTCGGCAATGCTAAGAGGCGGTGTTTATGATTCGAAGTCGAAGATAAATGTTAATTGGTGAATCTGGAAATTGTAAACCAGATTGAAAACCAAACTTTGATTGTACTGTAACTGTTCCCAAATTCATCATGATAAATTAGATTCTTATATATTTTTGTTATGTTGATTGAACTTCGATCAGTAATGAATGATGGAAAAGGGTGTTCAAGAAATAGTGACTCTTGATCTGATCTGGATTCACATTCCCCGACCTGACAATAAATGCAATTAGCATATAGTACAGTACAGTATAATAGTCATTTTTCACGTTTTAAATACACTAGTATGTGTCCGTACGTGCGTGGCTGTACATGCAAAAAATAAATAAATAAATAAATAACTTTCAAACCGCGTGCCAGAAACAACAACCACACTGGCCGTTCCTTCGCTCCCGCGTGCCCGTAACGTGCGTAAAAAATAAAATAGATAAAAAAAACTTTCAAACCGCGTGCCAGAAACAACCCCAGGCCGTTCCTTCGCTCTCGCATGCCCGTACATGCGTGGCCGTACGTGCAAAAAAAAATATAAATAACAAACCGCGTGCCAGAAAAACAACCACAGGCCGTTCCTTCGCAAAAAAAAAAAACTTTCAAACCGCGTGCCAGAAACAACCACACAAGCCGTTCCTTGCTCTCGCGTGCCCGTACGTGCAAAAAAAAATAATCTTCAAAACAAACCACACAGGCTATGTAAACTTCGCTCTTCAAGTTTACATAGCTTCAAACTTCGCTCTCTTAAACAACGACTGGATTGGGGCATTGTGTTTATCTATAAATGCGCATAAGAAATCAAGAAATTATTAAGATACAGGAAGTCAATCTATCCGGAAGTCGTACGTTGTAACCCATAATGGGGAACGCGCTCTTCCCCATCGGCCACGCCTACGCAGCAACGTGTCCTGTCATTGGTAACTAAATGGCGCCCTTCCCCATCGGCACCCCTATGCAGCAACGTGTCCTGTCATTGGTTTGGTAAATAAATGGCCTAACTTGGGAACCACTTGTCCGATTAATATCAACCTTGAAAAGGCACATACTCAGGTCCAGCAATATACGCTGGCAAGTTTCAATTAGATCGGACCAGTGGTTGTCGAGAAACAGCGGTCACACACAGACACACACAAACACACACACACACAGATTGCTGGAATTATAGATAGATGACGAAGAAGGCCTGCCTGTCTGAGGAAACAAAACTCTGGTGCAGAGTATAAATCGTCCACCAGATGGCGGTCTCCTCGAGTTAACCTGAGGCCGTCCCTTTGGGTGGGTGCCTGGAATGTCTTCACTCGAAGAGATGATGATCACCTGTCTCTGCTATCATCTGAGCTCCAGCGTTTGAACATCAGTATCACAGCACTCTCTGAGGTTCAGAGACCAGATAGTGGTGAGATCATTACAGATGGTTACACCTACTACTGGACTGGTTGCTCTGAAGGTTACCATGCCCAAGGAGTTGCTGTAGCTGTGTCCAACAAGCTGATTCCCATGAAAATTGAGGTAACACCGGTAAACGATCGTATTTATGAGAATGAGGACTGTATATGCTCTGACTGAGGCGAGTGATCTCACTGTGAAGGAGGCATTCCATACCGCGTTCGAGTCTCTGTGGTTGATCAGTGTGCCCAGGTGAGATACTCTTCTTGGCTTAGGGGATTTCAATGCATCGATTGGCACTCATAAGGATGGTTATGAGACATGTGTTGGTCCCCATGTGTCTAGAACTGTGAACCAGAATATAGCACTAAGTTCCTTGACTTTACAAGAAGTGATGGACTTAAGGTGGGTGGTTCATGGTTTCAGCACCCACAAGCTCATCGCTGGACTTAGTATTCCAATGCTGGTGGGGTGGCAAAAGAGACTGACCATGTGCTCGTTGATGCTCATGGGAGGATGCTCCAGAAATGCAGGATCTACCATAGTGCTCATTTCCTCAATACTGACCACAGGCTTGTTTGTAGCAACTCTGAAGTTGCAGCTTAAACCCGGGAGAATGGTACCATCCCAGCCTCAGCTGGATGTTGGCAAGCTCAAGGATGAGAGGGTAACTGAGGAGTTTGTGAACAGGCTGAGTGGGGATTTGGGGGATCTGGGTGTTTCAGTGGATCCTGAAGAATTGTATGGTCTTCTTCAAGGCACTCCACTTGATGTTGCCGGTGGATGTCTTGGAACTCACCATCAGGCAAAGAAGAACTTTGTCTCCCAAGGGACACTGGATACCAGTGATCAGTCGCAGGGCCAGGCCTAATGGCAGAGTTGAGCTGTTCAGGCTGAGGCCTAAAACTGTATGTTCACTGAGGGCGGACAAGGAGGCCTATGTGCGAGGAATCTGTGGAGGGGTAGTGCATCACCTGTGGTCAAATGATTCTCGTTCTGCTTACAGAGGAATTCATGCATTGCGTTCCACCAAGCCTGTCCCTCAATGTACTGCAGTTATAGTTGAGGATGGTGAGCTCTTGACAGAGGAGTCTGAAATGAAGGCCCGCTGGGCCGGGTACTTTGAATGGCTGCACCAGGATGACTCACCAGCTGTTGAGTTGGATGTCAGGGATGTTGCTATCCCTATTTCTGACCCGACAATCAACTGTGAACAGTCTTTGTTTGTGGAAACACAGGCTATCGTGAAGCAGTTGAAAGGGGGTAAAGCTCCTGGGATATTTGGCAACCATGCTGATATTCTTAAGGCTGTTGGAAATGCTGTACTTGTGTCATTGCATGCAGTTATGTGCTTTGTTTGGAGCATCTCGCCTGGGTGCACAAAGATCTTGCCTTTCAATGACATATTGGTTGCTGCTGTGTTGTCTGTCCTTGTTTGTGGTGAAGATGTTGAGGTCACATTGAGATTCACTTACCATGGCAGCGATATTCATGTTTCTGCATGTTGTGAGCCAGAGTTTGATAGACATCTGGGTCAGGCCTGGGGAGTCATGGATTTACTGGATCATGGGGTGTGGTGCTGTTGGTACCAATGCAGGACGAAAGTCGAAGTGTTCAAGTCCTTGGTGCTTTGTCTTGCTCTACGGATGTGAGAGTTGAACTCTGATGAAGGATCTGAGACAGAGACTTAACTCCTTCGGTACCAGGTATGTTTTTTTCAGGTCGTCCTTTGCTATTGCTGGTCTGACTTTGTGTCCAACGAGCATTTGCTGAGAGAGACTTAGATGAAATTTGTTACCTGCATAGTCCGTGAGCATCAGCTGCAGATGTATGGACATGTGGCTCATTTTACTGATGCTGATCCTGCTCACCAGATTTTCTCAGCAAGGGAGCCTCATGAGTGGAGGTCAAGGGGCTGAACACATGCCTCATGATTGCAGCAGGTTGATCGGCATCTTAAGGAGATGGGGATGGGCCAGGCATCTGCCTGGGGGATGGCCAGACGGAGACCGCTGGGGTACCGGAGGAAAGTGGACACAGCGACGCATTGCTCCGGCGCATGCTCCCATACCTGACCTTACCTAAAGCATAAACACAATTTTTTTAAAAACCTACATTCATTATCTCAGCGCCTCTTCCCCAGATTATTCCAATGTGAGGGTTGCAAGTATGCCTCACCCAGCTGGAAGTCTCTATCCCTCTGCCTCAGCAGCGGACTGATTTTACAAACGTAACACTTACCGCTTTACACCATCTGACGTCTAAACATTAAATGTTTACCCCTTGCTGTCATTGTATATCGTCCATAAATGACAAAAAAAACTACATCATCCGTAAAAAAACGAAAACTCAAACACTTCAAATCATACCGTCATAAAACCCAGAAACTACGCAGCAATTTATACCTCCGGGTTGACAGAATGGTATGTTTTCAACGCAATTCCCTGACCAGACCTGGTGGTATAATGGTTAGACCATTTGCTCTGGGTCTGGAGGTTCTGTATTTCAAACCCCAGATGAGTCAAACCAACATTTTTTTTTTTAATGGAAATGCTGCTTCCTTGCCAGTGTGACCACTCCTCATTTTCATAAATGCCAAGGTGAGCCAATGAAAAAAGCCAAGAATTCACAAGGTTTCGGAAAAGCGATGATAATAGAAAACCTATACGCCAAGAAAACCTATGGAAAACCAAGACGCCAAGGTGAACAACGAATAGCCAAGATCTTGTGAAAAAAGCCAAGGAGTGGTCACACTGTTCCTTGCTTGATGCTTAGCATTGAAAAAGGAAAGCATACAGAAAATCATTGTGGGTCATTCTTGACATATATATATATATATATATATATATATATATATATATATATATATATATATATATATATATATATATTGTTGCAGCCACGGGTACCGAGACACCAGCTTGTCACTCAGGGGGATTAATCCTCGGTAGAGCCGGACCTGGGGCCACCGCTCACAATTAACGCTGTGGTACAGTGGGTTGTTTTAAAACCACAAACGCCACCCAATCAACCACGAGTTCCAGTGTCCACCATCTAATTATTCCGTTTAACTACAGGTCACGTGGTTACCTGAGCGGGGAGCGCGCCCTCGGCAAAGCACCAATATTATCTCGATAAGATTTTAATTAGGGTGGCCGAGCGTTTTAACCGCTGGTGTGTGCCGACGATTTTTTTGTCAAATCTGTGGTAATTACCTCCCAGTTTATCTCGATTCGGACAATGCTAGACCAATGGAAGGAAAGGATAAACACGGACAAGTTTGAAATCGACAAATAATTTGTTAATAATAAAATTAATAAATACAAAGAAGTTTTTATTTGCTGAGGTAAATAAAGAATGAATTTCAAAGCAAAATCAATCAAAATGCCAGGAAAGAGACAAAGAGCAGATGCTTATCGGGGGTTGAATTACTTACCAGCTATACACAGACAAGGGTACCCAGCAGATCATTCAGGGGGAGGAGGGGGGGAAGAATCGTCTCGCTCACCAGAAAGTCGTCCGTGAAGCGAAAACGTCCTGAAATGCGTGTGTGCGTGTCACGTCCGTCGCCAGCACCTACCTTTGCCGTGCACCCTCTCGCGGGGCAGCCTTAAACGCCAGTCGAAGTCTGGAGGGCACCGAGATCGTCCGTGTGGGTTTGACCCTGGTGTTGTTGGTGACCGACCCGTGCCTCACTTGTTGGTGGCGCTGCTCACACCCACACGCGCATCACACGCTCGCTTGCCGAAGCACTGGGAAGGACGAATTGTCTCGTCGGCGCTGGTCAGACACCCGCTTCTTGCTCGCTTCTCTCGCCCTTTTGCTTTTTCCTCTCTCCTTTCGCTTTTTCTCCAGAACGTACCTCTCGCTTGTTTTTATATCTCCGGGCCGTCTCCGCGGGGTGCCGTCCGCCCCAAGCTCATAGGCTGTGATGAAACACCAGGGGGGAGGGGGGTTTGAGGAGACCTCTCACAGGAAGATATTGTGTTGGATTATGGTGGTGGTGGTGAGATCGCTCAGGAAGGTAGTGCAGAGTGTTGTGGTTGTGGTCAGACATCTCCCAGTGAGTGGGTGTGTGGTGGCACAGGTTGGTGTGGCGAATGTGGGAGGTGGGAAATGGTACAGGAAGAAGGGGACATGAAAGAGGTAATCACATGCTAAGGGTTAAAAAATAAAAGTCTCCAGAATGTATGAATATACGAGAAACACATATGATTGTGGATGAAGTGAATTAAATTGATGAAGGATAATCAAGTTTTAAATAAAAAGTACCCATAAATGTCAAGGCATTGTTTGAATATTGTATTACAATTTGAATATCACATTCCAAAAGATATTGTTGTTATTATTTAGTATGCAGCCTGTGGCTGCTGGTTGCATCCTTGCTGGGAGCACGGCTGTGCAGCTGATGCAGTACCCCCTGTTTCCAGTAAGCTGGTACTCATTTTGCCAATCTCAGAAGGATGACAGGCTGAGTCAACCCACTTGGTGTTATTTAACAGAACGATAGGAGCTCAAACTCAAGACTCTAAGATCTTAACCAGCCATCTAACCGTTAAGCAAACATCAGACATAAAGGATAATATGAACTATTATGATATTCGCATTGTAAAAGTTTTTACTCTTGGTTTCATTTGATAACGAGAGATTGACAGAAGCTCTGGTCACCAGTGCAGATGACTTCTCTGTTTGTGTTTATCTACTGCATTTTAATGGTGGCATGGTTCTCTTAATGGCTCTGTTGGTGTAAAGTTGTTTTATTATATTTAATTGGTTTGGTTTCTCCGTGATTCTCAGATGTTTTTGTTTGTCATACTGTATTTTTTAAATGCTGAGCATCAAGCAAGGAGCAGCATGTACCATTTTAAAGTCTTTTGGTATGACTCAGCCTGGGTTGGAACCGCTGACCTCCCAGACTCATAGTGGACTCTCTAACCATTACAGCACCATGTCTAGTGTTGTTTCACTAGCAAGTAATATTTTTAATAAACTACTTAAAGTGGCGAGTATTTTGCCCACGTCTTCCACAGAGTATCCTCGGGATGCAATTGTTTGGCCGATTTGAATTTGACCTAAAAAAAACAAACACTCAGACCTGCCTGTTGCACCATTTGGTAAACGATGTGATTTTGTGGTATGTCATTAGTTTCAAGTTTATAACATTGTCTCCTCTGTGCGGCGAGTGTTGGCATTTTGTCAGTTGCTTTTGTTTTGAGGGCGAGCGGAAGGCAAAAAGTTAACTTATGCACCTTTTGTCTAAAAACAGCAGCTCGTCTGAAGAATCCGAGCGGAGCGCAGACGGCTGCACTGCGACCGTAAGGAAATTCCACACGAATCAGCCCAGCCACCCTTCGTCTGCCAAAAGGCTTCCAGCTTGCTTTACCTCCCACATGTTATTTCTGGTTGCCTTTAAAGCCGCCAGTAGCCTTTGCTTCAAATTCAGGAGTCTGGTGTTGTGCAGGGCCAGGCATCTGGACTATGATGAAATGCTTCAGCAATTTTCCACAAAAAGCAACACCACATCCTCCAGAGAATTCAGATAGTTGAGGTAATGAGACTTGCTTTGGTTTTCCTCTCTTTTGAGTTGTATTCTCTTCATGAGATTGTACTCTCCCTTAAATGGATCTAGTTATCGAGTGACTGTCACAAATACTGTGAAAATAACTCGAGTGTGTTGTGTTATGTGACTCGATCTGAAAATGGCAAGAGGCAAATATCTCTTAAAGCTTTCTTTTGTAATTCCTCATATACGCTCGTGACTGCACGTTGACTATGCGATAAATTTTGGGTCGATTGCCTGTTGCAGTTAAGACTGGCTAATGTATTGTGCGTCTGTGCAGACACTGTGCTCGGGCGCTTCGGGACACCCCGGTGGTGTGTACCTGTGCGTCGCTGAGCGGAGCTCGGTCCTTCCAATGCCTCGCTCGACGTCCGAATGAAAATTGCGCGATGGGGAATCCTGTTGGTCTGGGAATAATCTTTATTTGAGGAAATGCTTGCATCCTCGATTCGCCAGGGTGCTCTGTGCTCTGTCACATCAAATAAATCACCAATTAACTTTATACTTTAATTTGCCAAATGTAGGAATTATTGCACATGAACAATCATATATGTTCATGAGCATACTCTGTATGATTTGTATTTCCATAATTTTATGTAACTTTGCAAAGTGTCTTGTTGACAAAACTTATAGTACATCGAATATCTCCTTTTTAACTTTATTTAACTATTCACCTGATTGTAGATTGTAGACAGCCAGCTTGATCTCTCACCCAACCAAATTACCCATATATTGTGCAATGCATTGCCATGGTTTGTGCTCCGGCACTTGCCCCGTCTGGGTGTGCTCTGGCTTTCAAAAGGAATTAGCCACTGTGGCTAATCCAGGTTTAGAATGATTAGCCACAGGAGAAAGGAAATAGCCACATTTTATTCAAAAGTTTTTTTAGCAATATGAAATAATAAGTTAATTTTAAGGCGGATGTGTGAGTTTGATGGGTGAGGTGGTTGGTTGAGTGAGTTGGATTGTTCAGATTGTTGGATGAGTGAGTTTGAGTGTGAGATTGGTTGAATGAACGACCATCAGGGGAGGTGGTGATTGTGAGGGATGGTGATGGTGGTGTGTGTTGTGTGTGTGGGGGGGGGGGTATGGTCGTTGTGCCTGTAGTGGGGATGGGGGTGGTTGTGGACCAGGATTTGACCAACCTCATGCCAGTCAAACTCACTCATCCAACCAATCTCACGCAACAACTTCACTCATCCAACCAATCTCACACATCAAACTCACTCATCCAACCAATCTCGCACATCAAACTCACACTTCCAACCAATGTCACACATCAAACTCACTCATACAACCAATCTCACCCATCAACTTCACTCATCCAACCAACCAAAGTCACCCATCAAACTCACTCATCCAAACAAACTCTCTCATCCAAACAAACTCGTCCTACTACAGGTACTACTACTGATTGTGTCAAAACTCACCTGGCAACCACTGACCAACGAAGCATGTAGCACCAAGTAGCGACGAATCATTCCGGAAAAAAATTAAAATAAAATTTTGAGACGAGAATCATGGGAAGCATGCGTAATTTCGGTCGATTTTTTTTACTAGAAACTAGTTTAAAACTACTAAAGTTAGTATATATAAGCTTGTACGAAATCGCGCGTGATTCCCGTAATCAAAACATACAAAATGGCGGCCGTCTCAACGAAGGTTGAATTCTGTGCTAAAATCACCCAAAATTTGTCTAAAACTGGTAAAAAAAAAACACTAAAACATGGATTAGCCACAGTGGCTAATGGGTGTTTAAAATATTAGCCACAGGTAAGGGGGATTCTCCCTGTGGCGACGTGGCGAGCGGCAGCGCACACCCAGGCTGGTGTATCTCTCACTCTCAAAACTTACCAGCATCCTCAGACTTGCAAGGGCTAATAAACTCCTCAAAACCAGATGGGGAAAACGTGGTAAGCAAAATGCGACACATGATGCAACAGTTATGAATGAAATTAAGGACTTCAGTGGAGTTTTTTGATATCGTTGTTATTCTTCTTCTTTGTTCGCATGCAGCACAAGGCTGCGGGGTGGTATCATTGGCTGATGGCATGGCTGTGTCGTTGATGTAGTGCCCTCTGCTGGTTAGGGCAGGAATTTGAAACTTGGGTGTGGTGCCGGTGATAGCGCGCCTACTCTTCACAAAGGACACCGTGGGATCTTTAATATTCACCAATGAATGTTGGCAGATGGGACGCCAGTTTAACGTCCATCCGAGGGACTGCACAGACATTGATGAATCACCTGCCTGTGAAACAATGGGATGATAGTTTTATAGCTGGGTCGGGATTCAAACCCAGGCTAGACAGCTCAGAGACAAGTGTGCGTTCTTCTATGCCATCTTGTCGGCCCAGTTATTATTATAACATATGATGGGGAAAACATGGGAAGCTGAAATTTTGCATACTGATATAACTTGAAGCCAATACCAGGAAAATCAGAAAATGTCCATAACGATATTATCCGTAAATAAAAGTTGCCCAGTGCATCCTCGCTCTCCTCCCGGTGGGTCACATGACCCAAGACAATGGGATGTCAACGTATTCTTGCATGGGCACGATCGCTTCCTGAGGCAGCTGGTGTTTCTCGGCTTTATGACGGTATGATTGGAGAAGTGCCTCTGGGTTTGTCGTTTATGGACATTGTACAGTGAGTGGTAGGAAGTTGCAAACATTGATCGTGTGGACGGTGGCGGCTCCTGTGGAGTTAACTATTCATGTTTACATTTACAGTCAGACCTCTGTGTCAGGCACCCTGATTATGACAAACATTCATAACATGTTTTCATTAATGCATATTTCCCTCGATTCACTATCCACAAAGCTGGAAATTGACACGTAATAAAGAAAGATCGCTTTGTCCCGGCAAATTGAACACAAATACAAGGCCATATGTTAAAAAAATTCCTCGAAACACAGATGAAATAACCTAAATCAATTATCCAAACAATGGGAGAAACAATCGTTTTTATTCCCTGCATTTTGCATCTTTCTGGTTCTGAAATTCACCACCCAGTGCAAACACATCTACACCGCCGAGGAAGAGGCATGTGTTGGCGTTGCTTAGCAACTAATTTGAGTAAGCTCCACCTCTTAAATGTAAAGCTCATATTTGTAAAAAGGTCAAAAATATCTGCTTGCGGTCATGTGGATATATATATATATATATATATATATATATATATATTATATATTATGTGTATATACGAGGTGTGTTCAAAAAGTATCCAACCTTAATTTTTCGTGCGTAAACAAATGAAGCTAGGGAGGCGTGGTTTGGTGCACGTATGTAGGCGATCCTAATCTGTATGCGTGAATATTTTCCGCCTGCAAAGCTGTCAGTCGCCGACAGACGCCGATGAGTGAGGAAGTGTAAGTGAGCGCCGTCGGATTTTCGTTTTTGACAAAATGACGGATCACTCTGGTCTCATCGCCAGTGATCACTGTGTTGAATAAGTTGGGATCGCTGTTCACAGTCTCCAGCATGTCCTGTGCGATCTCCAAACGGAGTTGCTTCTGCTCGATCGTTAGCAGTTTTGGCACGAACTTCACTGAGATTCTCTTTAATATAAGCCCAAATCCTCAGTCACAATGGAATGAATGGATCCAATGCTGACGCCCGCCTAGTCTGCAAGTTCTCTGTTCGTGATTCGACGATCCTGCATCAGCAGGGTCCTCACTTGGTCAATGACGATCTCATTTCGTGATGTTGAGGGCCTACCAGAACGTGCTTCACTTTCCACAGATGTGCGACCATCTTTGAAGCGGTTGTACCACTCTTTTATCTGTGTGGTGCCCATTGCTTCATTCCCGAAGGCCTGTTGAGTCTTGCGGATCGTTTCCCCTTGGGAATCGCCAAGCTTTACACAAAATTTGATGCAGTAGTGTTCAAGTTTTTCTGTCATTTTGTCAAAAACGAAAATCCGACGGCGCTCACTTACACTTCCTCACTCATTGGCGGTCTGTCGGCGACTGACAGCTTCTGCAGGCGGGAAAATATTCACCATACGGATTAGGATCGCCTACATACGTGCACCAAACCACGCTTCCCTAGCTTCATTTGTTTACGCACGAAAAATTAAGGTTGGATACTTTTTGAACACACCTCATTATATATATGTATATTGTTACGGATTTCAGAATCCGATCTGATGAATGCATCCACACATCTCGGTCCTCACAGTTATTTCCTGAAATGCATGTTCAGATTAGCCCCATCCCCATGTCTAATGGGATCTTAAATGTGATGCGTTGAGAAGGGTAAAGGATAGATCCCTCTCTTATGGAAGCTTTTTTTCGTTATGACAGACACGTTTACACACATTTCTTTCACGAGCTCTGAAGCCCGCCCCCATTCTTCCTCAGCGGCAATCTTTCGTGAGCTGCAACGCCCGCCTTTTTGGGAGCGCACGGGTCGTCATGGTAACCATACGCCAGTGGGGTGGG
>CM068963.1:9547647-9573615 GCA_035128595.1 Eptatretus atami
AACCGAGCCAACAGCATCTATCAAACAGATGTTGTGATGTCCGTCCTTGTTGGTATTCCTGGATACAAAGGGAAAACATTTACTGATCACTGGCTTCTGAAAGAACATGCAGACACATGAGCAGTACTGACACCCTAATATGGACAATGACCATGCCAGCTTTATAAATCAACTGTGTTAATGTCTCATCAAAGGGGAAAAGCAAGGTGTACGCTTGTAAACAAAAATGGGGAATCTCTTCCTAATAGTAGCGTACAACGGACTAACCAAGGTAAGCTATGATGACAACCAGCTGATGGTAGCAGCCAGAGTATGGTAGTGCACTAGCTGGACACCCAGCGGTATCTGATTCTGATGTACCATGCTTTGTTACAGAACGTGGGCTGCCGAATCAGTTTCTTGCAAAGATTATACTGCGTGGTTTGACGTTGCCTTCCCACCAGTAGTGAGGGCAGAAATGTCGAAATTGTTTGCAATAGTGCCGGCGATAGCTTGCCGACTCTTCGCAAAAGGACACGGTGGGATCCACCAAAATTAAAGTCCGCCAACTAACATTGGCAAATGGGACGCCAGTTTAACGTCCATCCAAGGTTGCACACACATTGATGAATCACCCTGCGAAACACTGGGATCACAGTTTATAGCTGGATCGGGATTCAAACCCAGGCTAGACAGCGTAGTGTGTGCGTACCTCTAGGCTAGGACATCCTGTCAACCACCCAAAGGTATCGTGAAACAAAATAACTTCACAGAAAGATGATTGAATAAGAAAGCTGAGTGTGTTTCTTGGCATAGAAACAAAGTATAAATGTCCAACAATTATAATACATAAAAATAAACACTTGTTGATATACCTGCGTGAAGTCGATACAAATGTGAAGGAACAAAACAAACAAGCCACAACAATGAGAATAGAGCAACGAAGCAGAGAATGCATTCAAGAGACCTTTAATGTTACCGTTAAAAAAATTGTACAGATACGGAGCTCGGGAGGGTAGTGGGCGAGGGTTAATTAGTGCAGGGTAGTGCCACATAACCGCTCACAGGCCACACAGTTAATTGCATGCATTAACATTAATGGAAATAGAAAATTTCAGGACAAAACGAGAATAGAGTAGAGCACAACGTATTTCCATTGATCATGGAGAATGTCGGACAAAATAATCATCCAGCTGTTCCACACCAATTGCAATAAGTCATACAAAATATAAATAAATCATAGACCACTCAAATACCCAACAATTGAACCAACAGCATCTCATCTGATACTATATTTGAATATCTTCCCTTTGCTACTTCTATTACATATGCTGTATGTGCTGTGTTCACGTAATCATTGAGGTAACAGTGCGTGTTGCAGTGTTCAGACATCGTTGCTGTTCAGGGTAACAGTGCGTGTAACAGTGCGTGTTGCAGTGCGTGTTGCAGTGTGTGTCTCCCTCCATAACTCCAAAACTATAAAACCTAGCAGCCTGAAACTTTGCATGCTTACAAAGAAAACTCCAAGGAAGTGCAAGAGTGAAAATTGGGTGTTTAGGTTAATTAAAACACCCCTTTTGATTTTTTGAAGATAATTAACCATAATTGGACGATAACGGAGATAATTAACGATGATTTAAGATAATTTGAAGATTAAAAAAAATTGGAAGATAATTAACGGCCTTATTTAATTATTGTACTTCACATGTGATCCTTGGCCACCTTGCTCTCTAGGGTTTAAGGCGTTTCCTGGTAGCTTCGCTGGGGTCTGAAGCTGCCATGTTTTTTGCCCTGCTCAACCTTACCCTACCTTGACTTTGGAACAGGCCGCAATGATTTCTTAACGATAAAGTTGTTGTTTTCACTTTCCTCACTCATATTATCGAATGCCTGTTCATCATAGCTATGAATCGCTGGGTACATTGCAATGCTTATAAACACCCGGAGACACGTCAGCGTTTGTGGCTTGACATTCCGGGTGTCTCCGGGAGTGTATGTAAATATGTTGCTCATCACGTGCCAAACTAGCCGTTTCTAACAACCGTTTCATTTGAGTGCTTGCTTGAGGTGCTTAAGCCACTTGGCGAGCGCTCTCCAACAGTGCTTGGTTTTCGTTTTGGTAAAAGTATCCGTGCTCTCAAGGGAATGTCGATTAGACAGACGTACGTTTTCGCCTGTGTTGGGCCCTGCGGTGCGTGCAGTTGGTGTCTCGGGAGGTGTCTCATTCGCTGAAAATGTGCAATTGTATCTTCACAGGATATCGCTTTGTTTTAACCTTTGTGTGATCTCCTTATATAATCCATCCCTCACTTCGACATCGATACATATATAAAAACAATAAGGTCCATCCGACCAGATGTTGCCGTGATTGGCTGTGAGGCAGAAGCATGGATCGACATTTTGTGTTCTGGTCCTTGATATATTTTTGAATTTAATTTTTCTTAATTTCCCACTTGAATTCCTCTTTCAAAGAACTCTGTTTAAAGGTAAATCTTGTGTTTGTCGTTTTATGTATTTTATATGTGTGTACGTATATAAACTGCATTACCATAAACGGAAGTGGTGGTACGAGTGTAAGTGTGTACATGTATACGTGCAAGTTGCTGCTGTTGCCTATCTCCACATATGGGTGGGTTTCAGGAGGTGAAACAGAGACCTGCAGGTCTCAAAGAGTGTGTGTGTGTTGTGTGTGTGTGTGTGTGTGTGTGTGTGTGTGTGTGGTGGTGTGTGTGTGTGGTGTGTGTGTGTGTGTGTGTGTCGAATGGTATATACATATTTGGGTTTCAGAATGTGGAATGGAGTCCTCCCAGGGCAGGCTCAAATATCACCTTCATTTCGTTAAGGGTCACGATTCATGGACCAAGCTGTGGAAGTTTTATGTTTTCAAAGTTTTGTGCCATGCTCTCTTTAGGATCTTACTGAGCCAGAACGGCTTCCAACTGTAGTTTGTTGTGGTGATACTCCAGAGATAGTTTTCAATATCTCTGTGCGGTTCTTCTTCATCATGCCCGTGAGGTTCTTTGTCATCACTGGTACAACTTTGCATTTTTCAGCTTCCAGGATCTTTGCACTTCATGCTTGAGGTCTTAATATACGTCATTTTTCTTGATTTCTGCATTTCGTCATCCCAACTTTGATCTCCAGCGCTTCACGCTTCACAGCACTGACATTGTTGCTGCCCGCTGCATCTTGACTAATGTAGCACTGACATGCCTGGTGTCAGAATAAGCGTCATTAGAACATGTGCACCACTTTGCCTCCAATTCCAGATGGCTTCCACAGGCCACACTTGAGTATCTTGAAGACCAATGATTTTAAAGTCACAAGTAGAGGACAGTGGTCATTGACCATGGTTTCGCCATTATTATGGTCTCGTCAGGATGATACGAGCTCGTTTTGACTGCTTCACAGAAAGGACACGTACGAATTCCCCTTTCCTGTCTCATACTTATGTCAACTATACTGCCTCTCACGGCATACGTAATGGGTCCTGTTGCAGAAAACACTCTACCTACACAAACCACACAGACCATGCAACTATATATTCTAATTGCTTTGTACCCCCTTCAATGTAACAATATACAGTAAACCCTTAAATATCATGGGGGTTACGCACCTGGAAAATCTGCAATATTCAAACCACGAAAGTTAAAACCAATTTCCGATGAGAAAAAGGGGGTTAAGTTCTTTAGGTTCGAGAAAATATAGAGGTAGTGGGCAGCAGCCAAAAATAAACAAATCACCATTGCAATAAACATGTACACTAACTATAAATCGACTTTACCATGAAGTCTCTTGCTGTGTTCTCTCTCTATCGAGTGCAGCCTGTGGCTGCTGGTTGCATCATTGGTCGGGATGCGGCTATGCCGCTGATGCAGTGTCCCCCTTACAGTGACTGGTACCATTTTCCTGACCTCGGAAGGATGACAGGCTGAGTCAACCTTCTGGTGTATTAATTCAGCGGCCAACGGGGCTTGAACCAGGACCCTAGGATCCAAGCCGCCACCCTAACCACTAAGCCAACACCAGGCTTGGCTCTTGCTGTGTTGAATCAGATTAAACGTTCAGAAGTGATTAAACCCCACCGATCCTCCCCTTTTAATCTCTTAAATCATTTCCCTTTGTAATCAATGTGACCTGCTTCTACTTCGCAGCCCCTGTGCTTCAGCTATTCGTGATTTTTGCAGGCACATAAAACATCTCCCACCAGCCGCGCATAAAGAAGCTCTACACGCACAAAAGCCATCCCCTACAAACAATGGTCACACTATCCACCCCTCTTCTATCAACCCACAACCACCTGCAACGGTTACTTATGGGAGGCGCGTCCTGGGTCTCATCTTCATTCTCTTGTTTCTGCCAACCCTAACGCTCACCTGCATCCTCTTCGGTGCATGACTCATCAACACCCTGACCTGTGTCCTCTTCAGAGGAGTTCACTGGATTCTAACTCATTATCATAATCATCAACATAAAAGTTACATCGTATTTTAATAAAAGTTGCAAACATTACCTGCTGTTGTTGTTTTTTTTTATTTGTAAGCATTTTTAATGAAACTGTAATCATGTGCATTTTTGTTCGTAAAACTTTAAAATGTCTCTTATGAATCACAAACCACCGGGAACCTATAACCCATTTTCCCATTGAAACAAACCCCGACATTCGTGGATTCACATTCGCACATTTTTCTAGGAACGTATCCCCAGCGAATGTTGGGATCTTACTATTAACAGTGCCTGAGACAACAAAAAGGCTCATGGTGCAAGATAACCTTCATAGCTCAACACAAAAAACCACGAATGGTCGAAATTAAGTCCCACGATAACTAAAAATCGGTGCACAAGAGGTTTCCACTACTGGTCAAAACCCCTGATATTTAAGGGTTTACTATATACTACACAGAATATGTATTAGTGGGGCATGCTTGCAGACTGCCAAGCAGATACTCGGTGCACCATAAACGTGCACACATAATAAATACACCCTTTATATTGTTACGGCTGTGGAAATTCACAGAGCACCATATAGGTCCTTAGATCAGTTATGCCGATAGTCTGTGTTCAGATAGATTTCCCCACGTTGTCTAATGGGCTTTATTCGTGTGATCAGGGCTGTGATCTTTGAGTTAGCCATTTTTCTTTACTATCGTTATTTGGACCAATCCGCTCACAACCACCACCTCCACCACCAACAGCGCTCACAACCGCCTTCACACAACCACCTTCTCCACAACGCCAACCACCAACCACCTTCTCCACCACGCCAACCCCAACCACCCTCTCCAAAACCGCCTTCACAACAACGAACAACATCGCCTCACCTCAACTCCGCAAACGCCGCCATCTTGCGCCGGCTGCGGCGAGTTCCCAACAGACGCATCGCTGCAGGCAGACGCGGGGGTTTCCATGCAAGTCGGTGATTTCACGCACGTCCGCTCGCCAGGGTCGCTGTCTTCGCGCACGTCCGCTCGCTCCAAGCTTCGCCTCGGAATTCGGATCAGGAGAGCGAGAGGCGGGAGCCAGTGGGGGTCAGAGGTGAGAGTGCGGAGATCAGATCTGGCCTCACGGACCCCATATAAACGGAGTGCGGAGCGCCAAGCGAGTCAGTCTGGAGGGTCGAGGAGCTGCGCGAAGTCCAGAGCTTGCCAGTCGGTCGGGGAAGCTGAGGAGACAAGAGGAGACGGGAGCTGTAGGCGCAGCCCAGCCTGCCTGTGCCGCGCAGAGCTGCGCATTCGTGTACGGGACGTGGGGAGAGCCGGAGAGAGCTCGCAGCCAGCACCGAACGGTCGGAGGTGATCGGCTTCGGGACAGTCGAGCATCGCTGAGGGACGGACGGGCTTAAAGAGAGCATCAACTCGGAAAGAGCTTAAGGCCCGTTCGTTCCTCTGAGGCGTTGCCGGCTGGGCCCGAATCACCGGCCGTCAGATGAGGCCTGGACCGGACCGCGGTCAAGACACAGCGGCCGTAGGGACGGGACGTTGCGGGTCGCCCCAGCGAGGTGAAGGTAACCAGCGCGCCCTCGCGGAGCCTCTGCGGTTACACGGCTCCGTGCAATAAAGACCCAAAGAGGTCCCGTCTACCCCTTATCTGTCCTGGGGTTTTTTTCCTTGCTTTTCTTTGTAGAACGTTGTGGCGCCAAGCGTCAAGTAGAACTGTATAAGTAACTGTACATAATAGAGATAGACGGTATTAGCTCTTTCTTTTGCATTACTTTTGCTTGATTGATACATGACTGCATGCGTTTTTGCATACGTGCATGCCTGCATACGTCCTTTGAAATAAATGTGCTTGTTTAAATTACCCCGTTCGTTACGTTCTTTCCTTAATTGAGCTGCCATCTTGCACTCGGAATATAGTTGGTTTTTAAATAACCGTAAAGTGATCGGGTCCAACGGGACTGCGCGATAATACCCCGCTCGGTTATCCAAAAGGAAGCGAGCTGCTTAAGCGGCTCGGTTCCAACGGTCCCGTTGAGGTACAATCTCTCGGTAATCTACCTGCGCGATTAATTAGGTATATAAATTCGGCGATTGACCCTGTAGCACGGGTAGAGTACGGACAAGGTTGTGGTTGCTTAAAAAAACACCCGTGGCTGGTTTTCGCGTTGATCCGGAAAGCCGCGATTGGATTATCCGTTCGGTGGGCGAAGCGGCAGCTATTGGTTAGACGCAGTCGTTCGACGCGTGCGAGAATCTGTAACAACATATTTGAAAAAGTGGATTGTGGTGCATTTCTGCAAGCAGCTAAATAACTCAAGTACTGTCAATCAAATATAAGTGATCATAATGAGCTCTTTATTTTAAAGTTTACAGCTATAATAATTTTAATAAATACATCAAAAGCTAAAACGTGAAACTATTGTTTACACTCTAATGGGTAGCTCCAATGCTAAGAGGCGGTGTTTATGATTCGAAGTCGAAGATAAATGTTAATTGGTGAATCTGGAAATTGTAAACCAGATTGAAAACCAAACTTTGATTGTACTGTAACTGTTCCCAAAATTCATCATGATAAATTAGATTCTTATATATTTTTGTTATGTTGATTGAACTTCGATCAGTAATGAATGAGGAAAAGGTGTTCAAGAAATAGTGACTCTTATCTGATCTGGATTCACATTCCCCGACCTGACAATAAATGCAATTAGCATATAGTACAGTACAGTATAATAGTCATTTTTCACGTTTTAAATACACTAGTATGTGTCCGTACGTGCGTGGCTGTACATGCAAAAAAAAAAAAAAAAATAACTTTCAAACCGCGTGCCAGAAACAACAACCACACTGGCCGTTCCTTCGCTCCCGCGTGCCCGTACGTGCGTAAAAAATAAAATAGAATAAAAAAAACTTTCAAACCGCGTGCCAGAAACACCACAGGCCGTTCCTTCGCTCTCGCATGCCCGTACATGCGTGGCCGTACGTGCAAAAAAATAATAATAATAACAAACCGCGTGCCAGAAAACAACCACAGGCCGTTCCTTCGCTCAAAAAAAAAAACTTTCAAACCGCGTGCCAGAAACAACCACACAAGCCGTTCCTTCGCTCTCGCGTGCCCGTACGTGCCAAAAAAAAAATCTTTCAACAACCACACAGGCTATGTAAACTTCGCTCTTCAAGTTTACATAGCTTCAAACTTCGCTCTCTTAAACAACGACTGGATTGGGGCATTGTGTTTATCTATAAATGCGCATAAGAAATCAAGAAATTATTAGAATACAGGAAGTCATCACTATCCGGAAGTCCGTACGTTGTAACCCATAATGGGGAACGCGCTCTTCCCCATCGGCCACGCCTACGCAGCAACGTGTCCTGTCATTGGTAACTAAATGGCGCCCTTTCCCCATCGGCCACCCTATGCAGCAAACGTGTCCTGTCATTGGTTTGGTAAATAAATGGCCATAACTTGGAACCACTTGCCGATTAATATCAAACCTTGGAAAAGGCACATACTCAGGTCCCCAGCAATATACCTGGCAAGTTTCAATTAGATCGGACCAGTGGTTGTCGAGAAACAGCGGTCACACACAGACACACACAAACACACACACACACAGATTGCTGGAATTATAGATAGATGACGAAGAAGGCCTGCCTGTCTGAGGAACAAAACTCTGGTGCAGAGTATAAATCGTCCACCAGATGCGGTCTCCTCGAGTTAACCTGAGGCCGTCCCTTTGGGTGGGTGCCTGGAATTTCTTCACTCGAAGAGATGATGATCACCTGTCTCTGCTATCATCTGAGCTCCAGCGTTTGAACATCAGTATCACAGCACTCTCTGAGGTTCAGAGACCAGATAGTGGTGAGATCATTACAGATGGTTACACCTACTACTGGACTGGTTGCTCTGAAGGTTACCATGCCCAAGGAGTTGCTGTAGCTGTGTCCAACAAGCTGATTCCCATGAAAATTGAGGTAACACGCGTAAACGATCGTATTTATGAGAATGAGGACTGTATATGCTCTGACTAGGGCGAGTGATCTCACTGTGAAGGAGGCATTCCATACCGCGTTCGAGTCTCTGTGGTTGATCAGTGTGCCCAGGTGAGATACTCTTCTTGGCTTAGGGATTTCAATGCATCGATTGGCACTCATAAGGAGGTTATGAGACATGTGTTGGTTCCCATGTGTCTAAACTGTGAACCAGAAATAGCACTAAGTTCCTGACTTTACAAAAGTGATGGACTTAAGGTGGGTGGTTCATTGTTTCAGCACCCACAAGCTCATCGCTGGACTTAGTATTCCAATGCTGGTGGGTGGCAAAAGAGACTGACCATGTGCTCGTGATGCTCATGGGAGGATGCTCCAGAAATGCAGTACTACCATAGTGCTCATTTCCTCAATACTGACCACAGGCTTGTTTGTTAGCAACTCTGAAGTTGCAGCTTAAACCCGGAGAATGGTACCATCCCAGCCTCAGCTGGATGTTGGCAAGCTCAAGGATGAGAGGGTAACTGAGGAGTTTGTGAACAGGCTGAGTGGGGATTTGGGGATCTGGGTGTTTCAGTGGATCCTGAAGAATTGTATGGTCTTCTTCAAGCACTCCACTTGATGTTGCCGGTGGATGTCTTGGAACTCACCATCAGGCAAAGAAGAACTTTGTCTCCCAAGGACACTGGATACCAGTGATCAGTCGCAGGGCCAGGCCTAATGGCAGAGTTGAGCTGTTCAGGCTGAGGCCTAAAACTGTATGTTCACTGAGGGCGGACAAGGAGGCCTATGGGCGAGGAATCTGTGGAGGGTAGTGCATCACCTGTGGTCAAATGATTCTCATTCTGCTTACAGAGGAATTCATGCATTGCGTTCCACCAAGCCTGTCCCTCAATGTACTGCAGTTATAGTTGAGGATGGCGAGCTCTTGACAGAGGAGTCTGAAATGAAGCCCGCTGGGCCGGGTACTTTGAATGGCTGCACCAGGATGACTCACCAGCTGTTGAGTTGGATGTCAGGGTGTTGCTATCCCTATTTCTGACCCGACAATCAACTGTGAACAGTCTTTGTTTGTGGAAACACAGGCTATCGTGAAGCAGTTGAAAGGGGTAAAGCTCCTGGGATATTTGGCAACCATGCTGATATTCTTAAGGCTGTTGGAAATGCTGTACTTGTGTCATTGCATGCAGTTATGTGCTTTGTTTGGAGCATCTCGCCTGGGTGCACAAAGATCTTGCCTTTCAATGACATATTGGTTGCTGCTGTGTTGTCTGTCCTTGTTTGTGGTGAAGATGTTGAGGTCACATTGAGATTCACTTACCATGGCAGCGATATTCATGTTTCTGCATGTTGTGAGCCAGAGTTTGATAGACATCTGGGTCAGGCCTGGGGAGTCATGGATTTACTGGATCATGGGGTGTGGTGCTGTTGGTACCAATGCAGGACGAAAGTCGAAGTGTTCAAGTCCTTGGTGCTTTGTCTTGCTCTACGGATGTGAGAGTTGAACTCTGATGAAGGATCTGAGACAGAGACTTAACTCCTTCGGTACCAGGTATGTTTTTTTCAGGTCGTCCTTTGCTATTGCTGGTCTGACTTTGTGTCCAACGAGCATTTGCTGAGAGAGACTTAGATGAAATTTGTTACCTGCATAGTCCGTGAGCATCAGCTGCAGATGTATGGACATGTGGCTCATTTTACTGATGCTGATCCGCTCACCAGATTTTCTCAGCAAGGGAGCCTCATGAGTGGAGGTCAAGGGCTGAACACATGCCTCATGATTGCAGCAGGTGTTGATCGGCATCTTAAGGAGATGGGGATGGGCCAGGCATCTGCCTGGGGGATGGCCAGACGGAGACGCTGGGGTACCGGAGGAAAGTGGACACAGCGACGCATTGCTCCGGCGCATGCTCCCATACCTGACCTTACCTAAAGCATAAACACAAATTTTTTAAAAACCTACATTCATTATCTCAGCGCCTCTTCCCAGATTATTCAATGTGAGGGTTGCAAGTATTCCTCACCCAGCTGGAAGTCTCTATCCCTCTGCCTCAGCAGCGGACTGATTTTACAAACGTAACACTTACCGCTTTACACCATCTGACGTCTAAACATTAAATGTTTACCCCTTGCTGTCATTGTATATCGTCCATAAATGACAAAAAAACTACATCATCCGTAAAAAAACGAAAACTCAAACACTTCAAATCATACCGTCATAAAACCCAGAAAACTACGCAGCAATTTATACCTCCGGGTTGACAGAATGGTATGTTTCAACGCAATTCCCTGACCAGACCTGGTGGTATAATGGTTAGACCATTTGCTCTGGGTCTGGAGGTTCTGTATTTCAACCCCAGATGAGTCAAACCAACATTTTTTTTTTAATGGAAATGCTGCTTCTTGCCAGTGTGACCACTCCTCATTTTCATAAATGCCAAGGTGAGCCAATGAAAAACCAAGAATTCACAAGGTTTCGGAAAAGCGATGATAATAGAAAACCTATACGCCAAGAAAACCTATGGAAAACCAAGACGCCAAGGTGAACAACGAATAGCCAAGATCTTGTGAAAAAGCCAAGGAGTGGTCACACTGTTCCTTGCTTGATGCTTAGCATTGAAAAAGGAAAGCATACAGAAAATCATTGTGGGTCATTCTTGACATATATATATTATATATATATATATATATAAATATATAATATATATATATATATATATATATATTGTTGCAGCCAGGGTACCGAGACACCAGCTGTCACTCAGGGGATTAATCCTCGTAGAGCCGGACCTGGGCCACCGCTCACAATTAACGCTGTGGTACAGTGGGTGTTTTTAAAACCACAAACGCCACCCAATCAACCACGAGTTCCAGTGTCCACCATCTAATTTATTCCGTTTAACTACAGGTCACGTGGTTACCTGAGCGGGGAGCGCGCCCTCGGCAAAGCACCAATATTATCTCGATAAGATTTTAATTAGGTGCCGAGCGTTTTAACCGCTGGTGTGTGCCGACGATTTTTTTGTCAAATCTGTGGTAATTACCTCCCAGTTTATCTCGGTTCGGACAATGCTAGACCAATGGAAGAAAGGATAAACACGGACAAGTTTGAAATCGACAAATAATTTGTTAATAATAAAATTAATAAATACAAAGAAGTTTTTATTTGCTGAGGTAAATAAAGAATGAATTTCAAAGCAAAATCAATCAAAATGCCAGGAAAGAGACAAAGAGCAGATGCTTATCGGGGTTGAATTACTTACCAGCTATACACAGACAAGGGTACCCAGCAGATCATTCAGGGGGAGGAGGGGGGAAGAATCGTCTCGCTCACCAGAAAGTCGTCCGTGAAGCGAAAACGTCCTGAAATGCGTGTGTGCGTGTCACGTCCGTCGCCAGCACCTACCTTTGCCGTGCACCCTCTCGCGGGGCAGCCTTAAACGCCAGTCGAAGTCTGGAGGCACCGAGATCGTCCGTCGTGGGTTTAGACCCTGGTGTTGTTGGTGACCGACCCGTGCCTCACTTGTTGGTGGCGCTGCTCACACCCACACGCGCATCACACGCTCGCTTGCCGAAGCACTGGGAAGGACGAATTGTCTCGTCGGCGCTGGTCAGACACCCGCTTCTTGCTCGCTTCTCTCGCCCTTTTGCTTTTTCCTCTCTCCTTTCGCTTTTTCTCCAGAACGTACCTCTCGCTTGTTTTATATCTCCGGGCCGTCTCCGCGGGGTGCCGTCCCGCCCAAGCTCACCCACCCCACTGGCGTATGGTTACCATGACGACCCGTGCGCTCCCAAAAAGGCGGGCGTTGCAGCTCACGAAATTGCCGCTGAGGAAGAATGGGGGCGGGCTTCAGAGCTCGTGAAAGAAATGTGTAAACGTGTCTGTCATAACAAAAAAAGCTTCCCATAAGAGAGGGATCTATCCTTTACCCTTCTCAACGCATCACATTTAAGATCCCATTAGACATGGGATGGGGCTAATCTGAACATGCATTTCAGGAAATAACGTGAGGACCGAGATGTGTGGATGCATTCATCAGATCGGATTCTGAAATCCGTAACATATACAATATATATATGAGGTGTGTTCAAAAAGTATCCAACCTTAATTTTTCGTGCGTAAACAAATGAAGCTAGGGAGCGTGGTTTGGTGCACGTATGTAGGCGATCCTAATCCGTATGGTGAATATTTTCCCGCCTGCAGAAGCTGTCAGTCGCCGACAGACCGCCAATGAGTGAGGAAGTGTAAGTGAGCGCCGTCGGATTTTCGTTTTGACAAAATGACAGAAAAACTTGAACACTACTGCATCAAATTTGTGTAAAGCTTGGCGATTCCCAAGGGGAAACGATCCGCAAGAACTCAACAGGCCTTCGGGAATGAAGCAATGGGCACCACACAGATAAAAGAGTGGTACAACCGCTTCAAAGATGGTCGCACATCTGTGGAAAGTGAAGCCACGTTCTGTAGGCCCTCAACATCACGAAATGAGATCGTCATTGACCAAGTGAGGACCCTGCTGATGCAGGATCGTCGAATCACGAACAGAGAACTTGCAGACTAGGCGGGCGTCAGCATTGGATCCATTCATTCCATTGACTGAGGATTTGGCTTATATTAAAGAGAATCTCAGTGAAGTTCGTGCCAAAACTGCTAACGATCGAGCAGAAGCAACTCCGTTTGGAGATCGCACAGGACATGCTGGAGACTGTGAACAGCGATCCCAACTTATTCAACACAGTGATCACTGGCGATGAGACCAGAGTATCCGTCATTTTGTCAAAAACGAAAATCCGACGGCGCTCACTTACACTTCCTCACTCATCGGCCGTCTGTCCGGCGACTGACAGCTTCTGCAGGCGGAAAAATATTCACGCATACAGATTAGGATCGCCTACATACGTGCACCAAACCACGCCTCCCTAGCTTCATTTGTTTACGCACGAAAAATTAAGGTTGGATACTTTTGAACACACCTCGTTAGTACCATATATATATATATATATATATATATATATATATATATATATATCCACATGACCGCAAGCAGATATTTTTGACCTTTTTACAAATATGAGCTTTACATTTAAGAGGTGGAGCTTACTCAAATTAGTTGCTAAGCAACGCCAACACATGCCTCTTCCTCGGCGGTGTAGATGTGTTTGCACTGGGTGGTGAATTTCAGAACCAGAAAGATGCAAAATGCAGGGAATAATAAAACGATTGTTTCTCCCATTGTTTTGGATAATTGATTTAGGTTATTTCATCTGTGTTTCGAGGAATTTTTTTAACATATGGCCTTGTATTTGTGTTCAATTTGCCGGGACAAAGCGATCTTTCTTTATTACGTGTCAATTTCCAGCTTTGTGGATAGTGAATCGAGGGAAATATGCATTAATGAAAACATGTTATGAATGTTTGTCATAATCAGGGTGCCTGACACAGAGGTCTGACTGTAAATGTAAACATGCAATAGTTAACTTGCCACAGGAGCCGCCACCGTCCACACGATCAATGTTTGCAACTTCCTACCACTCACTGTACAATGTCCATAAACGACAAACCCAGAGGCACTTCTCCAATCATACCGTCATAAAGCCGAGAAACACCAGCTGCCTCAGGAAGCGATCGTGCCCATGCAAGAATACGTTGACATCCCATTGTCTTGGGTCATGTGACCCACCGGGAGGAGAGCGAGGATGCACTGGGCAACTTTTATTTACGGATAATATCGTTATGGACATTTTCTGATTTTCCTGGGGTATTGGCTTCAAGTTATATCAGTATGCAAAATTTCAGCTTCCCATGTTTTCCCCATCATATGTTATAATAATAACTGGGCCGACAAGATGGCATAGAAGAACGCACACTTGTCTCTGAGCTGTCTAGCCTGGGTTTGAATCCCGACCCAGCTATAAACTATCATCCCATTGTTTCACAGGCAGGTGATTCATCAATGTCTGTGCAGTCCCTCGGATGGACGTTAAAATGGCGTCCCATCTGCCAACATTCATTGGTGAATATTAAAGATCCCACGGTGTCCTTTGTGAAGAGTAGGCGCGCTATCACCGGCACCACACCCAAGTTTCAAATTCCTGCCCTAACCAGCAGAGGGCACTACATCAACGACACAGCCATGCCATCAGCCAATGATACCACCCCGCAGCCTTGTGCTGCATGCGAACAAAGAAGAAGAATAACAACGATATCAAAAAACTCCACTGAAGTCCTTAATTTCATTCATAACTGTTGCATCATGTGTCAGCATTTTGCTTACCACGTTTTCCCCATCTGGTTTTGAGGAGTTTATTAGCCCTCTTGCAAGTCTGAGGAGTGCTGGTAAGTTTTGAGAGTGAGAGATACACCAGCCTGGGTGTGCGCTGCCGCTCGCCACGTCGCCACAGGGAGAATCCCCCTTACCTGTGGCTAATATTTTAAACCACCCATTATTATGAGCCACTCATTCATTGGACTGAAGACCTTCCTTTTTACACTTCTCAAATCTTTTCCCACTGTTTTCCCCCTTTTGTTTTATCTATTTATTCTCTCCTCCTTTTCCCCTTTCATTCCTCTTCCCTTTACTCTTCTCTCTCCCCTTTGTCATCTCCTTTTTCATATCCCTTCAGCAAAACACAGCCATGCTGCCAGCAATTATGCAACCAGCAGCCACAGGTGGCATACAAAATGAATGAATGATACCTTTTAAACTCCCCTTTATAGTGTTCATTATTTATTTATTGTCTCTCTTCCCACCCCTCCCATCTTCGTTCTCTCTTCTTTGTTTCTCTATTATTCCCCTTTGTCTCAGTTCCCCTTTAGTTTTAACTCCTGAATCCGACCTGCCATTCCTGAGGTTGCAAAATTACATTTCCTATCCAAAGTGCACTCTGATCCTTGACATAATATACTCTTGATACACATGCCTCTGACTAACTCTCACCCCTAAATCCAACCTTCGCCACTATCCGTGTCCTCTCTTTGGTTGGGCTCGTTGTGAGCATACTAATGATCACTGTTTTAATTGATCAATGTACTGTTTTATTTAGACCCTGATTTCTGCATGCTTGTTAAAATATGGGTAGCATGCACATATTTGAAGGAGAGTTAGAGCATACATGTGAGAAGTTAGTTTGTGCTGCCACTACTATATACTGTACTTGTCTGTGTATTATGTTATAACAAACAGGTACAGTCATATTGAGGCCCCGCGAGAGGAGTGATGTGTAGCGACATTTTTTTAATGATATATGATGATGATAGCTCGGATGATAGGTAAGGGTTAAATAGTGCTATATGCATTAACACCAAAATGGCCGATGTGTCCCTTACATCACTCCTCACGGCCCTCATGTAGGTAGATAAAGATTTTTGTTTGTAACAAACAGGAACAGTAATATAGGTGGATAAATATTTTGTTTGAACCAAACAGGAACAGTAATAAGGTAGAAAATGATTTTGTTTGTAACAAACAGGTACAGTAATATAGGTGACAAAATGATTTTGTTTATAACAAACAGGACAGGTACAGTAATATAGGTGGATAATATTTTGTTTTGAAAAAAACAGGTACAGTAATTGGAAGATAATTGATTTGTTAGAACAGGCAGTACAGTAATATAGGAATAAATTATTTGTTCGTAACAGACCGGTACAGTAAATAGTCAAGAGTAGATGATTTTGTTTGTAACAGGTGCAGTAATATAGGAAATATAATGATTGTTTTTATAACAGATACAGTAATATAGCAAAATAAATATTTGTTTGAAACAACAGGTTACAGTAATATAGGAAGATAAATTATTTTGATTTATAACAGGCAGGTGCAGTAAATAGGAAGATAAATTATTTGTTGATGACAAACAGGTACAGTAATATATAGAGAAGATAAATGATTTGTTTATAAGATAGGTTACATAACATAGGTAAACTGGAACGGCACTTGGTAGAGTACATACCTCAGCCAGGCTGAAACAGTTTCGATTTTGATTAATGATCCGGATCCAAGATCTGGTCGACAAGTGAGATACCAAAATGTTAATCGGCTTTCTTGTCACCGAACCAACTCATCCACCAAGTTTTGTCTATCTCTCCACAACTTTTTGAATTATCATGCTATAACGTATATTGTTTTGGTCTAATTTATTGAAATCTCTCAATGGTGAAGAATCACTGAAAAATTAAAAAAAATTCTCAAATCCAGATCTGGTCTTCACCAAAATTGAATTCCCTCCTTGCCAACCACCCAACCTGTCTACCAACTTTAGTTTGAATCCATCCAAAATTTTTGAGATATCCTGCTCCACATTCAGATAAAACAGACAGACAGACAAATAAGGGTGAAAACATAACCTCCATCCATCTTCGCTGGCAGAGGGAAAAATTTTGTTATAAATAGGCGAGAGTAATGTAAGTAGATGAATGATTTTCTTATGGTACACCGGCAGTTTCATCTTACCTTTATATCATTGGGATAGTAAATCCTCACTGACAATTCATTAGTACAGTTTAGTTACCTTTATAAAATAAATAAGGGCTTGCCTTTGCGCTCCTGGAATTGGCCACACTACATCACCTTCAGAAGCCATCCATTCTCTATTTGGAATCCACAAAATGCCATAAGCCACAGAAGCTTCAGTTTACGTCTGGTCCAGGACGTGTCTTGTTGTTTGGATTTGAACTTTGGCTTCTTGACAATTCCACATATGTGAAGGAATGTGGTTGCAGCTTATCTTTCAAAATGAGAGCAATGTGTCACATTTTGGCGAAACAGTGGGTTTGAGGTTGGTGTCCGAATGCAAACTGATCAAACCCAATTGCCTGACCTTGCAGTCAGAATTTTCCAGATATCTTTTGTTTAATTTCTTTCCCCATGAACTAAGGCTTATGCAAAAGCCTGGACATGCATCACAACCATAATACCAATCTGTACGACACATGGCTGAGCAGCTCATAAATTTGTAAGTAACAAATATCTTATTCCTTGTGTTACACTTACGTTAAAGCAAATTATGCAAATATGAATGTATTTTCTCTCTCAGTAATTCTTGTCCTTTGAAAAACAGTAAGACATCCGTCTTTTAAACAGACATAGGCATTTGGTTGGCCCCAGTGGCATTCTCATCTCGGCAGTGGACTCATGATGCTGGAATCCAGCTTAAAGTCTCCTACACGTGTGTGATTTATCAAAGTCTACAAATGTCCTTGTAACACATACTAATGTCGACTAATGTACCTTGAGTTAACACCGGTCAAGGAGCGTATATGAGACGAAGGATTTGTCACTCCTTGGGTGTCATTTCCTGGTCTCTGCACATGCTCTGCTAGGCGCGAGTGATCTCACCGTGAAGGATGCATTCTATGGCACGCTCGAGGCTGTGGTTGATCAGTGCCCCAGGCGAGATACTCTTCCAGTCTGGGGGATTTCAATGCATCGATTGGAAACTGATAGGGATGGTTATGAGACATGTATTGGTCCCATGGATCTGGAACTGTGAACCAAATAGCACTAAGTTCCTTGACTTTGCAAGAAGTCATGGACTTAGGGTGCTGGTTCATGGTTTCAGCACCCACAGGCTCATTGCTGGACTTGGTATTCCAAACGCTGTTGGTGTGTCAAAGGAGATCAACTATGTGCTCATTGATGGTCGCTTGAGGATGATCCAGAACCACAGGGTCTACCGGAGTGCTCAGTTCCCCAATACTGACCACAGGCTTTTGTAACAACTCTGAAGTGCAGCTTAAATCCAGGAGATGGTACCATCCCAGCCTAGGCTGGATGTTGGCAAGCTCAAGGATGAGAGGTAGCCAGGAGTTTGCGAACAGGATGAGTGGATATTTGGGGGTCTGGGTGATTTTGGGGATCCTGAAGAGTTGTGGAGTGCCTTCAAGACACCGTCCTTCATGTTGCCAGTGGATGTCTTGGAACTCACTGTCGGGTGAGAAGAAATTTGTCCTCCAAGGGACACTGGATATCATTGACAGAGTCACAGGGCAAGGCTGAATGGCAGAGCTGAGCTGTTCAGGGAGCTGAGTGTATAAACTGTACATGCGCTAAGGGTGGACAAGGAGGCCTATGTGCGAGGAATCTGTGAGGGGTAGAGCATTACCTGTGGTCAAGTGATCTCTCCTTGCTTACAGGGGAAATTCGCGCATTGCATTCCTCAAGCCGTCCTCGTTGTGGCTGCAATTTAGAGCAAGGGTGCTGGGCTCTTGACAGAGGAGTCCGAAGTGAAGGCCCGCTAGGCCGGCTACTTTGAGAGGCTGTACCAGGCTGATCCACCAGCTGTCGAGTTACACGTCAGGGAGTTACTATCCCATTCCTGACCTACAATCAACTGTGATCCACCTTCGTTTGTGGAAACACAGACTGCGGTGAACCGGTTGAAATGGGGTAAAGCTCCTGGGATCTGTGGCATCCATGCTGAACTTTCAAGGCTGGTGGAAATGCTGCACTCGTGTAATTGCATGCAATTCGTTGCTCTGCCTGGAACACAGGCATCATCCCAACTGACTGGAAGGGGGCCTTGTTGTCCCTCTCTGGAAAGAGAAGGGTGATCGCCTTGACTGCAACTACTACCGAGGGGTGGCGTCCTCTCAGTGCCGGGCAAGGTCTTTGCTCATAATTCTTATAGGGTTTACCACCATCTGCTTGAGCACCAGCATCCAGAGCAGTCAGGCTTTACATCAAAGAGGTCAATGATTGACCGTATCCTTGCTCTCGGGTCCTCACCAAACGCAGAGAAGTTTCGGCAGGGGCTGCTTGCAGCCTATGTTGATCTGTGTAAAGTGTTTGATTCAGTGATTCGGATGCCTCTGCAGGATTCTTGGTCTTCGTGGTCAGGTCAGGGTCAGGTATGGAAGCATGCGCCAGAGCAACGCGTCACTGCGTCCACTTTCCGCTGTACTCAGGGGCTCCGTCTGGCCATCCCCAGCCAGATGCCTGGCCCATTCCCATCTTCTTGAGATGCCGATCAACCTGCTGCACCATGAGGCACGTCGTCGGCCCATTGGCCTCCTCCACTCTTGCAACTCCTCACTGAGAGAATCTGGTGAGCAGGATCAGCATCAGGAAAACGGCCACATGTCCATACAGCCGCAGCTGACGCTCACGGACTATGCAGGTAACAATCTTATTTGAATCTCTCAGCAACTGCTCGTTGGACACAAAGTCCGACCAGCGATAGCTGAGAATTCCCCGAAGAGCGGGTGGTACCAAAGGAATAAGTCTCGTCTCAGATCCCTGGTCATAGTCCAAGTCTCACAATCCATAGAGCAAGACTGGAAGCACCAAGGACCTGAAGACTCGACTCCATGGGGTGCACCAAAACTGATCAATCTGATGTCTGAACTATACTCTGGTACTGCGAGTGCTATGAGATGTGGTGATACCATCTCTGACTTATTCCAGTTGCCACTGGAGTTCATCATTGGTGTGTACTGCGCCCACACTTTTCAGCGCTTGTATGGACTGGATTCTGGGGAGGATGTCGGAGAGATCAAGTTGCGGTACATCGTTTAGGAATGTCATGATTCTGACCTTGATTTCGCAAATTATGCAGTCATGCTTGCGGAGACTCTAGATATTCCTTTGGGGCCCTCAAGGTGCTGAATGAGGAGTCTGAGCTGCTGGATTTTGGGTTTCCAAGGTCAAAACTAAGATCCAGGCTTTAAGTTTACATCTTGGATGCTGCCATCTTGTCTGTACTTGTTTGTGGCAAGGATGTTGACGTCACGGAGAATTCACTTACCATGGCAGTGATATTCATATCTCTGTTGGCTGTGAGCCAGAGGTGACAGATGTCTGGGTCAGGCCTGGGTAGTCATGGATTCACTGGATCATGGGGTGTGGTTCTGCTGGTCCTGTACAGGACGACGAAAGTCTGAGTCTTCAGGTCCTTGGTGCATCCATTCTTGCTCTACAGATGTGAGACTTGGACTCTGACCTGGGATCTGAGATGGAGACTTCATCCTTGGGTACAGGTCTTCCAGAGTATCCTTGGCTATCTCTGGTTGGACTTTGTGTGCAATGAGCGGTTGCTGAGAGAGCGACTCAAATGAGATTTGTTACTGCATAGTTCCGTGAGCATCAGCTGCGGCTGTAGGACATGTGGCTCATTTTCCTGATGATGATCCTGCTCTCCAGATCTCTCAGCGAGGGAGCCTCGTGAGTGGAGAGGCCAATGGGCCGACCACGTGCCTCGGGTTGCAGCAGGTTGATTAGCATCTCAAGTAGATGGGATAGGCCAGTTAATCTGCCTGGTGGAAGCCAGACGGAGGCCCAACGCGCTGCTCCGGCGCATGCTCCCTACCTGACTGAACACATACACATACTCTGAAGACATTTAAATGGAATGTGCAGACATTCACAAGTAGCACATACTGATGAGGAGGTGGGAGTGTCATGCAGCATTGGGATTCTCATTTATGTGCTTCCTGTGAATGTCTGCAGATGTGGAGAAACCCAGGAGGTTTTGAAACGGCAAAGGGCATATCATGTGTAGCTTTCTTGGTTGCTTTTTGCAGCTTCTTTGGCTAGAGAGGCATGGGGGTCATTTGGGGTAATTTTATTTAAATCCAAGCCACCTGGGGTAATTGATTAGGTGAGAGCTGATTATTCCCTCCAATTGCGGGTGAGATACGTGATTGGGTCTTGTTATTTTATGTACGAGCAAGTAGCTCGCACAGGATTCTAGACAGGATGGATATCCATCCATCCACCATCCTTGGTACCATACTCTGTGCAGATGTGGTGCTGCCTAAGCAGTCTCCTTGGCTATTGGCACAATCCTGGATGGGTCGCCACTCCGACACAGGATACCAGCAAGCTGCACTCATTTTGCCGACCTCAGAAGGATGACAGGTTGAGTCAAACCACCTGGAATTAATTAAAGCCTAGCGGGATTTGAAGGATGGATATGAAGGTTGCAAAAACGCAAATGGCGTCTTCTGTCATTGAGCCGAAAGCTGGGAGGAACAATTCACATTTATTGCCACATCTGATGTAATTTACATGTCTAATGGTGGTGAGGTGCTCCATTTAAACTGTTTGTTTAATATGTTCTACTTTTTATGCTTTGGTCCGTAATACAAAATTTGGATTGGTTGTCAAAGCCAGTGACCAATTGCAAATTAACAGTCGGATTATATCTTGAAGATTACTTAAAAGCAAGTTCCCATGCCATTTCCTCTCGGACTGATGTGGCACAGGTATGGATGAGCTAAATGGTCTTGTGTGTTCAATCTCCCTTACACATTCTTGTATGATAAATACATTCGCTTAAAGGAAAAAAGATTTTTTTCCTGAATACCAGAATCCATATTTTATTGAAATTTTTTCGTGATGACTGTGTATTACATGAATTACAAGGAAATATGTGGACAAGGGACAGCACACATCTGGTATGGGGAATTTGGACCCTAGATTTGATTCCCTGCATTGTGATCCACAGGCCCCATTGGGACATTTAACAGGCAACTGTTACACTTTTATTGTCAATGCCAATGAGTGTGTGCAGTCACCATTCAACATTCCACGTGAAGTCTCTATCTGCCAGAGTATCTATCTCCTGAAAATAAAACTACTTTCAGTCAATTTTTCTCCCATACCTTCTGCTTACATTCTCTTCCAACTCTAATATGTCCAACTTGTCTTCAAACTGTTGGATTCACTCCACTTTATATTGTTTCATTCCAAATGGCACCATTCTTTCCTACTTTTTCCATGCGCACTACTCAATTCCAAACTTCCTATGAACTGAAGAGTACCATTTCATACTATAATTTGATCTATTCCCCCATGTTGTCGTTTGCTATGTTACAAGCTTTAAGCCGAATAAAATGAACAATAAGCATAGATCAGATTTCTTTTTGTTGCCATAATATTTTCTCAACTCAGGATGAGCTTCTAATATATACAACATATGCGTACCTAGTGCCTAGAACCCATTTTTATAACTCAGCACTGTCATGTACATCTCCCCATTGCTGGGTTACCGTGCATACAATGTACTCTGACATCAAAAGACATGGGGTGTAAAGGTCCCATAAATTGGGGCAGAAAGCCAACCAGTTCTATAGCCCTGCAGGCTTATATCTGTGTGCAATGAGACTAGGGGCCGAGAGGGGGTATGTAACTTGCGAGTACGTGACTCATTTTTGACTCGGGCCATTTTAATTGAAAGTAGTTACAGCGCCGGGTGGGAGGGCTGATGATGAAACCACCAGGGGGGGGAGGTTTGAGGAGACTCTCACAGGAAGATATTGTGTTGGGATTATGGTGGTGGTGGTGAGATCGCTCAGGAAGGTAGTGCAGAGTGTTGTGGTTGTGGTCAGACATCTCCCAGTGAGTGGGTGGTGTGGGGACACAGGTTGGTGTGGCGAATGTGAGTGGGAGGTGGGAAATGGGGTACAGGAAGAAGGGGACATGAAAGAGGTAATCACATGCTAAGGGGTTAAAAAAAAAAGTCTCCAGAATGTATGAATATACGAGAAACACATATGATTGTGATGAAGTGAAATTAAATTGATGAAGGATAATCAAGTTTTAAATAAAAAGTAATCCCATAAATGTCAAGGCATTGTTGAATATTGTATTACAATTTGAATATCACATTCCAAAAGATAAGTTGTATTATTTTAGTATGCAGCCTGTGGCTGCTGGTTGCATCCTTGCTGGGAGCACGGCTGTGCAGCTGATGCAGTACCCCTGTTTCCAGTAAGCTGGTACTCATTTTGCCAATCTCAGAAGGATGACAGGCTGAGTCAACCCACCTGGTGTTATTTAACAGAAGGATAGGAGCTCATACTCAAAGACTCTAAGATCTTAAACCAGCCATCTAACCGTTAAGCAAACATCAGACATAAAGATAATATGAACTATTATGATATTCGCATTGTAAAAGTTTTACTCTTGGTTTCATTTGATAACGAGAGATTGACCAGAAGCTCTGGTCACCAGTGCAGATGACTTCTCTGTTTGTGTTTATCTGCTGCATTTTAATGGTGGCATGGTTTCTCTAATGGCTCTGTTGGTGTAAAGTTTGTTTATTTATATTTAATTGGTTTGGTTTCTCCGTGATTCTCAGATGGTTTTTGTTTGTCATACTGTATTTTTTAAATGCTGAGCATCAAGCAAGGAGCAGCATGTACCATTTTTAAAGTCTTTTGGTATGACTCAGCTGGTTGGAACCGCTGACCTCCCAGACTCATAGTGGACTCTCTAACCATTACAGCACCATGTCTAGTGTTGTTTCATAGCAAGTAATATTTTTAATAAACTACTTAAAGTGGCGATGTATTTGCCCACGTCTTCCACAGAGTATCCCTCGGGATGCAATTGTTTGGCCCATTTGAATTTGACCTAAAAAAAACAAACACTCAGACCTGCCTGTTTGCACCATTTGGTAAACGATGTGATTTTGTGGTATGTCATTATTTCAAGTTTATAACATTTGTCTCCTCTGTGCGGCGAGTGTTGGCATTTTGTCAGTTGCTTTGTTTTGAGGGCGAGCGGAAGGCAAAAAGTTAACTTATGCACCTTTTGTCTAAAAACAGCAGCTCGTCTGAAGAATCCGAGCGGAGCGCAGACGGCTGCACTGCGACCGTAAGGAAATTCCACACGAATCAGCCCAGCCACCCTTCGTCTGCCAAAAGGCTTCCAGCTTGCTTTACCTCCCACATGTTATTTCTGGTTGCCTTTAAAGCCGCCAGTAGCCTTTGCTTCAAATTCAGGAGTCTGTGTTTGTGGCAGGGCCAGGCATCTGGCATATGATGAATGCTTCAGCAATTTTCCACAAAAAGCAACACCACATCCTCCAGAGAATTCAGATAGTTGAGGTAATGAGACTTGCTTTGGTTTTCCTCTCTTTTGAGTTGTATTCTCTTCATGAGATTGTACTCTCCCTTAAATGGATCTAGTTATCGAGTGACTGTCACAAATACTGTGAAAATAACTCGAGTGTTTTGTGTTATGTGACTCGATCTGAAAATGGCAAGAGGCAAATATCTCTTAAAGCTTTCTTTTGTAATTCCTCAATATACGCTCGTGACTGCACGTTGACTATGCGATAAATTTTGGGTCGGATTGCCTTTGCAGTTAAGACTGGCTAATGTATTGTGCGTCTGTGCAGACACTGTGCTCGGGCGCTCTCGGGACACCCCGGTGGTGTGTACCTGTGCGTCGCTGAGCGGAGCTCGGTCCTTCCAATGCCTCGCTCGACGTCCGAATGAAAATTGCGCGATGGGGAATCCTGTTGGTCTGGGAATAATCTTATTTGAGGAAATGCTTGCATCCTCGATTCGCCAGGGTGCTCTGTGGCTCTGTCACATCAAATAAATCACCAATTAACTTTATACTTTAATTTGCCAAATGTAGGAATTATTGCACATGAACAATCATATATGTTCATGAGCATACTCTGTATGATTTTGATTTCCATAATTTATGTAACTTTGCAAAGTGTCTTGTTGACAAAACTTATAGTACATCGAATATCTCCTTTTTAACTTTATTTAACTATTCACCTGATTGTAGATTGTAGACAGCCAGCTTGATCTCTCACCCAACCAAAATACCATATATTGTGCAATGCATTGCCATGGTTTGTGCTCCGGCACTTGCCCCGTCTGGGTGTGCTCTGGCTTTCAAAAAGAATTAGCCACTGTGGCTAATCCAGGTTTAGAATGATTAGCCACAGGGAAAGGAAATAGCCACATTTTATTCAAAAGTTTTTTTAGCAATATGAAATAATAAGTTAATTTTAAGGCGATGTGTGAGTTTGATGGGTGAGGTGATTGTTCAGATTGGTTGGATGAGTGAGTTTGAAGTGTGAGATTGGTTGAATGAACGACCATCAGGGAGGTGGTGATTGTGAGGGATGGTGATGGTGTGTGTGGTGTGTGTGTGTGGGGGGGGGGTATGGTCGTTGTGCTGTAGTGGGGATGGGGGTGGTTGTGGACCAGGATTGGACCAACCTCATGCCAGTCAAACTCACTCATCCAACCAATCTCACGCAACAACTTCACTCATCCAACCAATCTCACACATCAAACTCACTCATCCAACCAATCTCGCACATCAAACTCACACTTCCAACCAATGTCACACATCAAACTCACTCATACAACCAATCTCACCCATCAACTTCACTCATCCAACCAACCAAAGTCACCCATCAAACTCACTCATCCAAACAAACTCTCTCATCCAAACAAACTCGTCCTATACAGGTACTACACTGATTGTGTCAAAACTCACCTGGCAACCACTGACCAACGAAGCATGTAGCACCAAGTAGCGACGAATCATTCCGGAAAAAATTAAAATAAAATTTTGAGACGAGAATCATGGGAAGCATGCGTATTTCGGTCGATTTTTTTTACTAGAAACTAGTTTAAAACTACTAAAGTGTATATATAAGCTTGTACGAAATCGCGCGTGATTCCCGTAATCAAAACATACAAAATGGCGGCCGTCTCAACAGGTTGAATTCTGTGCTAAAATCACCCAAATTTGTCTAAAACTGGTAAAAAAAAAACACTAAAACATGGATTAAGCCACCAGTGGGTAAT
>CM068963.1:9581366-9595491 GCA_035128595.1 Eptatretus atami
GGATGGTACCATTCTCCTGGATTTAAGCTGCAACTTCAGAGTTGTTACAACAAGCCTGTGGTCAGTATTGGGGAACTGAGCACTCCGGTAGACCCTGTGGTTCTGGATCATCCTCAAGCGACCATCAATGAGCACATAGTTGATCTCCTTTGACACACCAACAGCGTTTGGAATACCAAGTCCAGCAATGAGCCTGTGGGTGCTGAAACCATGAACCAGCCACCCTAAGTCCATGACTTCTTGCAAAGTCAAGGAACTTAGTGCTATTCTGGTTCACAGTTCCAGATCCATGGGGACCAATACATGTCTCATACCATCCCTATCAGTTCCAATCGATGCATTGAAATCCCCCAAGACCTGGGGCACTGATCAACCACAGCCTCGAGCGTGCCATAGAATGCATCCTTCACGGTGAGATCACTCGCCCTAGGCAGAGCATGTGCAGAGACCAGGGAAATGACACCCAAGGAGTGACAAATCCTTCGTCTCATAATACGCTCCTTGACCGGTGTTAACTCAAGGTACATTAGTCGACATTAGTATGTGTTACAAGGACATTTGTAGACATTTGATAAATCAACACAGTGTAGGAGACTTTAAGCTGGGATTCCAGCATCATGAGTCACATGCCGAGATGAGAATGCCACTGGGGCCAAACCAAATGCCTATGTCTGTTTAAAAGACGGATGTCTTACTGTTTTTCAAAGGACAGAATTACTGAGAGAGAAAATACATTCATATTTGCATAATTTTGCTTTAACGTAAGTGTAACACAAAGGAAATAGATATGTTGTTACTTACAAATTTATGAGCTGCTCAGCCATGTGTCGTACAGATTGGTATTATGGTGTGATGCATGTCCAGGCTTTTGCATAAGCCTTAGTTCATGGGGAAAGAAATTAAACAAAAGATATCTTGGAAAATTCTGACTGCAAGGTCAGGGCAATTGGGTTTGATCAGTTTGCATTCGGACACCAACTCAAACCCACTGTTTCGCCAAAATGTGACACATTGCTTCTCATTTTTGAAAGAATAAGCTGCAACCACATTCCTTCACATATGTGGAATTGTCAAGAAGCCAAAGTTCAAATCCAAACAACAAGACACGTCCTGGACCAGACGTAAACTGAAGCTTCTGTGGCTTATGGCATTTTGTGGATTCCAAATAGAGAATGGATGGCTTCTGAAGGTGATGTAGTGTGGGGCCAATTCCAGGAGCGCAAAGGCCAAGCTATTTTATTTTATAAGGTAACTAAACTGTACTAATGAATTGTCAAGTGAGGATTTACTATCCCAATGATATAAAGGTAAGATGAAACTGCCGGTGGTACCATAAGAAAAATCATTCATCTACTTACATTACTCTGCCTATTATAAACAAAATAATTTTTTCCCTCTGCCAGCGAAGATGGATGGAGGTTATGTTTTCACCCTTATTTGTCTGTCTGTCTGTTTATCTGAATGTGAGCAGGATATCTCAAAAAGTTTTGGATGGATTCAAACTAAAGTTGGTAGACAGGTTGGGTGTGTGGCAAGGAGGAATCAATTCAATTTTGGTGAAGACCCAGATCTGGATTTGAGAATTTTTTTTAATTTTTCAGTGATTCTTCACCATTGAGAGATTTCAATAAATTAACCAAAAACAATATACAGTATAGCATGATATTTCAAAAAGTTGTGGACGAGATAAGACAAAACTTGGTGGATGAGTTGGTTCGGTGACAAGAACAAGCCGATTACATTTTGTATCTCACTTGTCGACCAGATCTGGATCCGGATCTTAATCAAAATCGAAACTGTTCAGCCTGGCTGAGGTATGTACTCTACCAAGTGCCGTTCCAGTTTACCTATGTTATTGTACCTATCTTATAAACAAAATCATTTATCTTCCTATATATTACTGTACCTGTTTGTCATCAACAAAATAATTTATCTTCCTATATTACTGCACCTGCCTGTTATAATCAAAATAATTTATCTTCCTATATTACTGTACCTGTTTGTTTCAAACAAAATCATTTATTTTGCTATATTACTGTATCTGTTATAAAAAAAATCATTTATATTCCTATATTACTGCACCTGTTACAAACAAAATCATCTACTGACCTATATTACTGTACCGGTCTGTTACGAACAAAATAATTTATCTTCCTATATTACTGTACCTGCCTGTTCTAAACAAAATCATTTATCTTCCAATATTACTGTACCTGTTTGTTTCAAACAAAATAATTTATCCACCTATATTACTGTACCTGTCCTGTTTGTTATAAACAAAATCATTTGTCTACCTATATTACTGTACCTGTTTGTTACAAACAAAATCATTTGTCTACCTATATTACTGTTCCTGTTTGGTTCAAACAAAATAATTTATCCACCTATATTACTGTTCCTGTTTGTTACAAACAAAATCATTTATCTACCTACATGAGGCGCCGTGAGGAGTGATGTAAGGGACACATCGGCCATTTTGGTGTTAATGCCATATAGCACTATTTTAACCCTTACCCTATCATCCGAGCCTATCATCATCATCATATCATTAAAAAAATGTCGCTTACATCACTCCTCCTCGCGGGGCCTCATATGACTGTACCTGTTTGTTATAAACATAATAACACAGACAAGTACAGTAATATAGGTAGTGGCAACGCACAAACTAACTTCTCACATGTATGCTCTACTCTCCTTTCAATATTGTGCATGCTACCCATATTTTAACAAAGCATGCAGAAATCAGGGTCTAAATAAACAGTACATTGAATCAATAAAACAGTGATCATAGTATGCTCACAAACGAGCACCAAAGAGAGACACAGGATAGTGGCGAAGGTTGATTTAGGGGTGAGAGTTAGTCAGAGGCATGTGTATCAGAGTTATATTATGTCAAGGATCAGAGTGCACTTTGGATAGGAATGATTAATTTTGCAACTCACGGAATGGCAGGTCGGAATTCAGGAGTTAAAACTAAAGGGAACTGAGACAAAAGGGGAATAATAGAGAAACAAAGAGAAACGAAGATTGGGAGAGGGTGGAGAAGAGAGACAATAAATAAATAAATGAAAACAACTATAAAAGGGGAGGTTAAAAAGGTATCATTCATTCATTTTGTATGCCACCTGTGGCTGCTGGTTGCATAATTGCTGGCAGCATGGCTGTGTTGCTGAAAGGGGATATGAAAAAGGAGATGACAAAGGGGAGAGAGAAGAGTAAAAGGGAAGAGGAATGAAAAGGGGAAAAGGAGGAGAGATAAAATAGATAAAACAAAAAGGGGGAAAACAGTGGGAAAAAGATTGAGAAGTTGTAAAAGATGGAAGGTCTCAGTCAATGATGAGTGCTCATTAATCAAATGGGGAGCAAGCACCTTAATCCTGAAGATTAGGTTTTGTTCTTTATATTCTTGACTGTCCTTGGTGCTGAAATGGAGAAAAACACCCGAGAATGCTATGTGATTGGACGAATGTCCAGGAAGATTGATGCGTCGAGCAACTGGTTTGGAGAGATCTGTGCTGTTGGTTCATACATCGAGCAAGTGTCCAGCAAGCGATTGCAGAGTCTTCACCCAGTCCCACCAATACAAATGTTGCAGAGTGCATGCGATTCTGCAGATGCAACATTCATGGAGGTGCAGTCAAAGTGGTTTGTGACTTTAATAAGTGCTTTTGGGTTTGATCTTTCCGTCCCTCGATTTTGTTGTTTTAGTCCAATTATTTAATGTCTCCTTTTCTCTTCCCTCCCTTTTATTACTTGAGAAAATCGAAGGTTTTTCAAGTTTATTGGTTGGTTGCGTGCGTTATTTGGATCCGCTATATATGCTAGATATCCATTATTGTCGGGTTTTCCGTGTGTGTGTGTGTTGTGTGTGTGTGTGTGTGTGTGTGTGTGTGTGTGCGGCAACGTGAGGCTCCACAGCACGAACAGCGAACCGATTTCGATGAAACTTTGCCAACATGTGGAATATATACTGGGAATGTGCGCGTTTGAATTTCGTTGCCTAGCAACCAACCGTTGCTGTGCAGCGGCCGAAAAACCGCGTACAGTATTTTCAATACTTGTCCTTCAGTTTTGAATGTAGAGAAACGAGACTTCGGAATTAAACACTTCGAGATATTTAGAAAATTTTACTCGAGCCGATTTTTGATTGAGGTTTTATTTTTCAAATGGTAGTCCTTCAAAAATCGGGTGTCTATTTACAGTCATTTTTTATGAGGGGCTTAGGAAAGTGGGCGGAGCTTAGGGAAAGTGGACGTGGTTGATGAAAAGTGGGAGTGGCGTAGGAAAGTGGGCGTGGCTTATGGAAAATATTGTGTGGCTCAGGAGGTGTGGTCAAACAAGAGCATTGAGAGAAGTTTATCGCGTTTTCCGTGTGTGTGTGTGTGTGTGTGTGTGTGTGTGTGTGTGTCTGTAATGCGAGGCTCCACAGCACAAACCAGCAACCGATTATTTTTCAAATGGTAGTCCTTCAAAAATAGGGTGTCTATTTACCGTCGTTTTTTATGAGGAGCCAGTTGGCAAAATACGCAATAGGAAAAATCTTGCCAGGCAGAGGAACATTTGTATGTGAACCAATACGTCTTGGCAATGAATCTTCGCGGTGGATCGGTCAGAATGAAAAGCATCGTATCCAGCGCTTCGATCCTAGCGAATCCCTCGTCGCCTACCGGCTTGTTCTGTCTGTCTGTTTGTCTGTTTATCGCCTATAGGTCACAATTTTAAACCACTCTTCACGAAACTTCACTAAGTGGGAGAGTTTGTCATCAGCAAGAAGCCAATTGTTTTAGCTCAAAAGGTCAACAATTTTGTCAAATTTCTAAAATCCTCAATTTTCATCTGATTGACTAGAAATTTGAACAAGATTTGCATATCAGGTCGCTGAATTCAACCACCTATTATTGTTGAGGTCAAGATAGACCAAGAGGTTAACATAGGCCAAAGATGAACAACAACCCCTTTCTGGTAAAACAACCAAAATCAAGAATGACTGCTCACCTTCACTACACCATTCCTCTTTTTTCCCCCCATGTCCAGAACAAACTCTCACACACTCTTTAATCCCACTCTTTCCTCCATGTCTTCAAAACAGCTGTTCACCACCATCACATTATCGTCCCTCATCCAAATCCTCGATTTTTTCTACCCCTGTGAATTCACCCCAGACCCACCTCCTTCAAATTCCCTGCAAGCCCCTGTAATGTCCATCTTGTATACCCTGTGTACGCGCCGCATCCATTTCCCGTCCACAGATCTCCTAATGTCTCTGTTCCATGCTGTTTTGTGCTTCCCTCTCCTGCTCCCTTTGTTATATGTTCTGTGTGTAAGCTCTTATATGAGCCTCGACAATGTGTACAAAATAAAATAAAAAAATAAAACCGAGGTGAGATTTCTAAAATCCTCAATTTTTCATTATATCGACTTTAAATTTGAAGAGGAGTTGCATATTTGGTAATTGAATTCAACGACCAATTATTTTTGAGGTCGAATTTGTTTTATCGATTTCACAAGTATCGTGCTCCGCACGACGTCTTTCTTGTTTGTTTGTTTGTTTCCTAATTACTCCTCTTTTTCTCCCCGCCTGACTCCCCTTGATTTTTTAGCTCCTGAATCCTGATCCTCCATTTCATGAGGTGTCAAGATCATTTCCCACCCACTATTCACCGTGATACTGGCTGTATCTGAAACACACACTTTTGCTTCAGCGTTTGTCCTATTCCTTCTCCACCCTTTTGACCTGATGAAAGGTTAACTTCTGAAATGTCAACTTCTCTTGCTTCCCATGGTGGTTAGCATACTTTCATCAATGTTCTGTTGATTCCATCTATGATTCTACATGGCACTAGCCTTCAGGATTGAGACCCGTTTTCTACTCTAAATAAGCAAAGATGATAATTACACCGAGTTGGGGAGGGAGGGAGGAATACTGAACAAAAATTAAACAAGTCATCTACCACAGTAAATTATCATTCACATTAATTGTTGTGTTCAACAGTTTTTCCAACTTCTCCAACTTCACCCCCCCCCCAACCCCGTCCCAATACTTTGCCCGTGAACACCATTCATCTCACCATTTCTGCCCACTAGGATCAATATGCTGCCGCACTGTGTAACCAAACTGCGACTGTCGGCTTCCTTGGAAGATTCGTGCTCGCCTGGTGTCCAGATTGAAAGACCATATGCAATTTAGCCAGCCTGCCAAGTACAAAACACATACGCACACCATTACAAAAAATATGATTTGCAGTTGAAAGATTTTTCCAAGGCATTTTAAATTTATATAAAATCAGCATCTATACAAATAAGTGTGTAGAATAGAATATAATTTTATTGACTCTTCAACCCCTTTCAGGACACAAGTAATAAAATAAAAATAAAAACATAAGAATACAAGTGTCTACAAAACGAGTGACATCTGGATACAGACGACCAGATAAAAAATATTTTTAAGCACGACTCAGCATACAAAATTTCTCAATGACAGCAAAGAAATTAACAAAGTTATTAGAATATTGGTAATACGCTACTGATAAACCTCACCACATTAACAAGCTGACCTACATTTAATAACTCATTCATTTTATGCACCGAGCGATTTTTCCCAATAATGACGCTTCAAACACTTCTTACAAGCTTCATTGAATGCTGGACAGACAAGAAGATGGTGAAATTCATCACCAGTAGCATTAGCCTCGAATAACGGACATAACTTTTGAAAAGTATCTTTCAAGTCAGCAAAATGAGTACCAGCTTGCTGGTCTCCTCAGTACCAGCTGAGGTCGGCAAAATGAGTACCAGCTTGCTGGTCTCCTGTGTCGGAGTGACGACCCGTCCAGGATTGTGTCCAATAGCCAAGGAGACTGCTTAGGCATCATGACAAACAGGAAGATTATGGTTGCCATAGCGAAATTTATTACATGTTAGTTGTGAGGACTGGAGATAGTTGTTGTAAATAAGGTTCGTAGTAAAACTTGTTCTTAAATAAACTTTAATATGAACACAGGGGGTCGCTGCTGAATTTATCATGCCGAATCTGTACACTCATGTCAAGAATTTTGCATTTGATGCTCGATTTAAACCATGATTTATGAAAGTTAAAGAAATTATACCATATATTGTTGGAGTGTCCACAGTGATCAACGATACTTTTCAGTCGATATCCATTTAGACTCAAATATTTAACATTCATAAAGACACTTTGCTAATCTAAACATAACAACAGAAAATTTGTTCTGCTTGCCACTTACAATTTGCAATTAAAATTTAACTATTCTCTTGTTAATAAAGTCTCATATAAGGTAACTTCCTGTTTCCCCAAGTACCATACAGGCAGCAGTCCTTATACTGAGATGTATGCCTGGTGTTGGCTTAATGGTTAGGGTGGTGGGCTTGGGATCCTCGGATCCTGAGTTCAAATCCCTCTCAGCTGTTGAATCAATACCAGGTGCGGTTGACTCTGCCTGTCATCCTTCTGAGGTCGGCAAAATGAGTACCAGCTTGCTGGTCTCCTGTGCCGGAGTGGCGACCCGTCCAGGATTGTGTCCAATAGCCAAGGAGACTGCTTAGGCAGCAGCAACGCTCTGCACAGTGTGGTCCCCATGGACAGATGGATATTGAGGTGTAATATTTATTTAAGGAATTTATGACGTAAAATTTCAATATAGGACTTATAGGTGGTATTGAAACAACCCCAAATCTCACAGCCATAGTAAAATGAGCATCACCATTCGTTCCAAAAGATTCAATATGCATGCTTTCTGTAAAAATGAAAACTGCTCTTTTTACTTGAAATATTTATTTTTGACATGGCCTTGTTAAAAGAACCACTGTAGTTAAAAGTACAGTGCAGATAATACATAATCACTCACAACTTAAATTTTGTCATTACCGAACATAAAATTTGGAAAATTTCGGACTTTACTTTGTGAAAAAATGACAACTTTTGTTTTATACGAGGTGTGTTCAAAAAGTATCCAACCTTAATTTTTCGTGCGTAAACAAATGAAGCTAGGAGAGCGTGGTTTGGTGCACGTAATGTAGGCGACTAATCCGTATGCGTGAATATTTTCCCGCCTGCAGAAGCTGTCAGTCGCCGACAGACGCCGATGAGTGAGGAATGTGCAAGTGAGCGCCGTCGGATTTTCGTTTTTGACAAAATGACGGAAAAACTTGAACAACGCTACTGCTTCAAATTTTGTGTAAAGCTTGCGATTCCCAAGTGGAAACGATCCGCAAGATCAACAGCCTTCGGGAACGAAGAAATGGGCACCACACAGATAAAAGAGTGGTACAACTGCTTCAAAGATGGTCGCACATCAGTGGAAAGTGAAGCACGTCTGGTAGGCCTCAACATCCCGAAATGGATCGTCAATTGACCAAGTGAGGACCCTGCTGATGCAGGATCGTCGAATCACGTATCAGAGAACTTGCAGACGAGGCGGGCGTCAGCAATGGATCCGTTCATTCCATTGTGACTGAGGATTTGGGCTTAAGGATTTTCCTTTACTTTTATACAATGGTATTATTATACCAATGGACCAGTCACTAGGAACTAATCCTGAGTTCAATAACAAATTAAATAACCTCACTGTGAGTTGAATTACAAACTGAGCAATTTTTGAAAAATTCGTTAATAATGCTCTCAATGCCACAAAACCTGATGTTTTTGAGTTTGGGTATTAAAGACAAAAGCTCTTCAGCAAAAAGTCCCATTAATCGATTCATTCACAGAATGATCAATGATCCTTGGATTAAAATTTTCATCATTTGCGTACCCACAATCATTCGACTTCTGACCGAGTTTCTTTAAATGTTCAACAAAATTATCCAAATAAATCTTGCCAATATTAACTTTAAATGAGCATGCTCTATTCAGCACTTCCCAAAAAGATTTCGGATTATTTTGCTTCATTTCTCTCAAATTTTTATTCAGGTCTTTGTAAAAGGTGTCAGATTTAGCAGAGATAAAGTTTTTGTTGTCTCCCATCTAATATATAAAAGGTGCTTGGGCTTGGCGTGCGTCCGTGTGTCCTTGCATGCATCCGTCCAGTGAGTGCTTCTTGTAGTTCTCAATTTCAAATCAGCTGTGAAAGTTTTTTTTGGGGGGGGGGGGGTTATTTTCTATTTTCAGAAATTGAGACATTTTTGCATGACAATCTTGGTCAAACCATGGCTTCTTACCACCAAAAGTCACAGCTCTACAGGGCTTGTATGGCTTACTAGTTCATGTATTTGAAGTGAATTTATCCTTACTCAGACTGAGCAGCTTTGTATGTTTCAGATAAATATCACAAAAGTGATTTGTGAATTCATCAAGCTTACCTTGATCTAATGAATCATAGTGTATATTATCAAGCTTCTCTGATAAGAACGCAATATTTTCAGCATTTTTTTTTCCAAGTCGAGGCTCATGCAAAAGATAATACACGGAAATATATAACAAGGCAGGAAACAAGAGGGGCGGGAGGGAAGCACAAAATAGTGGGGAACCAGAAGGGCACTTGGTAGAGCGCAAACCTCCGCCCAGTAATGCCTGATCCCTGAGAACATATCTGGCCCAATACGTTTTTGAGATATCGTGCTATATATCGATTTTGGCCCCATCTCTCAATGGTGAAGAATCACTTTATAAATTCTCGTTGTCGAATCCGGATTCGGGTCTTCATCAAAATTGAATCAATTCGTCGTGGTCACACACCCAAAATGTCCACCAAGTTTCATCCAAATCCGCCCACAACTTTTTGATATATTGTGTTATATATCTATCTCTCAATGGCGAATAATCACTTAAAAAATTGTCAGATCCGGATCTTCAACAAAATTGAATCACTTCTTCCGTGTCACAAACCCAACAAGTCCACATCTGTCCACAACTTTGTGAGATATCGTGCTATGTATCGTTTTTGACCCAATCTCTCAATAATGAAGAATCGCTTTAAAAATTCAAGTAGCCGGATCTGGATCCGGATCTCCACCAAAATCTAACCAGTTCGTCCTTGTCAAACACCGAAGCTGTCCACAAAATTTCAACCGGGTCCGTCCACAACTTTTTGAGATGTCTTGTACACAAGCAAACAAACAAACAAGAGGAAGACGTCGTGCAGAGCATACATGCAAAATCCATAAAACAAATTTGACCTCAAAATAATTGGCATTTGAATTCAATGACCTGATATGCAAATGCTCTTCAAATTTCAAGTTAATTGGATTAAAATTGAGGATTTTAGAAATTTGGCCGATGTTGACCTTTTGGTCTATGTTGACCTTTTTGCCTATGATAACCACAAAAATAATAGGTGGTTGAATTCAGTGTCCTGATATGTAAATCCTGTTCAAATTTCAACTCAATCAGATGAAAATTGAGGATCGAGAAAATTTGGCCCCAAATTGGCCTTTTTTGACCTTTTGTTCTACATTTACCACAAAATTAATAGATGGTTGAATTCAGCAACCTGACATGAAAATGCTCTTCAAATTTCAAGTCAATTGGATGAAAACTGAGGATTTTAGAGAGTTGGCCTATGTTGACCTTTTGGCCTATGTTGACCTTCTGTTCTACATTTACCACAAAATTAATAGATGGTTGAATTCATTGACCTGATATGTAAATGCTCTTCAAATTTCAAGTCAATCAGATGAAAATTGAGGATTTTAGAAATTTGGCCAGGTTGACCTTTTGGTCAAAGTTGATCTCAAAATGAATAGGTGGTCGAGTTCAGCGATGTCATATGCAAATGGTCTTCAAATTTCAAGTCAATCGAATGAAAATTGTTGATTTTAGAAACAATTTAAAAATTTGGCCGACTTGGGTTGATCTTATGGCCTATGTTGATCTCAAAATTAATAAGTGGTTGAATTCAATAACCTGATATGTAAATGGTCTTCAAATTTCAAGTCAATCAGATGAAATTTGAGGATTTTAGAAAATTTGGCTCATATTGGCCGATTGGCCTATGTAGACCATTTCGGTCAACCGAATTTTACGAAACTTCAATGCGGAACCGTTACAGGGTCGGTGCCATTAATCTTTGAAAATTTCAGAACGGTCGGTTGAGCAGTTTGGGCTGGAAGCGAGCAGACAGACAAACAAACACACAAACAAACGGAGGCGATCAATATAATCAAAATAATAATAAATTACAAATTAACAAGACAGACAGACAAACAAGAGTGAAAACATAACCTCCGTCCATCTTCGGTGGCCATAAGCATTACAAGGGACCATCTATGTATTACATCTACGGTGGTCAAAGGAAATCACACGATTGAATCAGGAGTTCGAGATGAAGACCACAACCACTCGGTAGTCAAAGGAAATCACATGGTTGAATCAGGAGTTGGAGATGAAGACCACGACCACACTCGGTGGTCAAAGGAAATCACATGATTAATCACGGAGTTCGAGATGAAGACCACAAATACTCGGTGGTCAAGGAAAATCACTGATTGAATCAGAGTTCGAGATGAAGACCACAACCACTCGGTGTCAAAGGAAACACATGATTGAATCAGAGTTCGAGATGAAGACCACGACCACGACCACTCGGTGGTCAAAGAAAATCACATGATTGAATCATGAGTTGAGATGAAGACCACGACCATCGACCACTCGTTGGTCAAAGGAAATCACATGTTGAATCATGAGTTTGAGATGAGACCACGACCATGACCACTCGGTGGTCAAAGGAAATCACATGGTTGAATCATGAGTTTGAGATGAAGACCACGACCATGACCACTCGGTGGTCAAAGGAAATCACATGGTTGAATCATGAGTTTGAGATGAAGACCACGACCATGACCACTCGGTGGTCAAAGAAATCACATGGTTGAATCATGAGTTTGAGATGAAGACCACGACCATGACCACTCGTGGTCAAAGGAAATCACATGGTTGAATCGGAGTTCGAGATGAAGACCCCAACCACTTGGTGGTCAAAGGAAATCACGTGATTGAATCAGGAGTTCGAGATGAAGACCCCAACCACTTGGTGGTCAAAGGAAATCAATGATTGAATCAGGATTTGAGATGAAGACCACGACCATGACCACTCGGTGGTCAAAGGAAATCACATGGTTGAATCAGGAGTTCGAGATGAAGACCCAACCACTGGTGGTCAAAGGAAATAAATGATTGAATCAGGAGTTCGAGATGAAGACCCCACACTTGGTGGTCAAAGGAAATCACATGGTTGAATCAGGAGTTCGAGATGAAGACCCCAACCACTTGGTGGTCAAAGGAAATCACATGGTTGAATCAGGATTCGAGATGAAGACCACAAATACTCGGTGGTCAAAGGAAATCACATGATTGAATCAGGAGTTTGAGATGAAGACCACGACCATGACCACTCAGTGGTCAAAGGAAATCACATGGTTGAATCAGGAGTTCGAGATGAAGACCACAAAACTCGGTGGTCAAAGGAAATCACATGGTTGAATCAGGAGTTCGAGATGAAGACCACCACCACTCGGGTGTCAAAGGAAATCACATGATTGAATCAGGAGTTTGAGATGAAGACCACAACCACTTGGTGGTCAAAGGAAATCAATGGTTGAATCAGGAGTTCGAGATGAAGACCCCAACCACTTGGTGGTCAAAGGAAATCACGTGGTTGAATCAGGAGTTGAGATGAAGACCACGACCATGACCACTTGGTGTCAAAGGAAATCACGTGATTGAATCAGGAGTTGCAGATAAAGACCACGACCATGACCACTCGGTGGTCAAAGAAATCACATGGTTGAATCAGGAGTTCGAGATGAAGACCCCAACCACTTGGTGGTCAAAGGAAATCACGTGATTGAATCAGGAGTTCGAGATGAAGACCCAACCACTTGGTGGTCAAAGGAAATCAATGATTGAATCAGGAGTTTGAGATGAAGACCACGACCATGACCATCGGTGGTCAAAGGAAATCACATGTTGAATCAGGAGTTCGAGATGAAGACCCCAACCACTCGGTGGTCAAAGGAAATCAATGATTGAATCAGGAGTTCGAGATGAAGACCCAACCACTTGGTGGTCAAAGGAAATCACATGGTTGAATCAGGAGTTCGAGATGAAGACCCCAACCACTTGGTGGTCAAAGGAAATCACATGGTTGAATCAGGAGTTCGAGATGAAGACCCCAACCACTTGGTGGTCAAAGGAAATCACGTGGTTGAATCAGGAGTTCGAGATGAAGACCACGACCATGACCACTCGGTGGTCAAAGGAAATCACATGGTTGAATCAGGAGTTCGAGATGAAGACCACGACCATGAACCACTCGGTGGTCAAAGGAAATCACGTGGTTGAATCAGGAGTTCGAGATGAAGACCACAACCACTCGGTGGTGAAAATGTTAGACCTGAGCCTCGTTTGCCGGACGGTTACACTCGTTTGTGGAGTCTTTGGTCTTGAATAAGGATCTTCCCAATTACAAGCAGTTATTTTGCAATTTACTTCGCACGTGGAATATCATGTTAACCGCGAAAAAGCCACAACAACAACAACACAGAAAGGTTTTTCCATTTGACATTGTGGTAAAGTTGGTTTGTTTTGTTCTTATTCTGCGAACTCCATCGCCCGATGTTTCAGGTAAACTCCCACCAATTGTGGCCACACGGACACGGACACGGACACGGACACGGACACGGACACGGACACGCCATCGGTGGGGTTAATCAAGGAGCCGCACGAACCTCACGTGGAGTAACGACCACGCACTGTGCCTCGAACCCTGATCAGCACAATCCCGCCTTTGTTCGATCGGCGCCCAACGGGACTCGGTGAGAGAGTATCAAATGTTTTGCCTTCGTGAGGAGAATAAATAAATAAATAAATAAATAAAATAAAAAAACACAAAAAGTAATCCTGAACCCTGGATCGAGGGGGAGTGCACCTCACCGTGAAGTAAAATAATCCGTCCGAGCACGGCCATGGTCATCCGTGTGGAGCTTGTGACGATTCGGCCGACGGGAGGAAGGCGACGCAGAATCCCGAACTGCACGCGACTCGATTTGAGCGGGAAACCCGCAGCGGGAGCTGATGAAGTGAGGAGGAAATTCACAAGGCGGGAGCGGCTGTGAGAAGCGCGCGCCGAGCGTGTTTGCCTGGCTCCGTCCAATGGCCCCGCCCTGCCCC
>CM068963.1:9622699-9651878 GCA_035128595.1 Eptatretus atami
TTTTAAAGCGAGATCCGTGTTGGTAACGGCACAGGTCGAGAATCGAGATCAATTGCTTTCATACCGGTATCGCCATCGCGGATCACCGACTCGGCGCAGGCTTTCTAAAGCACACCTGATTCATATGAATAAGCAATTAACAATTGCTTTAAAACTAGCGACGAGGGCAAATAAAAATGTGATTGCTTGTACAGAGCTGATGAGCTCAGATGCTGAGGTTTAAAAGTTCAAACCTACTGTACTGCCTTGTACATCTTGATGTCATACATTTCACTTTTCCTGTTCCATGTTTAGCCAAGATGCCGAGTGCAAAGATTTTAAAATCATGTACGGTATTTAAAGATTGTAAACACCTTTCTTCGATTTGTTGGTGATATACCGGGGTTTTTTTTCATATCGATTTTTTATACCACCAGACGAGCAGTGCCGTATATCAATTTGATTTTCTTGAACAACATGGAGAAACCAATTTTCGAGTTTGAGGAAAAAGGTGACGATGACGACTGGAAACGAGTTCAGACTTAGCAAAGCGTGTGACGAGTTTGATGCGATGATCAGCAAGAGAAGCAATACTGAAAGCTGGTAAAAGGTGAACATCGGGAAGACGATTTGGAAAGGTGATCATTCGCAAAGCTCCGTCATGGACTTACTCGATATCAGAAACTTGGGATATCGTGACACCCGAACTCCACACAGGTGTTACAAATTCGAAGATGGGGTGAATGTACAAATTGTAGGTTATTACTAAATCTCCAACTTTCACACCATTCTTCTCGAGTTGACACAAAATGTACAAACGTCGAGAAGCATTGCTAACCATGTGCTCAACCTGGCGATTCCACTTCAGATGGTCTTGAATTACAACACCGAGGAGCTTCATAAACGAAACGGTTTCCAAGGAAACAACATTGATTACTAGTTGAAGAGGAGGTAGTGCTTTGTGAAGAAATGTTATCCGCATTACCATACATTCCTCTCTGTTATTGTCACTACACCATTCACGAAGCAAGTCCAAATGCGACTGTGTGCAAGAATTCTCGGTTCTTTGTACTATTTCAACGATACCGAGTTAATCGACGTATTTCCATTTGTTTATACGTGCAGTAGCAGCGTCATTAACCATCACGAGGAAGAAGATCGGCCCAAGTATCGTGCCATGCGGTACTCCACAGGAGAGTTGAAGTGATTCGGAAGTAGCTCCATTGTTCCGAACAGTCTGAGATCGCTGTGATAGGAAGCTACAAATACAGTTTACTCCAAGTTGAATTGTCTTTTCAACCGCAGCCGTGTGGTTAATATTGTTGCGGCTCAGCAAAGCCAGCATTCCCCCAAGCCAATGGCACCCAACATACAGTGGTCCCGAGACAGTTATTTCATTAGTATTCATTTCGTTAGCCCTTATATTATGTCTAATGGGTAAATGGGGCAAGATGCGTTGCGTAGGGCTTTTAGTTAGGCCTTCAATCCCCCTTTGCTATTCTTTCATCCATTTTATTTTACACATGATTTCCTTCAAGCATGCCTGCATGCTAGACGAGACAGGAACACACAGCGACACAGACAGCCTCATTAGTATACGTGCACCATTTCCTCGTTTGAACTGCACGTAATTCACAAACGGATGCCTCACCTTGGACCCTCACCATAATCACCACAATGCCTCCGAAAAATACCTGCAGGAACCTACTCTTGACCTCCTCACCACAATCACCATAGACACTAAAGTCTCTTCACCACAACCTCCTCAACTGCTCCCAATGATCCAACGTCCTCACCACAAATGCCACAGCGCTTTCCCCACCTCACTACAGCCGTGGCAACCTCGGCCATGCCCAATATAAATCTTGGAGCTCTGTTGGGTGGCCAAGCTGGGGGGGGGGGGGAAATGAAGCCACTTTATACTCCAGAATCTGGGGGGGGGTGTTTACTCCTCAGGTTGGCGTCTACACACCAATGACAATGCTCAGAAACACCTACAGGGCCTTTTGATCTGATTTTTGGCGTCTCCTTCATCCGGGCTCTAAAAATAGCAGCAAAAGCTGATCGAAAAAGGACTCACTCACCAAGCCCGAGCAGAGGACTCACTCACCAAGCCCGAACCGAAGACTCACTCACCAAGCCCGAGCCGAAGACTACTCACCAGCCCGAGCCGAAGACTCACTCACCAAGCCCGAGCAGAAGACTCACTCACCAAGGCCGAACCGAAGACCCACTCACCAAGCCCGAGCCGAATACTCACTCACCAAGCCCGAACCGAAGACTCACTCACCAAGCCCGAACCGAAGACTCACTCACCAAGCCCGTGCCGAAGACTCACTCACCAAGCCCGAGCCGAAAGGCTCACTCACCAAGCTCACCGAGCACTTTCCTTCATGGTGAGCCTCGAACCCCGAGTCCATAACAATATGTTGAAATGCTATACAAAAATCAACAGCACAGACATTGACACGGTAGCTCAGTTCATCGAGGCCCTTGTGTATGCAATCCAACTTACTTACTGGATTGTGATCAATGGAACATCCTTTCAGATTACCAAATTGTTGGGGATTAATCACATCTGTAATATCTTCCATCACCCAGTCAGATAAAAGCCCTCAAACACATGAGCGATCGATCACAGGTGTAATGGACATTGTGCGAAGCTAATCATATTTCGTGACTGAGGTGGGAAGCAAAGAGTTTGCTTTCACAGTCCAGTTATTCTTTGAGTTTGTTGATGCCACTTTCCTCATTCTGATTGCTTCAAATGGTTAATCTTAAAGTTGATCATTGCCAGTTTAATTTCATGTTGAACCTCATTTGGGAGTGTCTGTAGGTGCCAGACCCTCGTCTGAATGCCATATCATGCTTAACCAAAAGTCGACGAGCTCTATTGGTCATACATGGTTTGTCATTAGGATGTCATCTAATCATACTTTGTTTAAATTGATTATTCAATAACTGATGAAATTCCTCAGTCATAACATTGGTGTCATTGCCATCAGTAATTATTGACCAATCAATCTGCGTCATCCATTGACCAAAAGCTCGTATCGAGGAATCACAAAAGGAAAATCTTTACCGGTTTCCAAGATGGGATACACTGATGTGGATGAAATACTACCACTGAATGATCACTTGTTGACATTGGGGCTAGAATTTTTGGTTTGTAATAATCGATAGCTAGATCAGTCAAGATGTTATCAAGTATCGCTATCCCTCCGGTGGCTTCACTCACAACTTGGGACAATAAAGTGTGCCGCGATAACAGTTTAGCTGCTAAAACATTAAATAATAATGATACAAGTTACCCATTATAATAAATGAGGCTTTGTGACAGACTGTGCAGATATAATCAACCATGTTAACGATGTGATCGTTAAGCTCATCCTTGAAATGTGACCGATGTGGTGAGGATAGTACACAGATGGACATGTCTCTGCGTAAGCCAGGTCAGACAACTGAAACCGTACCCACATGAGTTCAAGGTAATCCGGAACCAGGTTGGTATAAACTTCCTTGGCATTAATGTCTTCACGTACATACAAAGCAATCCCACCACTCAAACCATGACGACAATCATGATGAAATTAGAGGAAGACGTTCCATATGATACGACGATGCTGCGTTGTCAGCTGAAAACCAGGTTCCAGTAATAGAAATCAGATGGATGTTTCGATGCCACAAATCAATGGCGGCTTCTACATCGTTGAATTTATCATTAAGTATCTTGGAATGGCCTATGTGTGCCGATTTTTTAATAAGAATTCTCCAGGCAGTTTAACCAATACTTGCAGAGGTTTAAATCACTTTTTCTTCGTTTAAAACACTCCAAGTGCATCGGTTAAAAAAACCGTGCCTTTGCCAGATACATGTACATGTCCTGCCAGACAGGGCAACGCTGGTCTCCCCAGTTGTAGCGGAGATGGCGTAACACATGGGCGAACCATAAATATGCATGAGGCAAACCATGGGCAGAGCATGAATATACGTTTTACATTGAAACTTGGTTACATCACATAAAATGATGCTTAAACAACAAAACTGAGGGAAAACGTGGTTGTAGTTGACGTAGTCGATCAGCAAAACATTACCTGTTTACTCCACTGGTCCGATAACAAGTCATCTGTCGAGGCTGCAATTGAACAACTCAAATTGGTTTATATATGCGAGTTCTTCGATCAACAAGATTTCACTTTACAGCACCATAGATTATGTTGACAAAATGGATGATATGGTCTTGGTTGGCCTGACAAGGCGACAACTTTCCTTCGCATCTGCAACCGTGCTCGTTTTGACCTTGGTTAGCCCAAGAGGTTTCAAAGTCTTCCATACTTCAGTAAAAAACATTCGGAACTGCTCACCAAGTGGACTTAAATCAAAAAGTTCAGTTCTGGAATACTGATATCCTGCAACTCGGCAGTCATAATCTTGGAGTGGTCCCACCCAGGTAACTCTACGAGACATGAGCGAGGCTGGCTGGACACCTGCAACACTGTCAATGCTTGTAGGAGATGATCAAAGTCCAATGACCATTGTGCCTCTCTTACATGTGATGGTGTACCCAGTCACCCAGTTAACACAGGAGTGTGGGGAACGAATCCCGCTCCAGAAGTAGAATGGTTGGCTCTCGCCCACAAGGTAAAAACAACCAAAAAGGAGAGAAATGTTCCAAGGGGTATCCGACAGCGAAGTGTCTGCAACCCCCCAAAAAATGACAAGATGCTCAGAAAAATATATATACTGTATATGGCTGCCAATCATATCAGCCAATCATATCATCAGCTTATATAAACCAATCATATTAGCGACATCACACCATCTCCACCTATGTACCTCCTCACATACACACAAAGTAAAACTATGTACCTACACCTCCAGATTACTGGTCTAAAAGTCCTTCTACTTGACATCAAAATCATTGTTGTATATCCAAAAATTGTTGAAGCAGCAAAGTGTTAAAACTATCACTTGTTAAACTAGGTCAAGCACTCACCTTTCAAAGGTAAAATGTTGATGTGAATTTGATGTAATTTTTAAATTCCTTGTATTTATCATTCTATCTTTTGGATAACAACCTTTGAGAAAGGAAAATGAAAAGGAAATGGTTGAACAATAAAAATTTAAAAAGCAACTTTATTTCCTTGAGTTAATTTCCGGTCAAACCACCATTGATAACCAAGTGGGTAAAAGTGATCGTACTTCCGACAGATTGACTTCCAGAAACAGAGTTTCCGAAACCAATTCCCCATTTGGAAGGCGTTTGACACGAACAAGTCACATCACCGACCTACTGATATCACCATAATGAGGATGCACCAAACAGTGGATGCAAATTAATTCAACACTCATCTACCATTGGGGACAAACCACCACCACAATAATTAGCTTCACCGCCACCGTCACAATCATTAAGATCACCACCACCACCACCACATCATCTACCACCTTCAAAACACAGGTTTGTCAAATGAAATGAGATCAGAATCAATGGGGTTTTTTTTGGGGGGGGGGGGGGAGAGTTTGGGGAGGGGGGTGGGGGATTAAAGGACAATAAAAATCAGGATCGAAAGATAATTCAATTACAAAGATCAAACTGCACTTGATTTGCATTTAATTGATCCCCCCACCCCCCATGAAATGCAATTTCCTTAGATCTGAGGTTAAAATGCATGGTTAGAATGAATTGGGCAAACAATAAATCAACCAATCATTGGGGTTTCTGACATTGATAAAAAATCTCCATATCCCAAAAGAACAAGCAGAATGAAATATTTTTATAAAAAAGTAAACAAAAAACAAACCCCACAAAAAGAGAATGACTTTAACATCAAGGTGTCGATGTAAAGTGTTTAAAGGTTCAATGGAGAATGTTCAACGTTTGGCCCAACCGCCAGTGTATTCCTGCTCACAGAAACCAACAAACAGAGGTTGGGCTGGAATCCCTCGCCTGCAAATAGAGCAAATGACCACATTAACTCTACTTCTTTAACCACTCAATTATTAACTCTTTCTACTCATTAAACCACACAATTATTAACTCTTTCTATGACTAATTTAACCACACAATTATTAACTCTTTCTACTACTAATTTAACCACACAATTATCTCTTTCTACTACTAATTTAACCACATAATTACCTCTTTCTACTACTAATTTAACCACACAATTATTACCTCTTTCTACGACTAATTTAACCACACAATTATTAACTCTTTCTACTCATTAAACCACACAATTATTAACTCTTTCTACTACTAATTTAACCACACAATTACCTCTTTCTACTACGAATTTAACCACACAATTACCTCTTTCTACTACTAATTTAACCACACAATTATTACCTCTTTCTACTACTAATTTAACCACACAATTATTACCTCTTTCTTCCACTAATTCCACCACAATTATTAACTCTTTCATCTACGACTTTAACCACACAACAAGTCTGAAGACGACGATGGTTCACGCAGCGGTATTGACGATGTAGATTGTTCAGAAGTCAAGGATGAGACAATGTGATAATGTTTGACCAAGTTATAAAATTGATCAACATGATGTGGTACGAGTGACAGGTTATTAGCTGCAAAATATCGAAAACCGGTTTCGTTCAACAACTTTAAAAATTTGACCTTTGCATAACCCTTAAAGTCACAAAACAATGTTGTGGACATTAAAAATAGGAAACAGGATACGTGCTATAACTTATTGGAGTTAGTTTATCGAAGAAGGTCGAAAACCCGGTTCGATTCCCACAACTTTGAAAATTTGACCTTTGTGACCTTTAAAGGTCAAAGGTCAAGGATTATGACCTTTGGTGCAAAACTTCCTCTGGAACATTCCAGGAAACTATAACATCATATAGGCTATATGGAATTTCGCACTCATCGGATTATCCATACTTTGATGAAATCAGCGTAAAAAAAACTTGAAGGGGGCGCACGGGCAAGGTGTTCGAGATAGAGCAAAATGGTTCAAGACTTTAGGTGGGTGAATGACCTCAAGATTATGCATAAAAATATTGTCATCCTAGCTCTCAAAGTTTGGGCGGTCGTATGATTTTTATATCAAAATTCGAAATTTTCTAAGTTCGTGACCTGTGACTGACCTTGTGACCTTGACCTTGGGACGAAAATGAAAAATCGAGCTCCTGTGGGCTATGCAGGTGCCATTGGGCTAACCAAATACCGAAACCCCTGCAGATTCGACAAACCCCCTAGGAGAAGATGCAAATTGAAATCGGCTACCCCCTAAAAACACGTTTTTTGGGCGTGGCTCGCCCATAATGGCGCACCACGCCCATTTTCAGGAAAACGCAACTAGATCATGATATAAACCTCCCACCAAAAGTTTGTCAGGATCGATCAAAACCCACGGAGCTATGCTCGGACAGACAGACAGACAGACAGACAGCAATAACGAATATAGTGGTCACTTATTTTTTTCGTGAAAATATTTTTTCGTGAACCAATTATTAACTCTTTCTACTGCCACATTAAACCACACAATTAACTCTTTCTACTGTTCCAACCCAGACGAGTCAAGACTAGTTCAAACAACTCAGATGACACCGAATCAGGGATGATTAATAACTACTCGATGTTTGAATTATATATATTTATATATATACAGGGTGTCACAAAAAAATGCACTCACATTTGGCTCCTCATAACTCATTGAATTTTTCATTTATTTTCAGATCAAATTGACCATAATAATGGCACAAGTACGACTAGGTTTTGAAGAAAGAAAATTTATCATAAAGTCTACTGGAAGCACGAAAACATCATGGAAGTGCAAAGACAATTTAGAAGACATTTTCACAAAGATCCACCAACGCGACGCACCATTGCTCGCATCCGAGATAAGTTTAAACAGATGGAACTCAGTGGCAAATCCAGGGGGTTTCCTCGTTGCCCGGAACCCCCCCCCCCCAACAAAAAAATATTACCATTACAGTGGCAAACCCAGGGGTTCTCTGGTCACCCAGACTCCTTCTCCCACGAAAGTGTGCCACAAAAAAGGCCAGAAGCCTCAGAAAAACTGTATCAATAGTACCTAATAAACAAAAACCACTAACAGCTCACAGTAATTTATTTGGAAATTATTTGGAAAATTTATAATTTCTGTTATTTGGAAACCCCCCTACCCATTCCTGGATTTGCCCCTGGAACTGTGCATGACGTCCATAAGGAGCGTTCAGGAAGACCACGTCATCAACCACCCCCGCAAAGGAAAATCAATTGCTGGAAACCCTCACCATCCCCACGGGAATCTGTACGACAATGCCTTGTGAGACAGGAATCCCAAAATCAAGCGCCCATGCATTTTGAAGGAATTAATTGGAAAAGTTACATTCCAAAATTAATCCACGCTCTAAATGAAGACGATCCTGACCGGAGAGCTGAATTTGTTGAGTGGTACCTGGGCAAATGCGAAGAAGATGCAGCATTCCATCCAAAATTGTTTGGAGCGATGAGGCCAGCTTCAAGTTAAATTGCTCAATTACCGACACAATTGCACCTACTGGGTCCTGAAAATTCGCATGTTATTATGGAACACCATTTAAACTTACCAGGGTTACTGTGTGGTGTGGGATATCAGCATCGGGCATCTAGGGCCATTCTTTTTTGACCAAACTGTCACTGGGGATGTTTACTTAAACTTGCTGCAGGAATCCGTCGGTCCACTGTCGAAGAGATATTTGGTGACGAAGAGATTTACTTTCAGCAAGATGGAGCACTCCCACTACCACCGTGATGTAAGGGCCTATCTCGAAGCAACTTTTCCGAACAGATGGATTGGGCGAAGATGAAGTTTGAATTCCCTTGTGCGTTTCCCAGACCTCGCTCCAATGGACTCTTTTATGGGGATATCTCAAAGATAAGGTTTACGGCTCAAAACCAGAAACAGTCGATGAGCTGAAAGAGGAACTTGAAAGACAATGTCTTGCAGTTCCAAATGAAATGATTCGTAACGCTGTTTGAATACATTGGTCCGCGTTATCGGCTGTGTTTGGAACGTGATGGTCGTCAGTTTGAACATTTGAAACATGCGTTTATCCATTTATACATTTAACCATTAATCTTTTTCTAAGTCAATAAACAACGCATTTATTATCATTTAAAGAGTGAGTACATTTTTTGGACACCCTGTTATATATATATATATATATTAATATATATATATATATATATATATATATATTATATTATATAATATATATCGAACGACCCACCCAATCTCTCACCTTTTAATGTAGGGAATAGCCAATGAGCTCTCACCTATCGACTATACCCAGGTGGCTAGGATTATATAAATGATTGATCCCTCCTACACTCCTCAGCCCAAGTAGCTGCATAAAGAACCCATGAAACTTACACAAGGTAAGTGCTAATGCTGTTTCGAACCCTTCCCGGCATTAGCACTTACCTTGTGTAAGTCTTCTGCTGTAAGTTAGCACTTACTGCTGGGCACAGATAACCCGTGCACTGGCGGGTGCTAAAGGCGCTGTCACACCTTTACGTTTAGCCAGCAATGGCAACATATAAAAATGTATGTAAAACGTTGGCGTCGCTGAAGTTTTGAGATTTAAAAAAAAGTTTTGGTCGGTTTCATAACGTGTTGGTCGTATGCATAACATATTAGTAACGGCACAGAACGTTTCGTTGTGTTATAGATAACTTATACCAACGAATGCTTAGCCCTGTTGTCGGCGTTCACAACCTATGCCCAACGATAGTTTAACTTAGGCATAGCGCGCTGCACGTATCGCCGACGAACTGTGGCGTAGCCTGTTAAAAGGCTGCCGCACGCAGATTTAAATCATAACCGCCTGAAAATTGGAAGTGTCAACATCGCAGTCACACCTTGACGATTTAGCCAGCGTATGCGACCTATGAAATATGTGTGTAAAACGCTGGCACACACGTCATACGGTATGGGTAAGTTGTGTATACGTTAGGAGCACGCTGAAAAACGAGGAAGTACGCTGTCATATTCCGTGGTACGTCTATACGTCGTGAAATTTCAAGCATGCTGAAAATTTTACGACGTACTCGACGTATGCTCACAAGTTCCGCTACGCTGGGAATAAGTTCTCTGCACGCTCCGCGATCGTTGTCACACGTCACTTGTAAGTGACTCATAAGTCGAAACACGTCGAGGTAATGTTTAGCATACCCGAAACTTTTTTAACCGATGAGTAAACGTGCTTTGAACCTATGAGTAGCGTGCTTGAACCTATGAGTAGCGTGCTTTGAACCTATGTGTAACGTATCTCAAACGCACATTGTCGTATGTAGACGAATTTGATTGACGTCTTCCGGAGACCACAGAACTTACTGAACGTGTTTCTAACTTACATCTACCGTTAATGGCGTATTGGCAGCGTTTAGGGGAATTGGTATACACAATGGCTTCACAAGAGGAACCCGTCAGTGTTCCAGACTCCATGTTGAGTAGATGTCAATGTCAGTAGTAGTAGTAGTAGTAGAGTAGTAGTGAGCGTGTCAGTCTAGTCAGTAGTAGTAGTAGGTGAGCGTGTCAGTAGTAGTAGTAGTAGTATTGGAGTAGTAGTATGTCCATGTCAGTAGTAGTAGGTGAGCGTGATGGGGAGGGTGTGGGTGATGATGGATCCTCATTGCGTCACGACAGGAGACTACTTTGCCACATTGTTCGATGTTCTTTTCGGCTAATTTTTTTTTCTCATTCCCAAGATGAACTATTTTTTTGTTTCAGTTTTAAAAGTATTCAAAACGACTTGGACAAATGCATAATGTACTAGTAATGAACACAGAACGCTTCGATAACTTATACATAAGTATACCAACGATTGTATTAGCGTGTTTTCGGCGTCCACAACCTATGCCCAACGATAGTCTAACGTATGCATAGCGTGGCAGCGTATCGTCGACGATTACGTGAGGTTTTCTATTCGTAGGCTGCAACTTCACATTTAATAAATGGCTGTCACTCACCTATTGTTTTTGGACGCTGGTGCTCGGCAATTGAAATCGTTTCCATTGAACGAGTTAAATCGCTTCCACTGGACTATTGAAATTATTTAATAATAAGCTTGGTTATCCTTGGACCCACTCTGGCTAGCAGCTCGTCGAACATCGCAGGGGGCATTCGCAGGAAGTTGATGAAGGATGCATGGTCCTCGTTCCGGAGTTCCACCATGAGCTGGTCATATATGCCGTATGGCGTCGCCTCCCGATCTATGGTCTCACCCAGTTCCTTCTCCTCCGTTCACGTCTCTTTCTCCCGCTCTATTGGCACCAAACTGGTGCAGTGTCAACTCGATGAGGTCATGTTGATGTTCGAGGACAGGTAGGTATTGTTGTCTCAGCGTTGCCGTATCCTCCATCTCTCGGAATGACATGGACATGTACTCACCACGAAGTCTAAAAAAAAAGACGGATTCCTCCTGCGAAGCCCCTTTTTATATACCAATTCCCCTAATTGCTGCCAATACGCCATTATACGGTATCTGTAACTTAGAAACGCGTTCATTAAGTTCTGTTGTCGTCCTGAAGACGTCAAATACGTCTACGTCTTTTTCAAGTAACGTGTTGCGAAGTGTGAACAACGTTCGTGTAGCGTGGCTTACAAAACGTTAACATAGGTAGAAAATAAGTTTCGGGTACGCTAAACATTACCTCGACATGTTTCGACTTATGAGTAACTTACAAGTAACGTGTGTCAACGATTGCATAACGTGCCTACAACTTATGGCCAGCGTAGCGGAACGTGTGAGTCATACGCCGGCATACGTCGTAAAATTCAAGCATGCAAAAATTTTAGGACAACCCAAAAGTACAAACGTTTAAAGCCAGCGTACTACAACTTATGGCAGTATTTTTCAGCGTGGTCTTAACGTATACAAAACGTACCCATAACGTATTCGACGTGTGCCAGCGTTTTAGACAAATTTTTCATAATCGCATACGCTGGCTAAATCGTCAAGTGTGACAGCGGCTTAAGCAACCACGAACCCGATTGGCACTGCCACATCGGCAGGGTTACAGTACCTCACGTGATACCTTACATGTGGATGGCTGAACCACTTACCGAGCGGGGTCTATTATGCCTGATGAAGCCAGCATTGAAGCCGGTGAAACGTTCCCTGAGATTGGGTCTGCTCTCGCTTTTTTGCTCAAATTTGCGGAGTCGATGTAGTTTTTACTTGTGGTGTGGAAGCAAAACTTGTGGTTCTTTCTTTTTTTTTTTTTTTTTAAATCTATACGAATGAAAGGCAATGTGTGTGTGTGTGTGTGTGTGTGTGTGTGTGTGTGTGTGTGTGTGTGTGTGTGTGTGTGCGCTCAGTGTGCGTCAGTGTGCGTCTCCTCCATAACTCCAAAACTATAAAATCTAGCAGCCTGAAACTTTTCATGCATATTAAGAACACCCCAAGGAAGTGCAAGAGTGAAAATTGGGTGTTTGGCTTAATTAAAACACCCCTTATTGGAAGATAATTAACGGCCTTATTTAATTATATCCTTCATCAGGCGATCCTCAGCCACCTTGCTGTTTGGTGTCTCAAGGCGTTTCCTGGGTAACCTTGCTGGGGTCTGAAGCCGCCACGATTTTGGTCTGGATGTAAGCTCCAGATTTGAAAGTATCAGCAGTTCCGACTCCTCCAAAAAAGTGTTAATTTGTCTAATTCGGACATTGCACGGGCGTTTCCGGGTGCATAGTTGTATCAAGGGCAATTGGTAATTGCTTGCCAAACCAGGCGTTCCGTTGGAGTGCTTGAGTGCTGAAGCTACTTGTCGAGCTGTACAGTGCAGTTCGTGTCCTAATCGGGATGTACAGTCGACAGTGACTACCAGGTAGAGGTACGTATACAGCACACACGGACGTGGTACATAGGGGAAGATTTGTATCTGTACAGACTCTCCACGGGTGTGTGGACATGCCATGCCTGTTACAGGCACCGTGGTGGTAAAGTTTCATCCCATATCTGATGGAGGTTCTATCAGGTTTTCCTTTGTCCTCGCATCTATTTCTAAAGCATTTGGTTATGGGATTTGCTTTACAAAGGGTTATAGTGTTTCTCTTTGTGGGTTTCAAATAAAAATATATTTGATAATGCCCGATTTCCAAACCGTTTGCTGTATTAACGTGTTTTCTAAATTACCGAGCCAATTATTTTTTCCACCCATCACACGCAGCTGTTAATAAAGAATAAAATCCCTTGAAATGTCGATTTAAATGTAACGTTTTTTTGGTGAGGCTACTCGAGGTTTTGGGTTGTATACAGTACGCACTGCAGTTGGTAATCAAACTGACTCCAACCTACCGATTCCCGAAAAATTGCCGATATCAGCCAAGCGTGGTGTGTGTGTGTGTGTGTGTGTGTGTGTGTGTGTGTGTGTGTGTGTGTTGATTGGTATTTACATATGGGGTTTCAGAATGTGGAATGGAGTCCTCCCAGGGTGGGCTCAAAGTATCCACCTTCATTTCAGTAAGGGGCTCACGATTCATGGACCAAGCTGTGAAGTTTTCTGTTCACAAAGTTTTGTGTCGAGGGCTCTCTTCAGGATCGTCACTAAGCCCCGCCCAGACAGCTTCCAAATGTAGTTTGTTTGAAGTAATATTCCCAGGGATGGTTTTTAGCTCACCTGTAAAGTAGCTCCGGGAGTTTATGGGATGACATGTCATCCGTCTGTCCACAAATACTTGCAGCATTTCTCAAAACTACTTGCATGATTTCAACGAAATTTGACCACAACCTTCATCACCTGTGATAGCATTAAAAAACGGGGTCTGAAGGGGCTACAGAGGGAGTTTTGTGGGGGGGGGGGAGTGGTTTGCCTCCAAAAGAGGTATTTGCTTTCTTCTCAAAGGATGTACACATTTCAGATGAAACTTACGACAACCTTCACACCCATGAGTCATGACGTACCAAAGTTTGTTCATGATATTCGAAAAATCTGCTCCAAGGGATTTAAGGGGGTGACCCCAAAATATGTATTTGCTTTCTTCTCCAAAACTACACATACAATTCCGATGAAACTTGACCACCATCTTCCACCACCCGTGATGTACTAAAGTTTGTTCACGACATTAAAAAAAAAAATTGGGGTCTAAGGGGTTCTGTTGTGTCGTTGTGTGTACAGCTGTTCTGCCGTGTTTTGTTTAGTTTTTTTTTCGTGTTCGGTCATTAAGCGTCACATATCATTCACTTTGCTAACCCACCTCCACCCCTCACCTGTCTTTTTTTCCACCCCCAACCCTTCTCTCTCACTCTGTCCCTCCTCGCCCTCCCCACCTCCCTCCAAACAAGTGAAATCCTTCAATACAGCGCGTGTGGTGAAGCAAATGAGTACACTAATGTTAAAATATGCAATTTATGCTTTTTCAGTTGAAAAACAATTAAAAAGCGTACTTAATATTTGAAATGTAAAAATCTTGTTATTATTGTGATAAGCACCTTTATATATAACAGAAGGAATGAAATTTCGATACAGCGTGGCAGGAGGCCACAAAAGAATGATGGCATAAGAAGAACTTAGCTTTCAGCGTTCGGTGATCGGCGCGAAATGCGATGGTGGGCGGAAATGACGTCTTTCGGCGCGAAATGCGATGGTGGGCGAAAACTTTCGGTCGTTCGTACATGAGAGGGGCGCGTTTCTTGCTTTTTTTCCGTCAAGCAATAAATTCAATGGTTTTCACATATATAACACGTTAGTTTACAAATTTCCATTGAAATACTCGGGTATTTCCGTCAATTGTCGCCATTTCGGTCTAGGTTACGCATGCATCTACCGGACGGCCGTCATTGGCTGTCACAGGCACGTGGGGGAGGGGGGACACCGGGACACCGGAGACGTGGTAGACGTGGTAGACACCAGGGACATTTCAAATCGGTGCAATTGTATACAGCGCACGCGCTGTAATAAAATGCAGCACTCTTTCCCACACCTATTGCCCTTTTGCTCTCTCTCTCGCTGCCTGTCTCACACACACACACACACACACACACACAAACACTTCCTGGTTCACGTGTCACTCCGGTGGAAACAGTTACCTCGTGTGTGTCTGATCACAAGATGATGTTATCTCAATGAAATTCCTAAAATGGTCTTTGCAATGTCTGTCAAACTTCCCAAAACGCCAACCAAATTATGTTTACTTTGATGCAGAAGTTGAGATTTAAAGTACTGTACTGTATACACAAAAACCAGACATGAATAAGTGTTGGCAATCAACCATCGATTTACAAAGAACTCTACATTCTGACACTACACCACAACTAAATGGTACAACGGGAACGTAAATGACGATGTTAGTGTTTACATCGAGTCTCTCCCTCCTGGCTCCTTTTTCCCCAAAATATATAATCCAACAGTACCACATCCTCACATAAACAGATTCCCCATTGATTTGCAGATTCCCCATCGCAGGTCTCATTCTACTCACATCAGCATTCGACAGCGATGAGAGGCAAGGCGAGGGTAGGCTTTGTTTGTGTTGTTCACGCTTCCATCGCTCCACAGGCGTTCCGCCACAGCACTTGCTCGTGGCCTGGACAGGCAGTCGACGCGGTGCAGGACACACACCAGCATTTTACACTCATGACGATCACATTTAGCACATTCGCATGTTACATCGCATTCTTCCCACACCCCTACCTGGCTTTAGATCTCTTTGTAACCCCATTGTCACTTCCTAACCCAACTCGGTCTCTGTCTGTGTCTGTCTGTCTCATTCTCTCATTGTCTCAGTAAGCATGGTGTTGGCTTAATGGTTAAGGCGGCTGGCTTAAGATCTTAGTTTCTTGAGTTTGAGCCCGTCGTGCCGTTGGAATAACACCAGGTGGGTTGACTCAGCCCGTCGCCCTTGCGAGATTGGCAAAATTAGTACAACTTACTGGTAACAGGAGCACTGCATCAGCGGCACAACTACGCTACCAGAAAATTATGCAACCAGCAGCCACAGCTGCATACAAAACAACTGTTTCAGTATGTGTCTCTGTGTCCGTCTGTCTGTCTGTCTGTCTCACATCCAACAGACACCCCACTGCCAGTACATTTCCACTTTACCCTTAGTCTAGTCTCCTTGCTCTCCCATGAGCCTCGATTTTGTGTACAAATGTATGCACCTTAGGGCTTACAAAGCCGGAGATTTGATCTAAAGTATTAATAGCAAGCTTGGCGACACCCGAAGCAATCAATATTACAGACATGGATCAAAAATAAATAAATAAATAATGTGGGTGGGAGGGAGATTGAGAACTAACCACCTTATTGGACACGAGTGAAGTTCCATCCAAACACTCGTGCACACACCTTCACGAATGCTTGTAAATGTACTCATGAAGGGAGGGGGGGGGGGGTCACCATGTATGCAGGAAGTTAAATGCTTCCAGGCCAAATAAAAAAAAGAACATGTACAAGGATGTAAAACTAATTTCTATACAAATTAAAGGTTTAATAATTATACCAGAAACTGTTCACACATCCCTCATAATGGTTATCATTCAATATGGAGACAAAACAATCAGACTGTAAACAGTGGTTAGATTTGGAGAATCACAGAGGAATTGGATTTGTAACGCAGGTTCTTACACCATTATTTCCCCATCAAATAGAACGTCAATGTTGAAACTCAGCTCACTTAGTCATGATATTCTCTCTATTACATCCCATCGAGGTCAGCGGCATTTCCTGGTTTCTCAAACACCTAATTTACGCTCGTTTATCATACCCCATATCTTACACTCTTCTTTTTTACTTTTATATTGTCTTTCCTAATGGACAAAGCCTCGTTTTCCTGATTTTTTTTTATGAAAGAGAATACCATCCTGCCCTCGTTTATCTTTCAGCCTTGTGATGCTTCTGCATGGATGATACAGTTTCATCATCTATAATGTCACAGTCTCAGTGATTTCTCCTGTAATATGGCAGCTGGCCTCTAGCCTCTTATCGAATCGATCACAAGGTAAAGCCCTCGTGACTCGAAGAAATATGCTCAGTGCCCATATTACAAACTTCTCACTTTTATGCAAGATTTGGATAAAAGGGAATTACATGTACTCTTGAAACCTACACTTTCTAAGGTGATCAGCAATGTGTTACAAGAGCATGAGACACAAGGTATGCTCGACTGATTCAGGTACAAACCCAACAAGAAAGGTGCTCTTTAGTCGTTTTATTCTGCAAGGAAATTGCTGTACCAATCATTATGTACCATCACGTGTGAGCACAATAGGCCATGCCACAGATCCTTTTTGATCAATGATATGCTAATCTGCTCCTCGGTGTAGTGTTCGATTCTATTACAAAAACGCACATTCATGAAACATTGCTCACCACAGGCGATGCATGATGTTTGTAGCATCAACGTACTCTCCCCAAATGCAGGCCTCTCCTCCTACCACCAGTTTTTTCTGTGCTTCTGATCCTGAGAGGGGGAGAGAGTGACATTGTGTGAGTGCGAGTGTGAGAGAGAAAAAGAGGAGAAAGGAGAGAGAGAGAAATAAGAAAAACTAGAACAGCACTCGGTGGAGCTCATACTTCTGCCAGCCTGAACAGTTTACATTTTGTATCCCACTGTTAGACCAGGTCTAGATCTGGACCTGAACGAAAATCTAAATCGGCTTGTTCTTGTCACCGAACCAACTCGTCCATCTAGTCTTGTCATAACTCGTCCATAACTTTTTGAAATAACACGCAACATATCATTTTGGTCCAATCTTTCAACGGTAAAGAATCACTTAAAACAAACAAAAAAATTTAATTCTCGTATCCGGATCCAGAGTCAGATCTTCACCAAAATTGAATCGATTCGGCGTCACCCAACCAACCTGTCCACCGAGTTTCGTCCGAATATGTGGAAAACTTTTTGAGCTATCCTGCTCACAGACAAACAAACAGACAGACAGACAGACAGGGGTAAAACATAACTCACGGCCACCTTCGGTGACAGAAGTAAACAAAAAAAAATTTTAGAGAGAAAAAAAGAAAGAGGTGTGTGTGTGTGTGTGTGTGTGTGTGTGTGTGTGTGTGCGTGTAAGGGAGAGAAAGAAAAAGAGAGACACAGACAGAGATACAAATTTATAATCTCCACATGCTGTCAATAACTTGGACCAAGTCGAGTGAGGCAGACAAACTCCTTACCCCAAAATACTGACTTGTAGAAACACTTATTATTAACAACACACTTGAAGGCAGGAGAAAGGTGGACAACAAAACCAACAATAAAAGCTTTTTCTCATTAGTGTTGCACCGAATAAATTTGGACAAATCTTAAATGTTTCATTCATGTGGTGAAATTTGATCATGATCAGAATCATTACTCTCAACATGTCAATTCACAAACGGTGTGGAGTGACCTTCTTAATTACGAGTCGCCGACCGTTTAACCATTGGGGACTATACGTTTGCTGTCCATCTGTCCGTTCTTTCCATTCCACCTGTGGCTTTTCAGACTCCCCCCCATACCGTTCAACATATTCAATTGAAATGGTGCATAGCTTTATTATGATAAGTTACAGAACAAGTTCGAGTTTCAGGGCGTTTTATCATTTTCACAGTTATACCCTTTCAGATTTAGAAATATAACAAATTATACATTATAGTACGTGACCGTACGTGCAAAAAATAAAATAAAAAAACTTTCAAACCGCTTGCCAGAAACAACCACAGGCCGTTCCTTCGCTCTCGCGTGTACCAAGTATTTGCCTTTTCGCAATGTCATCGCAAGGAAAAACACAAACAGAAGAGAAGAGAAAAAACAAAAAGAAAAAAAAAAAACGTACGTGCGTGGCCAACATGCCAAAAAAAAAAATAAACCGCTTGCCAGAAACAACCACACAGGCCGTTCCTTCGCTCTCGCGTGCCCGTACGTGCAAAAAAAAAAACTTTCAAACAACCACACAGGCCGTTCCTTCGCTCTCGTAAACGACGACTGGATTGGGGCATTGTGTTTATCTATAAATGCGCATAAGAAATCGAGAAATTATTAGAATACACTAAGTCATCACTATCCGGAAGCCCGTACGTTGTAACCCGTAATGGGGAACGCGGCTGACGTTCTCTTCCCCATCGGCCACGCCTACACAGCACAGTGTCTTGTCATTGGTTGGTAAATAAATGGCCATAACTTGGGAAGCACTTGTCCGATTAATATCATATCAAACCTTGAAAAGCACATCCACAGGGCCCCAGCAATATAGCTGGCAAGTTTCAATTAGATCGGACCAGTGGTTTCGAGAAACAGCGGTCACAGACACACACAGACACACACACTGCTGGAATTATAGACAGATACATGGGTCAGTGTTCGGATGCCCTGCCTCCACCCCACTGCTTTACATCCATTGGCTGGACAGCTGGCCTGACTCCACCCAATAAAATCATACGCCGCCATTGCATGAAGCAGCACAGATCAGCAGGTCTCAGGCCTTAGGGCCTGGGTGTTAGTCCATGGCCCAGTGCAATTGGAATGATCCCAGGCATATGACCACGATGTATTATATGCACATAAACTGTACGCATGTTTTCTTCATGCATGTGCATTGGGTTATTTATAGTATGAAATAGGCAAAGCCAGAAATAACTAAACACGGTGGGGTTAGAGAGTCTTCATTTTCATTTTTGTTCCGGTATCGGCTGAAACGTGCGTTAGACGCAAACAAATTTTTATCACCCGAACATTCATTGGAACCAAGAAGGGACATGTATTGCAAAGCAATTCTCGCTCTTGTTAAATAATCAAATACCAGAGGTACCTGAAAATATTCCCTGCGCTGTCATTACAAAATACTAGCAGAGTACCCGCCCTACGGCCGATCTTGTTCCAAGCATGCAACACGTTCTTCTGACGCATACCTTCATTTGGGTGGTGTATAAGTAACTGACAGCTCTGTTACATGCGTGAAGCAAAAACATACCTACTATTTATAATTCAAAACACCTCACTGCACTGGAAAACATGGGAACAGAAATGCAGTACTGTAAATGGTAAGACTAAGCCTGGTGTTGGCTTAGTGAGTCTAGCCGGTAGTGGTTTGGGATCCTGGGGTCCTGAGTTCAAGCCCGTTGGCCGCTGAATTAATACACCAGGGGTTGACTCAGCCTGTCATCCTTCCGAGGTCGGCAAAATGAGTACCAGTGTGTACGGGAGAGGGTAGAGAAGCACTGCATCAGCGACACAGTCACGCTTCCAAGAAATGATAGCTACCCCGCAGCTAAGCTGCCATACGCAAGAAGAATAATGGTGAGACTTGTAATACCCTCTCCCACCTGGAGCGGCACATGATACACATTTACATTGAGAATTTGCATCCCCTCATCCTCCCCCCCCCCCCCCCCCCCACAAACCACCGGCAATGATAAAAACACCCCTATACACTAATTAACCCAGACATCTATTGACCTCCAGCTCACAGCCAGTGGAGACATGAATATCACTGTCAAGGTAAGTGAACCTCTCCGTGACTTCAACGTCCTCAACACAAACAGGTACAGACAACATTGCAACATCCAAGATGTAATTGAAAGCATGGATCATAGTTTTGACCCAGGAAACCCGTAATCCCAGTGGCTCTGACTCCTCATTCAACACCTCGAGGGCCCCCAAAAGCATGTCCAGAGTCTCCGCAAAGACTGCATCATCTGCGGAATCAAGGTCAGAGATCTCGATATTCCCAAACGATGCACCGCAGCTTCATCTCTCTGACATCCTCCCCAGAATCCAGTCCATACAAGTGCTGAAAAGTGTGGGGGCCAGTATACACCCCTGATGAACCCCAGTCACAACTGCAAAAAGTCAGAGATGGTATCACCACATCTCACAGGGTCTGGTTCCAGAGTATAGTTCAGACATCAGATTGATCAGTTTTGGTGGCGCACCATGAAGACCGAGAATCCTCCTGAGTGCATGCTGATCCACTGAATCAAATGCTTTACAGAGATCAACATAGGCTGCAAGCAGCCCCTGCCAAAACTCTCATCTGCGTTCGGTGAGGACCCGAAGAGCAAGGATACGGTCAATCGTTGACCTCTTTGGTGTAAAACCTGACTGCTCTGGGCGCTGGTGCTCAAGCAGATGTTGGCGAACCCGATGAAGAATTATCCGAGCAAAGACCTTACCCGGCACTCAGATCAAGACTTACCCCTCAGTAGATGTTGCAGACATGGCGATCACCCTTCCCCTTCCCCTTCCCTTTCCAGAGAGGGACAACAAGGCCCCTCTTCCAGTCAGTTGGGTTGAAGCCTGTGTTCCAGGCAGAGCACAGAACTGCATACGACATGAGACCAGCATTTCCACCAGCCTTGTGAAGTTCAGCATGGATGCCACAGATCCCAGAAGCTTTACCCCATTTCAACCGGTTCACCGCAGCTTGTGTTTCCACAAACTAAGGTGGATCACAGTTGATTGGAGTGTCAGCAATCCAGATAGTAACACCCTGACATCCAACTCAACAACTGGTGGATCAGCCTGGTGCAGCCGCTCAAAGTAATCGGCCCAGCGGGCCTTCGCTTCAGACTCCTCTGTCAAGAGCCCACCACCCTCCACTCCAACTGCAGCACACCGAGGGATGGGCTTGGAGGAATGCAATGCGTGAATTGCCCTGAAAGCAGGATGACAATTATTTGACCAGAGGTGATGCTCTCCCCCCCTCACAGATTCCTCGCACATGGGCCTCCATGTCCACCCTCAGCGCACTTACAGTTTTATGCCTCAACTCCCTGAACAGTTCAACTCTGCCATTAACCCTGGCCCTGCGACTGATCAATGGTATCCCACGTCCCTTGAGAGACAAAATTATTCTTCACCCTCAGGTGAGTTCCAAGACATCCATCAGAAACATCAAGGATGGTGGTCTTGAAGGCACGCCAAAACTCTCCAGGATTTCCCAAAGCACCCAGATCCCCCAAATCCCCACTCAGCCTGTTCGCAAACTCCTCAGCTACCCTCTCATCCTTGAGCTTGCCAACTTCCACCCTCGGCTGGGATGGTGGTACCATTCTCCCGGACTTAAGCTGCAACTTTAGAGTTGCTACAACAAGCCTGTAGTCGGTATTAAGGAAATGAGCACTCCAGTAGATGCTGGAGTTCTGGATCATCCTTCAGCGACCATCAACCAGCGTAAGGTTAATCTCCTTTGCCATACCACCAGCGTTGGAATGCCAACTCCAGAGATGAGCCTGTGGGCACTGAAACCATGAACCAGCCATCCTAAATCCATGACTTCTTGCAAAGTCAAGGAACTTCGTGCTATTCTGGTTCACATTTCCAGACCCATGGGGACCAACACGTGTCTCATAACCATCCCGATCAGTGCCTGTCGATGCACTGAAATCCCCCAAGACTTGAAGAGTATCTCGCCTGGGTCACTGATAAACCACAAACTCGAACGTGGCAAAGAACACCTCCTTCACGGTGAGATCACTTGCTTCATTTGGAGCATATACAGAAACCAGGGAAATTACACCCAAGGAGTGATGAATCCTTCGTCTCATAATGCGCTCGTTGATCGGTGTTACCTCAATTATCATAGGAGTCAGCTTATTGGACACAGCTACAGCAACTCCTTGGGCATGGTAACCATCAGAGCAACCAGACCGATCGTAGGTGTAACCACCCACCATGATCTCACCGCAATCCAGTCTCCGAACCTCAAAGAGTGCTACAATACCGAAGTTTAAACGCTTGAGCTCAGATTATAACAGAGACAGGTGATCATCCTCTCTTCAGGATAGGACATTCCAGGCACCCACCCAAAGGGACCACCTCAGGTTAACCAAAGGAGACCGCCATCTGGTGGACGACACCTCAGCACCACTCTGCCACACACCACTGCAATCTGACCCTGGATGTTTACCCCATGCTTTTTGTCCCATCATCAAGGAATGGGGGTCCCAAAGGCTTTGCCTCAATCCCATCATCCGGTGAGCTGCCCTGCAAAGGACAGCAGCACAGGAGGTACTCCCACTGAGTGGATTTTCAGTTTTCTTTGCATTTTTTGTGTTTTGCAGAATGAAGTGTTTTACGGTGGCTTGTGTGCAAATCCTGCCACCAACCTCCTAAAAAAAAAGTAATTCAATGACAGGAGGACGTCCGCAGCCACAGGTGAGTACAGGTTTACATGGTACCAGTAGCAAGTCACATATCAAATCTGGCCTGACCTGACAAAACAGGTTTACATGGTATCTGAGGCAAGTCACAGATCTAATCTGGCCTGACCTGGCAGGTGAACAGGCCTAAATGTATGATGGAATGTAGATGCAAAAATCTTGTTTAATATCTCTTGTGGCTCCGGGACCAAACAAACAACATACTTATAACTGCCCTCACAGCTCCCATAGCTCACCCCGCCCCAAACATGATTAGTAGTAAATATCATCATATTAAACTCACCCTCTACATTCACAAGTCCAAGATTTGTCCTTTCCATCAGTGTGCAGAAGCACCTAATCCAGACCCACAGTCCATTCACTGGTTACAATCTGTCAGGGGTTTGCGTAGCACATGTCCGTCCACTTGGGCTTTGTACCCATCCGCACGGTCGGGAGCTTGCAGTACGAGTAGCTGCTCATTCGGTGAGTTGAGAAAGTTCAAGTCTAATTGTGCAGGGGCATATCTCTTCCTCTCGGGTACTTTTCCAAGTATTATTGGATTCTTTCAGAAGCTTGGTGAGCCATTCCATGTCACAATACTTTTCCGAGACACACAATATATTTTATTTCACCACAAATTCTGCAGCGTCCTGAGGTTTCTACACCTGTGCACCAAGCATTTTGGGGCAGATTATGTCATTTTGAAAGTTCACAAGTCACATATATTGACAAAGGACGGAAGCAATGCAAAGTGAACAAAAGGTGCCAAATAGTCTTCCGGTGAACAGATAATTCCGAAGAAGATAGTGGGTAAAATGATTACGTCATCCATATGCACTTGCACCCCATTAATTCTCCATTGCCGCAAAATGATAAAGATGACACTATGCACGTCAATGTGGAGAAAGAAATGGAGGTGGGCTGGGGAGTGATTGAAATCGAACACTTATGAGAAGCTATCCTTCATTTTCACACTTTTGTTCCCTTGCATTTACGGGCCTTACGGCATCAAAGTTAATATTCAACGATCAAGGTGTAAACCCATATCAGCGCCAACATCACTAGCGGCATCACACAAGAAGTATAATTATTGACACGAATACAAGCTCATCATGCAAAAAGGCCTCACAGTGATCGAAGTAGAAGCTGTATGCCTGGCTCACAAACACACACCAGTAAAGTTTTGTGGATCTGGGAGATAGTATTCTGTCCAGTTCTTCCTGTTGTCATCGTGATTAATGTACCAATGAGCTGAGACCAAGGTAGAAAATCCAGCTGCTGTGATGTTAGACAGCTCAGACTGGTACTGATGAATCTTCCAAACATGTATCAATACGTCAGGCCCGAGCTGGAACCCAATAAGAACAAGGGTTGGGAAGGAACAAATCCATCAGAGAGAACCTCCAGGATAAGGAGCTCATCTCAAGCAACATGGGGTGCACCTGATATCATCCCACCACCCTACCCAACTCACCCCCATCTCTTACAGGAATAGCTCAACTGCTCTGTCGTGTATTCACTTGAATAATTGCAGTTTTCAGAATTACTAGCGTTGCATGCTGCTGGAGTAAGAACCAATATCTTTCAAGGGTAGCCTCACATGCTTGAATCTTATTTGGGGAAAGTACTGATGCTGCTGGACTCGTTAAAAGGGTAGAACTTTGATTTTAACCAGAAACAAATCAAAGAAATTGTTGCCGAGTTGGTCGTGGACGAGCTTGTACATTTATTGCATGTCGGCCAAAAATAATTGGAAGACAGTGGACAAATCAGCACAGTATATGTGATTAGAGCCTGGAATGTCAGCAGCAATGTGACAGTGGGAATGACGAGCAGGCAAAACATATACATCATCAAAGATCAATCTCCAAAAGTGGGCAAAGATCGATTTAAATCATTTCCAGGATACAATTTATATTGGCACAGTGCCATTAAAACAAAAAGAGCTTCAATTAAAGTTTTACAGCAGGAGGCAAATTTACAAGTTGAACAAGATAAAGAGGTGTCACACTGAAACGAGGACAGTCAGCACAGTAAGATTGAAGGTTAAGTGAACTTGAAACGTACAAACAATGAATATGCAGACCACAGATATTACGAGAGGTGTGAGAGGGTGTGACGGGAAATTAGTGAATTGGGATTACAAAAGATCAAGAGTGGAGATGGAAATAACATCAAATGGCAGCAATCAGCCTGCTTGGAGCACAAGATTGGAGTAAAAGAACGATGACATCACAGGTAGAGTAAAAAGGGGGATTAAAGAGAGGAGGTGATCATGAATGCAAGAACTTTGAAGATAAACAACGAAGGGATGACTGGATGAGCATAAGCATCTTATTAAAACTGGTAAAGGCCAAGCAGCTGAAAGAGGGTTTGCTGCAGAAACAAAAGGGGTTACAAGACCAGATGGGAAATGGTACAAAACAGTTCGGCCACTAACCTGCCCCTGATGTGAAGATGAAGATGAAGATGAAGAAAATGTACCTTGAGCACCTCGACTTTCTTGGGAGTAATACTGACGCAGTTAAGAACCTTCTTGCCATCAGCATCCAAAGACAAAAAGCGGAATGCAGGTGTCCAGGCCAAAAGAGAGAGCACTAGTCCTTTATACTATGTACGCATGGCATTTGAACACAGGCCTTGCAGGCCTTACGATTCCAATTCCCATTGATCACGTATTTCTCAGCATTTAAAAGATTGTTAATTAAAAATACATGTTTTCCGTTTACAACGCATAAAATATCAGAAGGAAATTAGAAAATATTTGCTCCATTTACCCCAATCAGCAAAATGTCTGTTTTGACTTGTACGTGACATCACGAGAGTTTAAACTGCACAAGGTAAGCAGAAGAGCAAAAACATAGGAAGAGCAAGCATTTGGTGTGTGAGAAAAGCAAGGCTATGACATGTAACACCAAAAACCAACAGCAAAGCAGTATGGTCTTCAAAATAGTGACAAAATATAAAGACCATGGATAAGAGTAGTGAAATGCAGCACGGTCTTCGTACAAGACATAGACACAGACTCACATGCACACCGAAACCTGCTTTTAAAAAATAATTTAAAAAAAGTTTTCTATTCCAGTGGCTTCAGGAAACACCCAATGTGTCAGAGAAAGTATATTGAAGAGGACGGACATCTGTACTGTTTGATGGTTGGAAGTGGGGGCGAGCTTCTGAGTGAATGAGTGCATGAAGGCCGACACTGCTGTGGAAGTGAGTGGTATGTGAGTATCCTGGAGATGCAGCCAATAACACAGCTCAGATACTCAAAAGTAACCACATTTACGCTGTCCCAAACATTATCCGACCTCCACATATCCATGTTTCGAGTTTTCTCTCCCCCAAAACCTCCCCCTCTTCTCTCGTTGATAAAAGGCTTGACAAACTTAAAGAGAGGAGTGTGTGTGTGTGTGTGTGTGTGTGTGTGTGTGTGTGTGTGTGTGTGTGTGTGTGTGTGTCATTGATTGTTATCTCCATACTTCGGGTTTCAGAAGGTGGAACAGAGTCCTCCCAGGAGTCGAAGTATCCACCCTCGTTTCGGTGAAGGATCGTGATTCACGGCCTAAGTTGTGAAGTTGTGTTGTTCTCAGTTTTGGCCCGAGGGATCTTTTCACGATCGTCACTGAGCCCTGGACAGCCTCCAACTGTAGTTCCTTTGTGGTAATGTTCCCAGAATGGTTTGTAACATATTTGTGAAGCCCTTCTTTATCATTCCCGTTGCTCCAATTATCACTGGTACAATTTTGGCGTTCTTCAGCATCCAGGATCTTTTTCATTTCATTCTTGAGGTCTTAATATTTGGTCAATTTCATGATCTTTGCATTATTTAGACCAAAATCATTGGGTACTGAAACCTCAATTAGCAATGCCTCCTTTTCCTTTTTGTATCTGAGTACTATATCCGATTGCAGTGCTTTGTTACCCTTGCCGGAGGAGAGGGTATTGCATTTGGGTCCGTTTGTTTGTTTGTTTGTCCACGTAGAACTTTCGTGTTTTTCTCCACAACCGCTTGTCGGATTGAGATGAAATTTTCTCCAAAGGAGCGACTACTCATGAAGAATGTTTTGTTGATAATTGTGACATCATAGGTCACGTGGTGCGGCAGCCATGTTGGAAAAATGGAAAAACGTTGGAACTCGATCTCTGAAACCGCACCAAGGTAAATATTGAAACTTGGCACATGGCAAATACTCATAGGGAATGAGTGCGATTTTTTTATGAGGTCATAGGTGCTTTCGTTACGACGTCATAATTGTATATGTAGAATGCTCCGTCTGATCAGTATGAAAATTGGTCATTTTGGGATAAAATTGTCCAAAGAAAGAAAAAAAATTTGATGACGCCATCGGTCACATGATTCGGCAGCCATATTGATTTAAATAAATAATTTTTGAAAACCTTCAAAAATCTTCTTTCCTGAAGTGGCAGAACAGATTGAGGTGTAACTTTACACATATGACAGCCTATCCATGAGGAACAAAAGGTTCACCCATATGATGTCATATGTCACATGGTTTGGCAGCCACATCAGATTTACCCTAAAACCTCTCCTCCAGAACAGCTGGACAGATCAAGGGGAAACTTCACACAAATGTTCCCCAAGCGATGGGTGTACAAATTTGTGAAGGAATAATTGATAGGTCACATGGTTTGGCAGCCATATTGGATGGAAGATAAATATTTAATAATGTTTTCTCTGGAATCGCTTAATCAAGCGAAGTGAAACTTCATTATAAATTTCAACTTGATCAGACACATGGTCTGGCAGCCAGATGGGTTCTTTTTTTTGAATAAGGCTCACTTAGCTGTGCCTGGATGGGTTTGAGGATAGAGGAGTAGCCGCTGAAACCTACTGTAAATCCTATCCACGTTCCTCCTGAACACTTCATCTTTGCTTTTTGCTTGTTTAGGTTCCTTCTGATTACTCCAATGCAGGACTTTACCTATTTGGTCTTCCATTTGATTTGAATGGAATTTATTTTAATCCCGTTTTGATTTCAATTGAACACTAATTTTTAAAAACGTCATGGGTCAGGGTCAAGTGTCCAATCAAGGTAGGATTGCATTAAAGCGGGACGTCTTGGGACCCGGTCATCACTACCAGCAGTTATAAAGTGCAGTTTTAGTTATGTCTCTTATTGTACAACTGCTCTGACATGAGCTTTTTACATCCTGATAGGAGGTGGCTCAGGCCTTCTGTTTCTACCTTGAAAAATCTACACTTGTCCGATTGGCTGTCCTGCCATTTTTACCCTGTACTCATGAAGTGAAAAGTGGGGTTAAGCGATCGATTGTGTCCGTGTGCCGTACATACGTGTCTGCAATTTTAAAATTCATTTTCTCAGCAACCGTTCGTCTGACTGACACTAAATTTTTCAAATACACACACAAGAAAATTAGACACAGGTAGAGGCCATTGACAGCCCATCATGCCTGCACCACACAGCACCACACAAATTTATCAACACAAAATCAAAAGAAGAAAAGGCAAAATGTTAAAAAATAATTTTTTAACAAAGTGTTTTTTGTGTTTCTTTTTGTAGTTATTGTATTTCTCCCCCTCCCTCCCCCCAACCCATCCCTGCCCCCACTCGGGTAGGGGGCATGGTTAAAAACACACAGCATCCCTTGACGAGACCCCCACCAACAGCACTCCGCACACATGCACACAATCACCAGTCAATGCTCGAGCTACCTAAAAGTCCTGTCAACATCCCTACACCCCTCTATCTCCATAACTTCCAGGTACCTAGCTCATTCTAATTTAAACTTCTCCTGTTTCTGCTGCCACTACCTTTCCAGGGAGGCCATTCCATGCATTAACTACTCTCTGAGTGAAAGTCCCCTGCCTTATGACCGTCTTAACTCTCCTCTTCTTTACTCTCAGGCTATGGCCCCTGGTCCTATCACTGTGTACTCAGTTGAATAATTAATCTGCATTTATTTTATCGATACCTTTCATTATCTTAAACATCTCTATCATACGTATCTCCTCGTAACCACCTCCTTTCTAGTGTATAAAGCCCCGTCTCCTTCAGCTGCTCCTCATAGCTGACTACATATATATTGTTGCGGTCCTCGGAACCGCATGCATCCAACATAAAGTGGTCCCAAGAC
>CM068963.1:9652487-9666621 GCA_035128595.1 Eptatretus atami
GCAAATGACCCAATATCGGCAAGAGCGTGGCTAGTAGCTTGACTTGAGTAGTAGATAATAGTAAAACGACAACCACGCCACATTGTGCACGATACGGGCGGCACGTACTTTTCAACCCATTTCTGGACTAATTATATCGATCGGGTTTTGCCCCGCGCACACGATAGCAGAATCGGGCTAATACGAGCGGCTGGCCATGTGCGTAATGGCGGATCTATGTGCACTGTACGGAATATGCTCGAAGGCAGACCAGCGCTTTGCTCGTGACACCTTATTGGACACATCTTACTGTCTGTGCATGGGTTCGCCATAACATCATACCTTCGGTCCTCACTGGCGGCGCGGGATGTTCCCCACGGATGGCAAACGTATTCTCGCCACGACGGCCAGCGAAGCTGCGATCGGGCGGAGGCATGTTGACAGCTCGGGCCGCGTGCGCACACGGAGCGGGCATGCAAGACCGACGCCACTCTCGGCCAGTCATCAGGCACGGCCCGGGGGTCTTTGCAAGACAAGTCATGACGCGGTTTGGTGTGGGTGATTCATATCATTGTCGTGAGGTCGGAGCAAGACATTTTTACGGCTCGGGGTCACCTTGCCGGAAATGGAGTGTTGCGGTTTCCGGCCATCACGGCCGAGCCACGCAGGGGGTCGGGGCTAATCAGAGCACCCGATTTGGGTGACGACACCGCGTTTCGGGGTGGCCCCCCGCTCGACGTACGGATTCAAGAACAGTTTTGAGCAGGAGGCAAGGCAGGCAGAGAGAAGCGAGCGAAGGCTCCGCTCGGACTTTATAGGCCCACGGCAGGAGCGGGGGCCACCCCGAAACGCGGTGTCGTCACCCAAATCGGGTGCTCTGATTAGCCCCGAACCCCTGCGTGGCTCGGCCGTGATGGCCGGAAACCGCAACACTCCATTTCCGGCAAGGTGACCCCGAGCCGTAAAAATGTCTTGCTCCGACCTCACGACATGTATGAATCACCCACACCAAACCGCGTCATGACTTGTCTTGCAAGAACCCCCGGGCCGTGCCTGATGACTGGCCGAGAGTGGCGTCGGTCTTGCATGCCCGCTCCGTGTGCGCCACGCGGCCCGAGCTGTACAACATGCCTCCGCGATCGCAGCTTCGCTGGCCGTCGTGGCGAGAATACGTTTGCCATCCGTGGGGAACATCCGCGGCCGCCAGTGAGGACCGAAGGTATGATGTTATGGCGAACCCATGCACAGACAGTAAGATGTGTCCAATAAGGTGTCACGAGCAAAGTGCTGTCTGCCTTCGAGCATATTCCGTACAGTGCACATAGATCCGCCATTACGCACCTGGCCAGCGCTCGTATTAGCCCGATTCTGCTATCGTGTGCGCGGGGCAAAACCCGATCGATATAATTAGTCCAGAAATGGGTTGAAAAGTACGTGCCGCCCGTATCGTGCCACAATGTGGCGTGGTTGTCGTTTTACTATTATCTACTACTCAAGTCAAGCTACTAGCCACGCTCTTGCCGATATTGGGTCATTTGCTTCTGTGTTGTGCAAAACACCATCCGTACAGCCTCTTAAGAGATTTTCATTTGTATGCTTTTCAATGCAACCATCAATCTCCCCCTAGATCATCGAAGCTCGAGTCGATCATCTCGAGATTTATATTGAGACTACTAACGAGAGTTATATTGTATAAACTCGCCCAAAAGTTGGGTTGAGGGATCGCTTGAGGATGGGAGCTCTGTGCTGTCGATGCTCATGTGGTGTTCGAGCGCCCTTTCTAAGGTGCTGTTTCTTCCGTCTCCTCGGTACGTGTTCCGTGCAGCATGGGCGTCGTGCTGGGTGTGTTTCCTGTCCATTGGGTGGAAATTACCGCTGCGCATGCGTTTGGCAGGCTGTGTTTCTACGGAGGGTCGGGTGTCGTGCCTGCTTGGCCTTTGCTGAGGACCCATCTCTTTGCTAAGGATTATTCCTGAAGTAAATCTGTGGCTCAGATTTACCTCAGGAATAATCAGAAAAGAAGAGTAGGAATGACGTTAGAAATGAAATGAAGAAGAAATGATGTAAGCAAACCTGGCTATGAGATCCTCGCAATGCACGCCCCTGTTGTCCCGCTAGACAAACGTGAAGGGACTATCTACACGTATATTAATGGAATAAATGTCTTGGGACCACTTTATGTTGGATGCATGCGGTTCCGAGGACCGCAACAATATATATGTAGTCAGCTATGAGGAGCAGCTGAAGGAGACGGGGCTTTATACACTAGAAAGGAGGTGGTTACGAGGAGATACGTATGATAGAGATGTTTAAGATAATGAAAGGTATCGATAAAATAAATGCAGATTAATTATTCAACTGAGTACACAGTGATAGGACCAGGGGCCATAGCCTGAGAGTAAAGAAGAGGAGAGTTAAGACGGTCATAAGGCAGGGGACTTTCACTCAGAGAGTAGTTAATGCATGGAATGGCCTCCCTGGAAAGGTAGTGGCAGCAGAAACAGGAGAAGTTTAAATTAGAATGAGCTAGGTACCTGGAAGTTATGGAGATAGAGGGTGTAGGGATGTTGACAGGACTTTTTAGGTAGCTCGAGCATTGACTGGTGATTGTGTGCATGTGTGCGGAGTGCTGTTGGTGGGGGTCTCGTCAAGGGATGCTGTGTGTTTTTAACCATGCCCCCTACCCGAGTGGGGCAGGGATGGGTTGGGGAGGGAGGGGAGAAATACAATAACTACAAAAAGAAACACAAAAAAACACTTTAAAAAATATTTTTTAACATTTTGCCTTTTCTTCTTTTGATTTTGTGTTGATAATTTGTGTGGTGCTGTGTGGTGCAGGCATGATGGGCTGTCAATGGCCTCTACCTGTGTCTAATTTTCTTGTGTGTTATTTGAAAAATTTAGTGTCAGTCAGACTAACGGTTGCTGAGAAAATGAATTTTAAAATTGCAGACACGATGTAGGCACACGGACACAATCGATCGCTTAACCCCACTTTTCACTTCATGAGTACAGGGTAAAATGGCAGGACAGCCAATCGGACAAGTGTAGATTTTTCAAGGTAAAACAGAAGGCCTGAGCCACCTCCTACAGGATGTAAAAAGCTCATGTCAGAGCAGTTGTACAATAAGAGACATAACTAAAACTGCACTTTATAACTGCTGGTAGTGATGACCGGTCCCAAGACGTCCCGCTTTAATGCAATCCTACCTTGATTGGACACTTGACCCTGACCATGACGTTTTAAAATTAGTGTTCATTGAAATCAAAACGGGATTAAAATAAATTCCATTCAAATCAAATGGAAGACCAAATAGGTAAAGTCCTGCATTGGAGTAATCAGAAGGAACCTAAACAAGCAAAAAGCAAAGATGAAGTGTTCAGGAGGAACGTGGATAGGATTTACAGTAGGTTTCAGCGGCTACTCTCTATCCTCAAACCCATCCAGGCACAGCTAAGTGAGCCTTATTCAAAAAAAAGAACCCATCTGGCTGCCAGACCATGTGTCTGATCAAGTTGAAATTTATAATGAAGTTTCACTTCGCTTGATTAAGCGATTCCAGAGAAAACATTATTAAATATTTATCTTCCCCCAATATGCTGCCAAACCATGTGACCTATCAATTATTCCTTCACAAATTTGTGCACCCATCGCTTGGGAACATTTGTGTGAAGTTTCCCCTTGATCTGTCCAGCTGTTCTGGAGGAGAGGTTTTAGGGTAAATCTGATGTGGCTGCCAAACCATGTGACATATGACATCATATGGGTGAACCTTTTGTTCCTCATGGATAGGCTGTCATATGTGTAAAGTTACACCTCAATCTGTTCTGCCACTTCAGGAAAGAAGATTTTGAAGGTTTTCAAAATTATTTATTTAAATCAATATGGCTGGCCGAATCATGTGACCGATGGCGTCATCAATTTTTTTTCTTTCTTTGGACAATTTTATCCAAAATGACCAATTTTCATACTGATCAGACGGAGCATCTACATATACAATTATGACGTCGTAACGAAAGCACCTATGACCTCATAAAAAAAATCGCCACTCATTCCCTATGAGTATTTGCCATGTGCCAAGTTTCAATATTTTACCTTGGTGCGGTTTCAGAGATCGAGTTCCAACGTTTTTTCCATTTTTCCAACATGGCTGCCGCACCACGTGACCTATGATGTCACAATTATCAACAAAACATTCTTCATGAGTAGTCGCTCCTTTGGAGAAATTTCATCTCAATCCGACAAGCGGTTGTGGAGAAAAACACGAAAGTTCTACGTGGACAAACAAACAAACAAACGGACCCAAATGCAATACCCTCTCCTCCGGCAAGGGTAACAAAGCACTGCAATCGGATATAGTACTCAGATACAAAAAGGAAAAGGAGGCATTGCTAATTGAGGTTTCAGTACCCAATGATTTGGTCTAAATAATGCAAAGATCATGAAATTGACCAAATATTAAGACCTCAAGAATGAAATGAAAAAGATCCTGGATGCTGAAGAACGCCAAAATTGTACCAGTGATAATTGGAGCAACGGGAATGATAAAGAAGGGCTTCACAAATATGTTACAAAACATTCTGGGAACATTACCACAAAGGAACTACAGTGTGAGGCTGTCCAGGGCTCAGTGACGATCGTGAAAGATCCCTCGGGCCAAAACTGAGAACAACACAACTTCACAACTTAGGCCGTGAATCACGATCCTTCACCGAAACGAGGTGGATACTTCGACTCCTGGGAGACTCTGTTCCACCTTCTGAAACCCGAAGTATGGAGATAACAATCAATGACACACACACACACACACACACACCACACACACACACACACACACACACACACACACACACTCCTCTCTTTAAGTTTGTCAAGCCTTTTATCAACGAGAGAAGAGGGGGAGGTTTTGGGGGAGAGAAAACTCGAAACATGGATATGTGGAGGTCGGATAATGTTTGGGACAGCGTAAATGTGGTTACTTTTGAGTATCTGAGCTGTGTTATTGGCTGCATCTCCAGGATACCACATACCACTCACTTCCACAGCAGTGTCGGCCTTCATGCACTCATTCACTCAGAAGCTCGGCCCCACTTCCAACCATCAAACAGTACAGGTGTCCGTCCTCTTCAATATACTTTCTCTGACACATTGGTGTTTCCTGAAGCCACTGGAATAGAAAACTTTTTTAAATTATTTTTTAAAAGCAGGTTTCGGTGTGCATGTGAGTCTGTGTCTATGTCTTGTACAGAAACCGTGCTGCATTTCACTACTCTTATCCATGGTCTTTATATTTTGTCACTATTTTTGAAGACCATACTGCTTTGCTGTTGGTTTTTGGTGTTACATGTCATCCTTGCTTTTCTCACACACCAAATGCTTGCTCTTCCTATGTTTTTGCTCTTCTGCTTACCTTGTGCAGTTTAAACTCTCGTGATGTCACGTACAAGTCAAACAGACATTTTGCTGATTGGGGTAAATGGAGCAAATATTTTCTAATTTCCTTCTGATATTTTATGCGTTGTAAACGGAAAACATGTATTTTTAATTAACAATCTTTTAAATGCTGAGAAATACGTGATCAATGGGAATTGGAATCGTAAAGGCCTGCAAGGCCTGTGTTCAAAGCCATGCGTACATAGTATAAAGGACTAGTGCTCTCTCTTTTGCCTGGACACTGCATTCGCTTTTTGTCTTTGGATGCTGATGGCAAGAAGGTTCTTAACTGCGTCAGTATTACTCCCAAGAAAGTCGAGGTGCTCAAGGTACATTTTCTTCATCTTCATCTTCATCTTCACATCAGGGGCAGGTTAGTGGCCGAACTGTTTTGTACCATTTCCATCTGGTCTTGTAACCCCTTTGTTTCTGCAGCAAAACCCTCTTTCAGCTGCTTGCCTTTACCAGTTTTAAATAAGATGCTTATGCTCATCCAGTCAATCCCTTCGTTGTTTATCTTCAAAGTCTTGCATTCATGATCACCTCCTCTCTTTAATCCCCCTTTTTACTCACCTGTATGTCATCGTTCTTTTTACTCCAATCTTGTGCTCCAAGCAGGCTGATTGCTGCCATTTGATGTTATTTCCATCTCCACTCTTGATCTTTTGTAATCCAATTCACTAATTTCCCGTCACACCCTCTCACACCTCTCGTAATATCTGTGGTCTGCATATTCATTGTTTGTACGTTTCAAGTTCACTTAACCTTCAATCTTACTGTGCTGACTGTCCTCTTTCAGTGTGACACCTCTTTATCTTGTTCAACTTGTAAATTTGCCTCCTGCTGTAAAACTTTAATTGAAGCTCTTTTTGTTTTAATGGCACTGCTGCCAATATAAATTGTATCCTGGAAATGATTTAAATCGATCTTTGCCCACTTTTGGAGATTGATCTTTGATGATGTATATGTTTTGCCTGCTCGTCATTCCCACTGTCACATTGCTGCTGACATTCCAGGCTCTAATCACATATACTGTGCTGATTTGTCCACTGTCTTCCAATTATTTTTGGCCGACATGCAATAAATGTACAAGCTCGTCCACGACCAACTCGGCAACAATTTCTTTGATTTGTTTCTGGTTAAAATCAAAGTTCTACCCTTTTAACGAGTCCAGCAGCATCAGTACTTTCCCCAAAATAAGATTCAAGCATGTGAGGCTACCCTTGAAAGATATTGGTTCTTACTCCAGCAGCATGCAACGCTAGTAATCTGAAAACTGCAATTATTCAAGTGAATACACGACAGAGCAGTTGAGCTATTCCTGTAAGGAGAGTGGTGAGTTGGTAGGGTGGGTGGATGATATCAGGTGCACCCCATGTTGCTTGAGATGAGCTCCTTATCCTGGAGGTTCTCTCTGATGGATTTGTTCCTTCCCAACCTTGTTCTTATTGGGTTCCAGCTCGGGCCTGACGTATTGATACATGTTTGGAAGATTCATCAGTACCAGTCTGAGCTGTCTAACATCACAGCAGCTGGATTTCTACCTTGGTCTCAGCTCATTGGTACATTAATCACGATGACAACAGGAAGAACTGGACAGAATACTATCTCCCAGATCCACAAAACTTTACTGGTGTGTTTGTGAGCCAGGCATACAGTCTACTTTCGATCACTGTGAGGCCTTTTTGCATGATGAGCTTGTATTCGTGTCAATAATTATACTTCTTGTGTGATGCCGCTAGTGATGTTGGCGCTGATATGGGTTTACACCTTGATCGTTGAATATTAACTTTGATGCCGTAAGGCCCGTAAATGCAAGGGAACAAAAGTGTGAAAATGAAGATAGCTTCTCATAAGTGTTCGATTTCAATCACCTCCCCAGCCCACCTCCATTTCTTTCTCCACATTGACGTGCATAGTGTCATCTTTATCATTGCGGCAATGGAGAATTAATGGGGTTGCAAGTGCATATGGATGACGTAATCATTTTACCCACTATCTTCTTCGGAATTATCTGTTCACCGGAAGACTATTTGGCACCTTTTGTTCACTTTGCATTGCTTCCGTCCTTTGTCAATATATAGTGACTGTGAAACTTTCAAAATGACATAATCTGCCCCAAAATGCTTGGTCCACAGGTGTAGAAACCTCAGGACGCTGCAGATTTGTGGTGAAATAAAATATATTGTGTGTCTCGGAAAAGTATTGTGACATGGAATGGCTCACAAGCTTCTGAAAGAATCCAATTATACTTGGAAAAGTACCGAGAGGAAGAGATATGCCCCTGCACAATTAGACTTGAACTTTCTCAACTCACCGAATGAGCAGCTACTCGTACTGCAAGCTCCCGACCGTGGGATGGGTACAAAGCCAAGTGGACGGACATGTGCTACGCAAACCCTGACAGATTGTAACCAGTGAATGGACTGTGGTCTGGATTAGGTGCTTCTGCACACTGATGGAAAGGACAAATCTTGGACTTGTGAATGTAGAGGGTGATTTAATATGATGATATTTACTACTAATCATGTTTGGGCGGGGTGAGCTATGGAGCTGTGAGGGCAGTTATAAGTATGTTGTTTGTTTGGTCCCGAGCACAAAGATATTAAACAAGATTTCATCTACATTCCATCATACATTTAGGCCTGTTCACCTGCCAGGTCAGGCCAGATTAGATCTGTGACTTGCCTCAGATACCATGTAAACCTGTTTTGTCAGGTCAGGCCAGATTTGATATGTGACTTGCTACTGGTACCATGTAAACCTGTACTCACCTGTGCTGCGGACGTCCTCCTGTCATTGAATACTTTTTTTAGAGGGTTGGTGGCAGATTTGCACACAAGCCACCGTAAACACTTCATTCTGCAAACACAAAAATGCAAAGAAACTGAAAATCCACTCAGTGGGAGTACCTCCTGTGCTGCTGTCCTTTGCAGGGCAGCTCACCGGATGATGGATTGAGGCAAAGCCTTTGGACCCCCATTCCTTGATGATGGACAAAAAGCATGGGGTAAACATCCAGGGTCAGATTGCAGTGGTGTGTGGCAGAGTGGTGCTGAGGTGTCGTCCACCAGATTGCGCGTCTCCTTTGGTTAACCTGAGGTGGTCCCTTTGGTGGGGCCTGGAATGTCCTATCCTGAAAGAGAGATGATCACCTGTCTCTGTTATAATCTGAGCTCAAGCGTTTAAACTCGGTATTGTAGCACTCTTTGAGGTTCGGAGACTGGATTGCGGTGAGATCATGGTGGGTGGTTACACCTACGATCGGTCTGTTGCTCTGATGGTTACCATGCCCAAGGAGTTGCTGTAGCTGTGTCCAATAAGCTGACTCCTATGATAATTGAGGTAACACGATCAACGAGCGCATTATGAGACGAAGGATTCATCACTCCTTGGGTGTAATTCCCTGGTTTCTGTATATCTCCAAAGAAGCAAGTGATCTCACCGTGAAGGAGGTGTTCTTTGCCACGTTCGAGTTTGTGGGTTATCAGTGACCCAGGCGAGATACTCTTCAAGTCTTGGGGGATTTCAGTGCATCGACAGGCACTGATGGGATGTTATGAGACACTGTTGGTCCCCATGGGTCTGGAAATGTGAACCAGAAATAGCACGAAGTTCCTTGACTTTGCAAGAAGTCAGGATTTAGGATGGCTGGTTCATGGTTTCAGTGCCCACAGGCTCATCTCTGGAGTTGGCATTCCAACGCTGGTGTATGGCAAAGGAGATTAACCTTACGCTGTGGTGATGGTCGCTGAAGGATGATCCAGAACTCAGCATCTACTGGAGTGCTCATTTCCTTAATACCAACTACAGCTTGTTGTAGCAACTCTAAAGTTGCAGCTTAAGTCCGGGAGAATGGTACCACATCCAGCCGAGGGTGGAAGTTGGCAAGCTCAAGGATGAGAGGGTAGCTGAGGAGTTTGCGAACAGGCTGAGTGGATTTGGGGATCGGTGCTTTGGGAAATCCTGGAGAGTTTTGGCAGTGCCTTCAAGACCACATCCTTGATGTTTCTGATGGATGTCTTGGAACTCACCTGAGGGTGAAGAATAATTTTTCTCTCAAGGGACGTGGATACCATTGATCAGTCGCAGGGCCAGGGTTATGGCAGAGTGAACTGTTCAGGGAGTTGAGGCATAAAACTGTAAGTGCGCTGAGGGTGGACATGGAGCCCATGTGCGAGGAATCTGTGAGGGGGAGAGCATCACCTCTGGTCAAATAATTGTCATCCTGCTTTCAGGGCAATTCACGCATGCATCCTCCAAGCCCATCCCTCGGTGTGCTGCAGTTGGAGTGGAGGTGGTGGGCTCTTGACAGAGGATCTGAAGCGAAGGCCCGCTGGGCCGATTACTTTGAGCGGCTGCACCAGGCTGATCCACCAGTTGTTGAGTTGGATGTCAGGGTGTTACTATCTGGATTGCTGACACTCCAATCAACTGTGATCCACCTTAGTTTGTGAAACACAAGCTGGGTGAACCGGTTGAAATGGGGGGTAAAGCTTCTGGGGATCGTGCATCCATGCGAACTTCCAAGGCTGGTGGAAATGCTGGTCTCATGTCGTATGCAGTTCTGTGCTCTGCCTGGAACACAGGCTTCAACCCAACTGACTGGAAGAGGGCCTTGTTGTCCCTCTCTGGAAAGGAAGGGGAAGGGGAGGGTGATCGCCATGTCTGCAACATCTACTGAGGGGGTAGTCTGATCTGAGTGCCGGTAAGGTCTTTGCTCGGATAATTCTTTCATCGGGTTCGCCAACATCTGCTGAGCACCAGCGCCCAGAGCAGTCAGGTTTTACACCAAAGAGGTCAACGATTGACCGTATCCTTGCTCTTCGGGTCCTCACCGAACGCAGATGAGATTTTGGCAGGGGCTGCTTGCAGCCTTATGTTGATCTCTGTAAAGCATTTGAATTCAGTGATCAGCATGCACTCAGGAGGATTCTCGGTCTTTCATGGTGCGCCACCAAAAACTGATCAATCTGATGTCTGAACTATACTCTGAACCAGACCCTGTGAGATGTGGTGATACCATCTCTGACTTTTTCAGTTGTGACTGGGGTTCATCAGGGTGTATACTGCCCCCACACTTTTCAGCACTTGTATGGACTGGATTCTGGGAGGATGTCAGAGAGATGAAGCTGCCGGTGCATCGTTTGGGAATATCGAGATCTCTGACCTTGATTCCGCAGATGATGCAGTCTTTGCGGAGACTCTGGACAGCTTTTGGGGGCCCTGAGGTGTTGAATGAGGAGTCAGAGCCACTGGATTACGGGTTTCCTGGGTCAAAACTATGATCCATGCTTTCAATACATCTTGGATGTTGCAATGTTGTCTGTACCTGTTTGTGTTGAGGACGTTGAATCACGGAGAGGTTCACTACCTTGACAGTGATATTCATGTCTCCACTGGCTGTGAGCTGGAGGTCAATTAGATGTCTGGGTTAATTGTGTATAGGGGTGTTTTATCATTGCCGGTGTCTTGGTGGGTGGGGGGGGGGGAGGATGAGGGATGCAAATTCTCAATGTAAATGTGTATCATGTGCCGCCTCCAGTGGGAGAGGGTATTACAAGTCTCACCATTATTCTTCTTGCGTATGCAAGCTTAGCTGCCGGGGAGCTATCATTTCTTGAAGCGTGACTGTGTCGCTGATGCAGTGCTTCTCTACCCTCTACCAGTACACACTGGACTCATTTTGCCGACTCGGAAGGATGACAGGCTGGTCAACCCCTGGTGTATTAATTCAGCGGCCAACGGGCTTGAACTCAGGACCCCAGGATCCCAAACCACGCACCCTAATACTAAGCCAACACCAGGCTTAGTCTTACCATTTACATACTGCATTTCTGTTCCATGTTTTCCAGTGCAGTGAGGTGTTTTGAATTAATAATAGTAGGTATGTTTTTTGCTTCACGCATGTAACAGAGCTGTCATTACTTATACACCACCAAATGAAGGTATGCGTTCAGAAGAACGTGTTGCATGCTTGGAACAAGATCGCCGTAGGGCGGGTACTCTGCTAGTATTTTGTAATGACAGCGCAGGGAATATTTTCAGTACCTCTGGTATTTGATTATTTAACAAGAGCGAGAATTGCTTTGCCAATACATGTCCCTTCTTGGTTCCAATGAATGTTCGGGTGATAAAAATTTGTTTGCGTCTAACGCACGTTTCAGCCGATACCGGAACAAAAAATGAAAATGAAGACTCTCTAACCCCACCGTGTTTGTTCATTTCTAGGCTTTGCCTATTTCATACATAAATAACCCAATGCACATGCATGAAGAAAAACTGCGTACAGTTTATGTGCATATAATACATCGTGTCTATTGCCTGTATCATTCCAATTGCACTGGGCCATGGACTAACACCCAGGCCCTAAGCTGAGACCTGCTGATCTGTGCTGCTTCATGCAATGTGCGGCGTATGATTTTATTGGGTGGAGTCAGGCCAGCTGTCCAGCCAATGGATGTAAAGCAGTGGGTGGAGGCAGGGCATCCGAACCTGACCCATGTATCTGTCTATAATTCCAGCAGTGTGTGTGGTCTGTGTGTGTCTGTGACCGCTGTTCTCCGACAACCCACTGGTCCGATCTAATTGAAACTTGCCAGCTATATTTGCTGGGGCCCTGTGGATGTGCCTTTTCAAGGTTTGATATAGATTAATCGGACAAGTGCTTCCCAAGTTATGGCCATTATTTACCAACCAATGACAAGACACGTTGCTGTGTAGGCGTGGCCGTGGGGAAGAGAACGCTCAGCCGCGTTCCCCATTACGGGTTACAACGTACGGCTTCCGGATAGTGATGACTTAGTGTATTCTAATAATTTCTCGATTTCTTATGCGCATTTATAGATAAAACACATGCCCCAATCCAGTCGCGTTTACGAGAGCGAAGAACGCCTTGTGTTTTTTTGCCTCGTGAGCAGAAGCGGAGCCTTTGTTTTGAAAGTTTTTTTTTTTTGCACGTACGGGCACGCGAGAGCGAAGGAACGCCTGTGTGGTTGTTTCTGGCAAACGGTTTTAATTTTTTTTTTTTGGCATGGTTTGCACGCACGTACGTTTTTTTTTTTTTTTTGTTTTTTCTCTTCTCTTCTGTTTGTGTTTTTTCCTTGGATGACATTGCGAAAAGGCAAAATACTTGGTACACGCGAGAGCGAAGGAACGGCCCTGTGTTGTTCTGGCAACGTTTGAAAGTTTTTTTTATTTTATTTTTTGCACGTACGTCACGTACTAGTAATGTATAATTGTTATATTTTCTAAATCTGAAAGGGTATAACTGTGGAAAATTGATAAAACGCCCTGAAACTCGAACTTGTTCTGTAAACTTATCATAATAAAGCTATGCACCAAGTTTCAATTGATATGTTGAACGGATATGGGGGGGAGTCTGAAAAGCCACAGTGGAATGGATGAACGGACAGATGACAGCAAACGTATAGTCCCCAATGGTTAAACGGTCGGCGACTCGTAAATAAGAAGGTCACTCCACACCGTTTGTATTGCATGTTGAGAGTAATGATTCTGATCATGATCAAATTTCACCACATGAATGAAACATTTAAGATTTGTCCAAATTTATTCGTGCAACACTAATGAGAAAAAGCTTTTTTTTTGGTTTTGTTGTCCACCTTTCTCCTGCCTTTCAAGTGTGTGTTAATAATATAAGTGTTTCTACAAGTCAGTATTTTGGTAAGGAGTTTGTCTGCCTCACTCGACTTGGTCCAAGTTATTGACAGCATTGGAGATTATTAAATTTGTATCTCTGCGTGTCTCTCTTTTTCTTTCTCTCCCTTCAGCCACACACACACACACACACACACACACACACACACACACACACACACACACCTCTTTCTTTTTTTTCTCTCTAAAATTTTTTTTTTACTTCTGTCACCGAAGTGGCCGTGAGTTATGTTTACCCCCGTCTGTCTGTCTGTCTGTTTGTTTGTCTGTGAGCAGGATAGCTCAAAAAGTTTCCACATATTCGGACGAAACTCGTGGACAGTTGGGTGGGTGACGCGAATCGATTCAATTTTGGTGAACATCTGACTCTGATCCGGATACGAGAAATTAAATTTTTTTTTTGTTTTAAGTGATTCTTTACCGTTGAAGATTGGACCAAAATGATATTTTGCGTGTTATTTCAAAAAGTTTATGACGAGTTATGACAGACTAGATGGACGAGTTTGTTCGGTGACAAGAACAAGCCGATTTAGATTTTCGTTCGTCCAGATCTAGACCTGGTCTAACAGTGGGATACAAAATGTAAACTGTTCAGGCTGGAAGAAATATGAGCTCCACCGAGTGCTGTTCTAGTTTTCTTATTTCTCTCTCTCTCCTTTCTCCTCTTTTTCTCTCCACTCACACTCCACTCACACACAATGTCACTCTCTCCCCCTCTCAGGATCAGAAGCACAGAAAAAACTGGTGGTAGGAGGAGAGGCCTGCATTTGGGGAGATACGTTATGCTACAAACATCATGCATCGCCTGTGGTGAGCAATGTTTTCATGAATGTGCGTTTTTGTAATAGAATCGAACACTACACCGAGGAGCAGATTATCACATCATTGATCAAAAAGGATTGTGGCATGGCCTATTGTGCTCACATGTGATGGTACATAATGATTGGTACAGCAATTTCCTTGCAGAATAAAACGACTAAAGAGCACCTTTCTTGTTGGGTTTGTACCTAATCATCGAGCATACCTTGTGTCTATCTCTTCTCT
>CM068963.1:9673588-9704304 GCA_035128595.1 Eptatretus atami
ATTCGAAAAATTGCTCACGGGGATTTAAGGGGGGTTGAACACCAAAATATGTATTTGCTTTCTTCTCCAAACTACACATACATTCCGACTGAAAACTTGACCACCATCTTCCACCACCCGTATGTACTAAAGTTTGTTCACGACATTTAAAAAAAAAATGGGGTCTAAGGGGTTCTTGTTGTTGTCTTGTGTGTACAGCGCTTTCTGCCGGTTTTGTTTAGTTTTTTTTCGTTTCGGTCATTAAGCGTCACATATATCCACTTTGCTAACCCCACCTCCACCCTCATCCTGTCTTTATTTTCACCTCCCCAACCTTCTCTCTCACTCTGTCCTCCTCGCGCCTCCCACCTCCCCTCCAAACAAGATGAAATCCTTCAATACAGCGCAGTGTGGTGAAGCACAAATGAGTACACTAAGTTAAAATATGCAATTTTGCTTTTTCAGTTAAAAACAATTTAAAAAGCGTACTTAATATTTGAAAATGTAAAAATCTGTTTTATTGTGCATAGACCTTTATATATTAACAGAAGGACATGAAATTGTTTGATACAAGCGTGCAGGAGGCCACAAAGAATGATGGCATAAGAAGAACTTAGCCTTCAGCGTTCGGTGATCGGCGCGAAATGCGATGGATGGGCGGAAATGACGTTCTTTCGGCCCGAAATGCGATGGTGGGGCGGAAATGAACGTCTTTTCGGTCGTTCCGTACATGCAGAGGGGCCGTCTTGCTTTATTTTCCGTTCAGCAATAAATTCAATGGTTTTCACATATATAACACGTTAGTTCAGCAAATTTCCATGAAATACTTGGTATTTTCCGCGTCAATTATCGCCATTTCGGTCTAGGTTCGCACTGCACTACCGGACGGGCCGCTCATTGCTGTCACAGGCACGTTGGGGGCAGGGGGACACCGGACACCGGAGACGTGGGTAGAGTGGTGACACCAGGGACATTTAAACTCGGTGCAATTGTATTACAGCGCTCGACTGCTCGCCCTGTAATAAAATGCAGCACTCTTTTCCCACACCTATGCTCTCCTCTCGCTTGCCTGTCTCCACCACACACCAACACACACACACACAAACACTTCCTGGTTCACGTGTCCACTCCGGTGGAAACAGTTACCCTCGTGTGGTGTCTGATCACAAATGATGGTTATCTCAATGAATTCCTAAAATGGTCTTTTGCATGTCTGTCAAACTTCCCAAAACACCAACCAAATATGTTACTTTATGCAGAAAGTGAATTTAAGTACGTACAGTATACACAAAACCAGACATGAATAAGTGTTGCAATCAACCATCGATTACAAAGAACATCTCGTTTGACACTACACCACAACTATATGGACAACGGACGTAAATGACGATGTTAGTGTTTACATCGAGTCTCTCCTCCTGGTCTTTTTCCACCACAAATAATAATCCAACAGTACCACATCCTCACCATAAACAGATTTCCTCCATCGCAGGTCGTCATTCCTACTCAACTCAGGATTCGACACGCAGAGAAGGCAGGCGAGGTTAGGCTTGTTGTGTCGTTCACGCTCTCCATCGCTCCACAGGCGTTTCCGCCACAGCACTTGCTCGTGGCTGGGACAGGCAGTCCACGCTGGGCAGGACACACACCAGCATTTACACTCATGACGATCCATTAGCCATTCGCATGTTTACATCGCATTCTTCCCGCACCCCTACCTGGCTTTAAATCTCTTTGTACCCCATTGTCACTTCCTAACCAACTCGGTCTCTGTTCTGTGTCTGTCTGTCTCTTCTCTCATTTCTCAGTAAGCATCGGTGTTGGCTTAATGGTTAACGGCGGCTGGCCTTAAGATTTAGTTCTTGAGTTTGAGCCCGTCAATGCCGTTGAATAACACCAGGTGGGTGACTCAGCCCTGTCGCCCTTGCTGAGATTGCAAATTAGTAAAACTACTGTAACAGGAGCACTGCATCAGCGGCACAATGCGCTAACCAGAAAATTAATGCAACCAGAAGCCACAGTCTCCATACAAAAACAACGTTCAGTATGGTCTCCTGTGTCTGTTCATCTGTCTGTCTCACACCAACACACACCCCACTGCAGTACATTTCCACTTTACCCTTGCTCATCTCCTTGTCTCCCATGAGCCTCATTTTGTGTACAAATGTATGCACCTTAGGGCTTACAAAGCCAGAGATTTGATCTAAAGTATTAATAGCAAGCTTGGCGACACCGAAGCAATCAATATTACAGACATGGTCAAAAAATAAATAAAAAATAATGTGGGTGGAGGAGATTGAAACTAACCACCTTATTGGACACGAGTGAAGTTCCATCCAAACACTCGTGCACACACGCTTCACCGAATGCTTGTAAATGTACTCATGAGGGAGGGGGGGGGGGGGGTCACCATGTATGCAGGAAGTTAAATGCTTCCAGGCCAAATAAAAAAAGAACATGTACAAGGATGTAAAACTAATTTTCTATACAAATTAAAGGTTAATAATTATACAGAAACTGTTCACACATCCTCATAATGGTTATCATTCATATGGAGACAAAACAATCAGACTGTAAACAGTGGTTAGATTTGGAGAATCACAGAGGAATTGGATTTGTAAGCAGGTTCTTACACATTATTCCTCATCAAATAGAACGTCAATGTTGAAACTCAGCTCCACTTAGTCATGATATTCTCTCTATTACATCCCATCGAGGTCAGCGGCTTTCCTGGTTTCTCAAACACCCTAATTTACGCTCGTTTATCATACCCATATCTTACACTCTTCTTTTTTACTTTTATATTGTCTTTCCTAATGGACAAGCCTCGTTTTCCTGATTTTTTTTATGAAAGAGAATACCATCCTTGCCTTCGTTATATCTTTCAGCCTTGTGATGCTTCTGCATGGATGATACAGATTTCATCATCTATAATGTCACGGTCTAGCGATTTTCCTGCTTAATATGGCAGCTGGCCTCTAGCCTCTTATCGAATCGATCACAAGGTAAAGCCTCGTGACTCGAAGAAATGCTCAGTGCCCATATTAAACTTCTCACTTTTCATGCAAGATTTGGATAAAAGGGAATTACATGTACTCTTGAAACTACACTTTCTTAAGGTGATCAGCAATATGTTACAAGAGGCATGCGACACAAGGTATGTCGACTGATTCAGGTACAAACCCAACAAGAAAGGTGCTCTTTAGTCGTTTTTATTCTGCAAGGAAATTGCTGTACCAATCATTATGTACCATCACATGTTGAGCACAATAGGCCATGCCACACATCCTTTTCGATCAATGATGTGATAATCTGCTCCTCGTGTAGTGTTCGATTCTTATTACAAAAACGCACATTCATGAAACATTGCTCACCACAGGCGATGCATATGTTTGTAGCATCAACGTACTCTCCCCAAATGCAGCCTCTCCTCCTACCACCAGTTTTTTCTGTGCTTCTGATCCTGAGAGGGGGAGAGAGTGACATTGTGTGAGTGAGGTGAGTGTGAGAGAGAAAAAGAGGAGAAAGGAGAGCGGAGAATAAAAAAACTGAACAGCACTCGGTGAGCTCATACTTTCTGCCAGCGCTGAACAGTTTACATTTGTATCCACTGTTAGACCAGGTCTAGATCTGGACTGAACGAAAAATCTAAATCGGCTTGTCTTGTCACCGAACCAACTCGTCCATCTGTCTTGTCATAACTCGTCCATAAACTTTTTGAAATAACACGCAAAATATCATTTTGGTCCAATCTTTCAACGGTAAGAATCACTTAAAACAACAAAAAAAAATTTAATTTCTCGTATCCGGACAGAGTCAGATGTTCACAAAATTGAATCGATTCGTCGTCACCCAACCAACCTGTCCACCGAGTTTCGTCCGAATATGTGAAAACTTTTTGAGCTATCCTGCTCACAGACAAACAAACAGACAGACAGACAGACGGGGTAAACATAACTCACGGCCACCTTCGGTGACAGAAGAAAAAAAAAATTTTAGAGAGAAAAAGAAAGAGGTGTGTGTGTGTGGTGTGTGTGTTGTGTGTGTGTGTGTGTGTGTGTGTGTGTGTGTGTTTGTGGGGTGTGTGTAAGGGAGAGAAAAAAAAGAGAGACACAGACAGAGATACAAATTTATAATCTCCAATGCTGTTCAATAACTTGGACCAAGTCGAGTGAGGCAGACAAACTCCTTAACCAAAATACTGACTTGTAGAAAACACTTATATTATTAACAACACACTTGAAGGCAGGAGAAAGGTGGACAACAAAACACAATAAAAGCTTTTTCTCATTAGTGTTGCACCGAATAAATTTGGACAAAATCTTAAATGTTTCATTCATGTGGTGAAATTTGATCATGATCAGAATCATTACTCTCAACATGCAATCAGCAAACGGTGTGGAGTTGACCTTCTAATTTACGAGTCGCCGACGCGTTAACCATTGGGGACTATACGTTTGCTGTCCATCTGTCGTTCATCCATTCCACTGTGGCTTTTCAGACTCCCACCCCATACACCGTTCAACATATTCAATTGAAACTGGTGCATAGCTTTATTATTGATAAGTTACAGACAAGTTCGAGTTTCAGGGCGTTTTATCAATTTTCCACAGTTATACCCTTTCAGATTTAGAAATATAACAAATTATACATTCTAGTACGTGACGTACGTGCAAAAAATAAAATAAAAAAAACTTTCAAACGTTGCCAGAAACAACACAGGCCGTTCCTTCGCTCTCGCGTGTACCAAGTATTTTGCCTTTTCGCAATGTCATCGCAAGGAAAAACACACAAACAGAAGAGAAGAGAAAAAACAAAAAGAAAAAAAAAAAAAACGTACGTGCGTGGCAACATGCCAAAAAAAAATTAAACCGCTTGCCAGAAACAACCACACAGGCGTTCCTTCGCTCTCGCGTGCCCGTACGTGCAAAAAAAAAACTTTCAAACAACCACACAGGCCGTTCCTTCGCTCTCGTAAACGACGACTGGATTGGGGCATTGTGTTTATCTATAAATGCGCATAAGAATCGAGAAATTATTAGAATACACTAAGTCATCACTATCCGGAAGCCCGTACGTTGTAACCCGTAATGGGGAACGCGGCTGACGTTCTCTTTCCCCATCGCCACGCCTAACAGCAACGTGTCTTGTCATTGGTTGGTAAATATAATGGCCATAACTTGGGAAGCACTTGTCCGATTATATCATATCAAAACCTTGAAAAGGCACATCCACAGCCCCAGCAATATAGCTGGCAAGTTCAATTAGATCGGACCAGTGGGTTGTCGGAGAACAGCGGTCAAGACACACACAGACACACACACTGCTGGAATTATAGACAGATACACTGGGTCAGTGTTCGGATGCCCTGCCTCCACCCCACTGCTTTACATCCATTGGCTGGACAGCTGGCCTGACTCCACCCAATAAATCATACGCCGCCATTGCATGAAGGCAGCCACAGATCAGCAGGTCTCAGCCTTAGGGCCTGGGTGTTAGTCCATGGCCCAGTGCAATTGGAATGATCCCAGGCATATGACACGATGTTTATATGCACATAAACTGTACGCAGTTTTTTCTTCATGCATGTGCATTGGGTTATTTATAGTAGGAAATAGGCAAAGCCTAGAAGAACTAAACACGGTGGGGTTAGAGAGTCTTCATTTTCATTTTTGTTCCGGTATCGGCTGAAACGTGCGTTAGACGCAAACAAATTTTTATCACCCGAACATTCATTGGAACCAAGAAGGGACATGTATTGGCAAAGCAATTCTCGCTCTTGTTAAATAATCAAATACCAGAGGTACTGAAAATATTCCCTGCGCTGTCATTACAAAATACTAGCAGAGTACCCGCCTACGGGACGATCTTGTTCCAAGCATGCAACACGTTCTTCTGAACGCATACCTTCATTGGGTGGTGTAATATAAGTAACTGACAGCTCTGTTACATGCGTGAAGCAAAAACATACCTACTATTTTAATTCAAAACACCTCACTGCACTGGAAAAACATGGAACAGAAATGCAGTACTGTAAATGGTAAGACTAAGCCTGGTGTTGGCTTAGTAGTTAGGGTAGTGTGGTTTGGGATCCTGGGTCCTGAGTTCAAGCCCGTTGGCCGCTGAATTAATACACCAGGGGTTGATCAGCCTGTCATCCTTCCGAGGTCGGCAAAATGAGTCCAGTGTGTACTGGTAGAGGGTAGAGAAGCACTGCATCAGCGACACAGTCACGCTTCAAGAAATGATAGCTACCCCGGCAGCTAAGCTGCATACGCAAGAAGAATAATGGTGAGACTTGTAATACCCTCTCCCACCTGGAGGCGGCACATGATACACATTTACATTGAGAATTTGCATCCCTCATCCTCCCCCCCCCCCCCCCACAAGACACCGGCAATGATAAAACACCCCTATACACTAATTAACCCAGACATCTATTGACCTCCAGCTCACAGCCAGTGGAGACATGAATATCACTGTCAAGGTAGTGAACCTCTCCGTGACTTCAACGTCCTCAACACAAACAGGTACAAGACAACATTGCAACATCCAAGATGTATTGAAAGCATGGATCATAGTTTTGACCCAGGAAACCCGTAATCCAGTGGCTCTGACTCCTCATTCAACACCTCGAGGGCCCCCAAAAGCATGTCCAGAGTCCTCCGCAAAGACTGCATCATCTGCGGAATCAAGGTCAGAGATCTCGATATTCCCAAACGATGCACCGGCAGCTTCATCTCTCTGACATCCTCCAAATCCAGTCCATACAAGTGCTGAAAAGTGTGGGGCGCAGTATACACCCCTGATGAACCCCAGTCACAACTGGAAAAAGTCAGAGATGGTATCACCACATCTCACAGGGTCTGGTTCCAGAGTATAGTTCAGACATCAGATTGATCAGTTTTTGGTGGCGCACCATGAAGACCGAGAATCCTCCTGAGTGCATGCTGATCCACTGAATCAAATGCTTTACAGAGATCAACATAAGGCTGCAAGCAGCCCCTGCCAAACTCTCATCTGCGTTCGGTGAGGACCGAAGAGCAAGGATACGGTCAATCGTTGACCTCTTTGGTGTAAAACCTGACTGCTCTGGGCGCTGGTGCTCAGCAGATGTTGGCGAACCCGATGAAAGAATATATCCGAGCAAAGACCTTACCGGCACTCAGATCCAGACCACCCTCAGTAGATGTTGCAGAACATGGCGATCAACCCTCCCCTTCCCCTTCCTTTCCAGAGAGGGACAACAAGGCCCTCTTCCAGTCAGTTGGGTTGAAGCCTGTGTTCCAGGCAGAGCACAGAACTGCATACGACATGAGACCAGCATTTCCACAGCCTTGAAGTTCGCATGGATCACAGAATCCCAGAAGCTTTACCCCCATTTCAACGGTTCACCACAGCTTGTGTTTCCACAAACTAAGGTGGATCACCATTGATTGGAGTGTCAGCAATCCAGATAGTACACCCTGACATCCAACTCAACAACTGGTGGATCAGCCTGGTGCAGCCGCTCAAAGTATCGCCCAGCGGCCTTCGCTTCAGATTCCTCTGTCAAGAGCCACCACCCTCCACTCCAACTGCAGCACACCGAGGGATGGGCTTGGAGGATGCATGCGTGAATTGCCCTGAAAGCAGGATGACAATTATTTGACCAGAGGTGATGCTCTCCCCCTCACAGATTCCTCGCACATGGGCCCCATGTCCACCCTCAGCGCACTTACAGTTTTATGCCTCAACTCCCTGAACAGTTCACTCTGCCATTAACCCTGGCCCTGCGACTGATCAATGGTATCCACGTCCCTTGAGAGACAAAATTATTCTTCACCCTCAGGTGAGTTCCAAGACATCCATCAGAAACATCAAGGATGTGGTCTTGAAGGCACTGCCAAAACTCTCCAGGATTTCCCAAAGCACCCAGATCCCCCAAATCCCCACTCAGCCTGTTCGCAAAACTCCTCAGCTACCTCTCATCCTTGAGCTTGCCAACTTCCACCCTCGGCTGGGATGGTGGTACCATTCTCCGGACTTAAGCTGCAACTTTAGAGTTGCTACAACAAGCTGTAGTTGGTATTAAGGAAATGAGCACTCCAGTAGATGCTGAAGTTCTGGATCATCCTTCAGCGACCATCACCAGCGTAAGGTTAATCTCCTTTGCCATACACCAGCGTTGGAATGCCAACTCCAGAGATGAGCCTGTGGGCACTGAAACCATGAACCAGCCATCCTAAATCCATGACTTCTTGCAAAGTCAAGGAACTTCGGGCTATTCTGGTTCACATTTCCAGACCCATGGGGACCAACATGTGTCTCATAACCATCCCTATCAGTGCCTGTCGATGCACTGAAATCCCCCAAGACTTGAAGAGTATCTCGCCTGGGTCACTGATAACCACAAAACTCGAACTGGCAAAGAACACCTCCTTCACGGTGAGATCACTTGCTTCAGTTGGAGCATATACAGAAACCAGGGAAATTACACCCAAGGAGTATGAATCCTTCGTCTCATAATGCGCTCGTTGATCGGTTTACCTCAATTATCATAGGAGTCAGCTTATTGGACACAGCTACAGCAACTCCTTGGGCATGGTAACCATCAGAGCAACAGACCGATCGTAGGTGTAACCACCCACCATGATCTCACCCGCAATCCAGTCTCCGAACCTCAAAGAGTGCTACAATACCGAGTTTAAACGCTTGAGCTCAGATTATAACAGAGAAGGTGATCATCCTCTCTTCAGGATAGGACATTCCAGGCACCCACCCAAAGGGACCACTCAGGTTAACCAAAGGAGACCGCCATCTGGTGGACGACACCTCAGCACCACTCTGCCACACACCACTGCAATCTGACCCTGGATGTTTACCCCATGCTTTTTGTCCATCATCAAGAATGGGGTCCCAAAGGCTTTGCCTCAATCCCATCATCCGGTGAGCTGCCCTGCAAAGGACAGCAGCACAGGAGGTACTCCCACTGAGTGGATTTTCAGTTTCTTTGCATTTTTGTGTTTGCAGAATGAAGTTGTTTACGGTGGCTTTGTGTGCAAATCTGCCACCAACCTCCTAAAAAAAAGTAATTCAATGACAGAGAGACGTCCGCAGCACAGGTGAAGTACAGGTTTACATGGTACCAGTAGCAAGTCACATATCAAATCTGGCCTGACCTGACAAAACAGGTTTACATGGTATCTGAGGCAAGTCACAGATCTAATCTGGCCTGACCTGGCAGGTGAACAGGCCTAAATGTATGATGGAATGTAGATGCAAAAATCTTGTTTAATATCTTTGTGCTCCGGACCAAACAAACAACATACTTATAACTGCCCTCACAGCTCCATAGCTCACCCCGCCCAAACATGATTAGTAGTAAATATCATCATATTAAATTCACCCTCTACATTCACAAGTCCAAGATTTGTCCTTTCCATCAGTGTGCAGAAGCACCTAATCCAGACCACAGTCCATTCACTGGTTACAATCTGTCAGGGTTTGCGTAGCACATGTCCGTCCACTTGGCTTTGTACCCATCCACACGTCGGGAGCTTGCAGTACGAGTAGCTGCTCATTCGGTGAGTTGAGAAAAGTTCAAGTCTAATTGTGCAGGGGCATATCTCTTCCTCTCGGTACTTTTCCAAGTATTATTGGATTCTTTCAGAAGCTGGTGAGCCATTCCATGTCACAATACTTTTCCGAACACACAATATATTTTATTTCACCAAAATTCTGCAGCGTCCTGAGGTTTCTACACCTGTGCACCAAGCATTTTGGGCAGATTATGTCATTTTGAAAGTTCACAAGTACATATATTGACAAAGGACGGAAGCAATGCAAAGTGAACAAAAGGTGCCAAATAGTCTTCCGGTGAACAGATAATTCCGAAGAAGATAGTGGGTAAAATGATTACGTCATCCATATGCACTTGCAACCCCATTAATTCTCCATTGCCGCAAAATGATAAAGATGACACTATGCACGTCAATGTGGAGAAAGAAATGGAGGTGGGCTGGGAGAGTGATTGAAATCGAACACTTATGAGAAGCTATCCTTCATTTTCACACTTTTGTTCCCTTGCATTTACGGGCCTTACGGCATCAAAGTTAATATTCAACGATCAAGGTGAAACCCATATCAGCGCCAACATCACTAGCGGCATCACACAAGAAGTATAATTATTGACACGAATACAAGCTCATCATGCAAAAAGGCCTCACAGTGATCGAAGTAGAAGCTGTATGCCTGGCTCACAAACACACACCAGTAAAGTTTTTGGGATCTGGGAGATAGTATTCTGTCCAGTTCTTCCTGTTGTCATCGTGATTAATGTACCAATGAGCTGAGACCAAGGTAGAAAATCCAGCTGCTGTGATGTTAGACAGCTCAGACTGGTACTGATGAATCTTCCAAACATGTATCAATACGTCAGGCCCGAGCTGGAACCCAATAAGAACAAGAGGTTGGGAAGGAACAAATCCATCAGAGAGAACCTCCAGGATAAGGACTCATCTCAAGCAACATGGGGTGCACCTGATATCATCCACCACCCTACCAACTCACCCCATCTCTTACAGAATAGCTCAACTGCTCTGTCGTGTATTCACTTGAATAATTGCAGTTTTCAGAATTACTAGCGTTGCATGCTGCTGGAGTAAGAACCAATATCTTTCAAGGGTAGCCTCACATGCTTGAATCTTATTTGGGGAAAGTACTGATGCTGCTGGACTCGTTAAAAGGGTAGAACTTTGATTTTAACCAGAAACAAATCAAAGAAATTGTTGCCGAGTTGGTCGTGGACGAGCTTGTACATTTATTGCATGTCGGCCAAAAATAATTGGAAGACAGTGGACAAATCAGCACAGTATATGTGATTAGAGCCTGAATGTCAGCAGCAATGTGACAGTGGGAATGACGAGCAGGCAAAACATATACATCATCAAAGATCAATCTCCAAAAGTGGGCAAAGATCGATTAAATCATTTCCAGGATACAATTTATATTGGCACAGTGCCATTAAAACAAAAAAGACTTCAATTAAAGTTTTACAGCAGGAGGCAAATTTACAAGTTGAACAAGATAAAGAGGTGTCACACTGAAACGAGGACAGTCAGCACAGTAAGATTGAAGGTTAAGTGAACTTGAAACGTACAAACAATGAATATGCAGACCACAGATATTACGAGAGGTGTGAGAGGGTGTGACGGGAAATTAGTGAAATGGGATTACAAAAGATCAAGAGTGGAGATGGAAATAACATCAAATGGCAGCATCAGCCTGCTTGGAGCACAAGATTGGAGTAAAAGAACGATGACATCACAGGTGAGTAAAAAGGGGGATTAAAGAGAGGAGGTGATCATGAATGCAAGACTTTGAAGATAAACAACGAAGGATTGACTGGATGAGCATAAGCATTTTTATTAAACTGGTAAAGGCCAAGCAGCTGAAAGAGGTTTTGCTGCAGAAACAAAGGGGTTACAAGACCAGATGGAAATGGTACAAAACAGTTCGGCCACTAACCTGCCCCTGATGTGAAGATGAAGATGAAGATGAAGAAAATGTACCTTGAGCACCTCGACTTTCTTGGGAGTAATACTGACGCAGTTAAGAACCTTCTTGCCATCAGCATCCAAAGACAAAAGCGGAATGCAGGTGTCCAGGCCAAAGAGAGAGCACTAGTCCTTTATACTATGTACGCATGGCGTTTGAACACAGGCCTTGCAGGCCTTACGATTCCAATTCCCATTGACACGTATTTCTCAGCATTTAAAAGATTGTTAATAAAAATACATGTTTTCCGTTTACAACGCATAAAATATCAGAAGGAAATTAGAAATATTTGCTCCATTTACCCCAATCAGCAAAATGTCTGTTTTGACTTGTACGTGACATCACGAGAGTTTAAACTGCACAAGTAAGCAGAAGAGCAAAAACATAGGAAGAGCAAGCATTTGGTGTGTGAGAAAAGCAAGGCTATGACATGTAACACCAAAAACCAACAGCAAAGCAGTATGGTCTTCAAAATAGTGACAAAATATAAAGACCATGGATAAGAGTAGTGAAATGCAGCACGGTCTTCGTACAAGACATAGACACAGACTCACATGCACACCCGAAACCTGCTTTTAAAAAATAATTTAAAAAAGTTTTCTATTCCAGTGGCTTCAGGAAACACCAATGTGTCAGAGAAAGTATATTGAAGAGGACGGACATCTGTACTGTTTGATGGTTGGAAGTGGGGGCGAGCTTCTGAGTGAATGAGTGCATGAAGGCCGACATTGCTGTGGAAGTGAGTGGTATGTGGGTATCCTGGAGATGCAGCCAATAACACAGCTCAGATACTCAAAAGTAACCACATTTACGCTGTCCCAAACATTATCCGACCTCCACAATCCATGTTTCGAGTTTTCTCCCCCAAAACCTCCCCCTCTTCTCTCGTTGATAAAAGGCTTGACAAACTTAAAGAGAGGAGTGTGTGTGTTGTGTGTGTGTGTGTGTGTGTGTTGGGTGTGTGTGTGTGTGTGTGTGTGTCATTTGATTGTTATCTCCATACTTCGGGTTTCAGAAGGTGGAACAGACTCCCAGGAGTCGAAGTATCCACCCTCGTTTCGGTGAAGGATCGTGATTCACGGCCTAAGTTGTGAAGTTGTGTTGTTCTCAGTTTTGGCCCGAGGGATCTTTCACGATCGTCACTGAGCCCTGGACAGCCTCCAACTGTAGTTCCTTTGTGGTAATGTCCCAGAATGGTTTGTAACATATTTGTGAAGCCCTTCTTTATCATCCCGTTGCTCCAATTATCACTGGTACAATTTTGGCGTTCTTCAGCATCCAGGATCTTTTTCATTTCATTCTTGAGGTCTTAATATTTGGTCAATTTCATGATCTTTGCATTATTTAGACCAAAATCATGGGTACTGAAACCTCAATTAGCAATGCCTCCTTTTCCTTTTTGTATCTGATACTATATCCGATTGCAGTGCTTTGTTACCCTTGCCGGAGGAGAGGGTATTGCATTTGGGTCCGTTTGTTTGTTTGTTTGTCCACGTAGAACTTTCGTGTTTTTCTCCACAACCGCTTGTCGGATTGAGATGAAATTTTCTCCAAAGGAGCGACTACTCATGAAGAATGTTTTGTTGATAATTGTGACATCATAGGTCACGTGGTGCGGCAGCCATGTTGGAAAAATGGAAAAACGTTGGAACTCGATCTCTGAAACCGCACCAAGGTAAATATTGAAACTTGGCACATGGCAAATACTCATAGGGAATGAGTCGATTTTTTTTATGAGGTCATAGGTGCTTTCGTTACGACGTCATAATTGTATATGTAAATGCTCCGTCTGATCAGTATGAAAATTGGTCATTTTGGGATAAAATTGTCCAAAGAAAGAAAAAAAAATTTGAGACGCCATCGGTCACATGATTCGGCAGCCATATTGATTTAAATAAATAATTTTGAAAACCTTAAAAATCTTCTTTCCTGAAGTGGCAGAACAGATTGAGGTGTAACTTTACACATATGACAGCCTATCCATGAGGACAAAAGGTTCACCCATATGATGTCATATGTCACATGGTTTGGCAGCCACATCAGATTTACCCTAAAACCTCTCCTCCAGAACAGCTGGACAGATCAAGGGGAAACTTCACACAAATGTTCCCCAAGCGATGGTGCACAAATTTGTGAAGGAATAATTGATAGGTCACATGGTTTGGCAGCCATATTGGATGGAAGATAAATATTTAATAATGTTTTCTCTGGAATCGCTTAATCAAGCGAAGTGAAACTCATTATAAATTTCAACTTGATCAGACACATGGTCTGGCAGCCAGAGTGGGTTCTTTTTTTTGAATAAGGCTCACTTAGCTGTGCCTGAGATGGGTTTGAGGATAGAGGAGTAGCCGCTGAAACCTACTGTAAATCCTATCCACGTTCCTCCTGAACACTTCATCTTTGCTTTTTGCTTGTTTAGGTTCCTTCTGATTACTGCCAATGCAGGACTTTACTATTTGGTCTTCCATTTGATTTGAATGGAATTTATTTTAATCCCGTTTTGATTTCAATTGAACACTAATTTTTAAAAACGTCATGGTCGAGTCAAGTGTCCAATCAAGGTAGGATTGCATTAAAGCGGGACGTCTTGGGACCGGCGTCATCACTACCAGCAGTTATAAAGTGCAGTTTTAGTTATGGTCTCTTATTGTACAACTGCTCTGACATGAGCTTTTTACATCCTGATAGGAGTGGCTCAGCCTTCTGTTTCTACCTTGAAAAATCTACACTTGTCCGATTGGCTGTCCTGCCATTTTTACCCTGTACTCATGAAGTGAAAAGTGGGGTTAAGCGATCGATTGTGTCCGTGTGCCATACATACGTGGTCTGCAATTTTAAAATTCATTTTCTCAGCAACCGTTAGTCTGACTGACACTAAATTTTTCAAATACACACACAAGAAAATTAGACACAGGTAGAGGCCATTGACAGCCCATCATGCCTGCACCACATCAGCACCACACAAATTAATCAACCAAAATCAAAAGAAGAAAAGGCAAAATGTTAAAAAATAATTTTTAACAAAGTGTTTTTTGTGTTTCTTTTTGTAGTTATTGTATTTCTCCCCTCCCTCCCCCAACCCATCCCTGCCCCACTCGGGTAGGGCATGGTTAAAAACACACAGCATCCCTTGACGAGACCCCACCAACAGCACTCCGCACACATGCACACAATCACCAGTCAATGCTCGAGCTACCTAAAAGTCCTGTCAACATCCCTACACCCTCTATCTCCATAACTTCCAGGTACCTAGCTCATTCTAATTTAAACTTCTCCTGTTTCTGCTGCCACTACCTTTCCAGGGAGGCCATTCCATGCATTAACTACTCTCTGAGTGAAAGTCCCTGCCTTATGACCGTCTTAACTCTCCTCTTCTTTACTCTCAGGCTATGCCCCTGGTCCTATCACTGTGTACTCAGTTGAATAATTAATCTGCATTTATTTTATCGATACCTTTCATTATCTTAAACATCTCTATCATACGTATCTCCTCGTAACCACCTCCTTTCTAGTGTATAAAGCCCCGTCTCCCAGCTGCTCCTCATAGCTGACTACATATTATTGTTGCGGTCCTCGAACGCATGCATCCAACATAAGTGGTCCCAAGACATTTATTCCATTAATATACGTGTAGATAGTCCCTTCACGTTTGTCTAGCGGGACAACAGGGGCGTGCATTGCGAGGATCTCATAGCCAGGTTTGCTTACATCATTTCTTCTTCATTTCATTTCTAACGTCATTCCTACTCTTCTTTTCTGATTATTCCTGAGGTAAATCTGAGCCACAGATTTACTTCAGGAATAATCCTTAGCAAAGAGATGGGTCCTCAGCAAAGGCCAGCACGACACCACCTCCGTAGAAAACACAGCCTGCCAAACGCATGCGCAGCGGTAATTTCCACCCAATGGACAGGAAACACACCCAGCACGACGCCCATGCTGCACGGAACACGTACCGAGATACGGAAGAAACAGCACCTTAGAAAGGGCGCTCGAACACCACATGAGCATCGACAGCACAGAGCTCCCATCCTCAAGCGATCCCTCAACCCAACTTTTGTGGCGAGTTATACAATATAACTCTCGTTAGTAGTCTCAATATAACTCTCGTTAGTATCTCAATATAACTCTCGAGATGATCGACTCGAGCTTCCGATGATCTAGGGGAGATTGATGGTTGCATTGAAAAGGCATACAAATGAAAATCTCTTAAGAGGCTGTACGGATGGTTTTGCACAACACAGAGCAAATGACCCAATATCGGCAAGAGCGTGGCTAGTAGCTTGACTTGAGTAGTAGATAATAGTAAAACGACAACCACGCCACATTGTGCACGATACGGGCGGCACGTACTTTTCAACCCATTTCTGGACTAATTATATCGATCGGGTTTTGCCCCGCGCACACGATAGCAGAATCGGGCTAATACGAGCGCTGGCCATGTGCGTAATGGCGGATCTATGTGCACTGTACGGAAATGCTCGAAGGCAGACCAGCGCTTTGCTCGTGACACCTTATTGGACACATCTTACTGTCTGTGCATGGGTTCGCCATAACATCATACCTTCGGTCCTCACTGCGGCCGCGGATGTTCCCCACGGATGGCAAACGTATTCTCGCCACGACGGCCAGCGAAGCTGCGATCGGGCGGAGGCATGTTGTACAGCTCGGCCGCGTGGCGCACACGGAGCGGGCATGCAAGACCGACGCCACTCTCGGCCAGTCATCAGGGCACGGCCCGGGGGTTCTTGCAAGACAAGTCATGACGCGGTTTGGTGTGGTGATTCATATCATGTCGTGAGGTCGGAGCAAGACATTTTTACGGCTCGGGGTCACCTTGCCGGAAATGGAGGTGTTGCGGTTTCCGCCATCACGGCCGAGCCACGCAGGGGTCGGGGCTAATCAGAGCACCCGATTTGGGTGACGACACCGCGTTTCGGGGTGGCCCCCCGTCCGTGCCGTGGGCCTAAAGTCCGAGCGGAGCCTTCGCTCGCTTTCTCTCTGCCCTGCCTTGCCTCCTGCTCAAACTGTTCTTCGAATCTATACGTCATCGCCGGACTCCGCCTCCTCTTCTCCGCCCACACGACGCTGACTCCACCCACCACCTGGTCCCACCTATCACTCCGTACACTCGCTCTGGACTCCACCCTTTCAACTCAAGCCCCTCCTTCACGCCCACGGTCTCGACGCGAGCTGCCCAAAGCAAGAGATGACGTGCCAGCTGTCAGGGTACCGCACCACGGAGCATTCCCCTGAACGTATTGGTGGCTCGTTCGGGCAATCAGTTATACAAAGGTACAGAGAGACCATAGCCTCAACTCCACTCCTGTCTTGCTTCAATTCCTCTTCATCCGGTTTTCTGTGTCTGTGTGTGTGCGTTTGTGTGTGTCCTGGCGCCTGTCTATACAAGTCAGCCTGCAGAATATTATTATTGGTATTATCATTATTATTGCTATTATTATTTCGGGTTAGGTCTGCTCTGCATCCGCTTTGATAAGTTGCTTGTTTATTGCTGCACCACACTTTCTTCCCTATCTCTGCTTGCACACCCCAATAAATCTATTGATTGTACCACATACCTTTCCTCACCACATTTTTATTAAATTATTATTAGAAATGTTCCCTGCTCGTTTTTGTCTTTTCCTTCATTGATCCAGCATGGTCCGAATCCTTGCTTCGCTGGGACTTTATTCCCAACAATCTGTTCCTTTTAGCCGGTACGCCCTTGGCAGTGTCGCTCGGCTGCATCCGATCCGGTAAAGTGATCTGGTCCGGTAGAGTGATCCGGTTCGGACAAGGCGTACCGAGGGCGTTCCCCGGTGATTAAATCACGTGGTTATTTTAGGTAACCGGATTAACTAGACAGAGGACCCTAAGTCACGTGGTTGAGTTATTGGCGTCCACGGTCGGATAAGCGACCGCGTCACGGAATTATCCGTGTGCGACGGTCTACAATTCCGGGGAGTCTGGTGGGAGCCGAGATAGCTTCAACCCCCCTCTGGTCTTCTTACCCGCCGCAACAATATATGTATGTATGTATGTTATATATATATACATATATATATATACATATTATATATATATATACACAAGCCGGTAGGCGACGAGGGATTCGCTAGGATACTATGCTTTTCATTCTGACCGATCCACGACGAATTCATTGCCAAGACGTATTGGTTCACATACAAATGTTCCTCTGCCTGGCAAGATTTTTCCGATTGCGTATTTTGCCAACTGGCACGCCTCAAAAAAATGACGCTAAATAGACACCCTATTTTGAAGGACTACCATTTGAAAATAATCGGTTTGCTGGTTTGTGCTGTGGAGCCTCGCGTTGCAGACACACACACACACACACACACACACACACACACACACACACACACACACACGGAAAACCCCATAAACTTCTCTCAATGCTCTTGGTTGACCACACCTCCTGAGCCACACAATATTTTTCATAAGCCACACCCACTTTCCATAAGCCACGCCCACTTTCCTACGCCACTCCCACTTTTCATCAACCATGTCCACTCCTAAGCCCCTCATAAAAAATGACGGTGAATAGACACCCGATTTTTTAAGGACTACCATTTAAAAAATAAAACCTCAATAAAAAATCGGCTCGAGTAAAATTTTCTAAAAAATCTCGAAGTGTTTAATTCCGAAGTCTCGCTTCTCTACATTCAAAACTGAAGGACAAGTATTGAAAAATCTGTACGCGGTTTTTCGGCCGCTGCACAGCAACGGTGGTTGCTAGGCAACGAAATTCAAACGCGCACATTCCCAACAAATACTGCACATGTTGGCAAAGTTTCATCGAAATCGGTTCGCTGGTTTGTGCTGTGGAGCCTCGCGTTGCAGACACACACACACACACACACAACACACACGGAAAACCCGACAATAAGGGATATCTAGCATATTTAGCGAATCCAATATATACATGTACAACTCTGGAAAAAATTAAGAGACCACTGCAAAATTATCGGTTTTTCTGGTTTTACTATTTATAGGTATGTGTTTGAGTAAAATGAACATTTTTGTTTTATTCTATAAACTAGACAACATTACTCCCAAATTCCAAAAAAAATATTGTCATTTAGAGCATTTATTTGCAGAAAATGACAACTGGTCAAAATAACAACAAAGATTCAGTGTTTTCAGACCTCAAATAATACAAACAAAACAAGTTCATATTCATTTTTAAACAACACAATACTAATGTTTAACTTAGGAAGAGTTCAGAAATCAATATTTTGTGGATAACCCTGATTTTCAATCACAGCTTTCATGCGTCTTGGCATGCTCTCCACCAGTCTTTCACATTGCTGTTGGGGGACTTCATGCCACTCCTGGGCCAAACATTCAAGCAGCTCAGCTTTGTTTGATGGCTTGTGACCATCCATCTTCCTCTTGATCACATTCCAGAGGTTTTCAATGGGTTCAGGTCTGGAGATTGGGCTGGCCATGACAGGGTCTTGATCTGATGGTCCTCCATCCACACCTTGATTGACCTGGCTGTGTGGCATGGAGCATTGTCCCGCTGGAAAAAAACAATCCTCAGAGTTGGAACATTGTCAAGCAGAAGGAAGCAAGCATTCTTCCAGGATAACCTTGTATGTGCTTGATTCATGAGTCCTTCACAAAGACAAGTCTGCCCGATTCCAACCTTGCTGAAGCACCCCAGATCATCACCGATCGGCCACCAAATTTCACAGTGGGTGCGAGACACTGTGGCTTGTAGGCCTCTCCAGGTCTCCGTCTAATCATTAGACGACCAGGTGTTGGGCAAAGCTGAAAATTGGACTCATCAGAGAAGATGACCTTACTCCAGTCCTCTACGGTCCAATCCTTATGGTCTTTTGCAAACCTCAGCCTGGCTCTTCTTTGCTTCTCATTGATGAAGGGTTTTTCTAGCTTTGCACGACTTCAGCCTGCCCCCAGAGGCCTGTTTCGAACCGTGCTCGCCGTGCACTTCACCCCAGCTGCCGTTTGCCATCTTTTTGTAGGTCACTTGATGTCATCCTACGGTTGTTGAGTGACATTCGAATGAGTTGGCGGTCATCCCGGTCAGTGGAAAGTCGTTTTCGCCCTCTGCCAGTCTGTAGCTTTGTTGTCCCCAATGTCTGCTGCTTGACCTTGTTCTTATGAACCGCCATCTTTGAAATTTTAAGGATGGAAGCAACGTGACGCTCACTGTATCCCTCTGCCAGTAAGCAAGAATTGAACCTTCTTTTCCTCACTCAAAACTTTTCTTTTCAACTCTTTTGGCATGGTCAATAGTTATTTTTTTGATTCCAATTACTTTTGAGGTACTACTAGCACTGTTTTTGCCACCCAGCTGGTCCTACTGCAAAGGATAGTGATGACCACAGCAGTGGTTTATACTTTTCCTTGTTAAATAAGATTCGGTTCAGGTGATCACCTAATCAGTACCTCACTAAGTAGAATGAGGTGTGCCTGTGTTGGAATTCAACAGACCACATGGAATGGCTGCCATACATGTAGAGATGCTGATTTAAAAATTTTTTGGAGTGGTCTCTTATTTTTTTTTTCCAGAGCTGTATATATATCCAGATCATATTGCAGGTACACTCACAAACATATACGCGTTTATTCTTGATAGTATTAAATTACTCTACATTGATGAATTATATTGGAAACATAGCGTGACATCGTGCTACATCACTAAATTAAACTGTCTGTGCTTTTTCATTTTATTACTCAACCCAAATCTGCCTGCTATTGACTGCCAGAGGGAAAAGGAATGTGAGAAATTAATGTTAAAGGTCACACACCATCTGGACATGCAGGCTGCCTGGGTAGTTAAGAGTAAAGGTAGGGCATTCTTGTCCGAACGGCTCAAGGAACAGACAGGCTTTGCAGAGTTGCTTATGTGAAATGTCTGATTTTTATGAAATGGAGGAATGATTTATTATGGGATACGCTGACCTAGCTAACGGCTAAACTCATTCACTAAGATAACCAAAGGTCACCCCAAAACCAGGCAACAGAAAGTCTGAATTATATGACTGACCAAGTGCCTGTCCATTAGCTCAGAGCATCGTGCCCCAAAATAAATCTTTCCCCCAGTCTGTTTCACTTTAATGTAGGAGTGTAGCTGGGGCGCGGTAATTTGGTCAGAGGAAATTTGGTCACGGGAAACTTAGTGCACGGTAAACGGTCATCAGAAGGTAATTGGTCACGAGTGTAAAACGGTCACAAGGTATATTTGGTCCACCGGTAAAACGGTCACAAGGTAATTTGGTCACGGTAATTCGGTACGTACACTGAGGTATTTTGGTCACGGTAATTCGGTCACAGTATTATTATTATTATTTATTATTCACTGCATTTAAGGCCAGTAAGGCCAAGAGCAGTAATAAACATTTTCATTTCATGGCCGCGAATCTTGTTGGCATATGACGTATTGACCAAGTTTACTGACTACTATAATGGAATCGATTCTGTCTCTCTCAACTTTTAAATCCCGATTCCATTATAGTAGTCAGTAAACTTGGTCAACAGTCATTATGCCAACAAGATTCGCCGGCCATGAATGAAAATGTTTATTACTGCTCTTGGCCTTGTTTATTACTGCTCTTGGCCTTACTGGCTTTAAATGCAGTGAATATAAATAATAATAATAATACCGTGACAAAATTACCTTGTGACCGAATTACTGTGACCGAATTACCGTGACTAAATTACCTCGTGACCGAATTACTGTGACCAAATTACCTGTGACCGTTTTACCGTGACCGAATTACCTTGTGACCGTTTTACCGTGACCAAGTTTCCGCTGTGACCAAATTTCCCGTGACAATTACCTTACATTCGTGTAGCTGTCACTTACTCAAACATGGTAGCCTCAACAAAAACCATCCTCAAAGTTATGTTGACACTCCATCACTGTGCCAAATGCCACTGACACTGGATTTTAATCGCCAGATGTATCTCGTTTTGTTTAACAGTCACGCAATGTAACCGCACCCTCGCTTGCTTGAGTATAAAAGAACTCTGACTGGAGTACCCAGGCAGAGAGATTCTGTGCAGATACTGTGTATGCTTCGCTCCATACATGCCTGAATAAATGATTCAACTCTGTCACATATGAAACCTGATTGGAAACGGAGTTTTCTTCCACACAGCGACGGTTACAATTGCAATGCTGGAATGGTGATTATTTGTTCAACGTACTAGTGAGGGGAGTGGTTTGAGAATGTGGTTTGGAAATGAAGCATGAGAATGGAGGTTCGAGTGCAGGTGTCAGACAATGAGGGTTTGAGAATGAGTGTTTGTGAATGGGTATTTGGGAATGAGATTTGACTAGGGAGTTGGAGAATGAAGGTTTGGGAATAAGGAAGAGAATAATGAGGAAGGTTCTAACTACAATCACAGTGCATTTCCCTGTCCCTGATATGAGGGGAAGGGTAATCTAACAAAACAGAATCACTATGGAAATACCTAAACTCCAGGTTTCTTTTATGTGTTGAACGTAACTCCCAGGTGTCCTTCCAAAACCGCAACCATATCAAACATCAACAAATTGGCAACCACACTGTGCGTCATCAATTTGCCGACTACCACCTCAAAAATGACAACTGCTGAAATGGAAATGCTTCCAGACATCCAGAAAAGCCAATGAAACACTTTCTGATTTTTGTTCGTGGCAATGAAATGTACATCAGGGCTCAGCTATTCGAACTACCTTTAAAGTTTTGTGGGTCCATCATGTAGTACCTCCGCCAGTCTTGTCCATAGCCGATGACATTGACATACCAAGGGGCAGCGAGGACTGCTCGGAAACCAGTTGCCGTGACACGAGAGAGTTCGACATCAAAATGAGGATTCTTCCAAACTTCCACAACAGTGTCGGCCTTCAGCTGTCCAGGGTCAGAAAAGTATTATTATAGAGCAAAAGGAAACATAGCTGGATTTTAAAAGGTTTTTGCTGTTGTCTGTAATTATTCCGAGACCAAGAAAATTGTTTTGGATGTGAAGGCACGCAAACGTTATCTTATTTTTCAAACCAGAGCCAAGTAAGACAGTCTTGTTCCACGAACTTAACAACTTGAACGAGGGAGATTTATTGCCAGTTTTGGAGTATCTGCAGAGAAGGTTCCACAGAGAAAAAGGCGAAGGAGCAGTTTGCAATCGCATAATTGGAACAATTAAGAACACATGAAATGCTTCCTCCTTCAACCAAGTAAATAAGCAAACAAACATCATATTAGAACAAGTGACAATAACAGATTCTATTCAAATGATGAACCACCATTTATAACAAAGCAAAAAGTCTCATCACTCCTTTTTGTGGAAGAGCCAAATGTCTAAAAGTTAAAAGTATAACAGTTGGGAAAAAGAAGTGAAACGGAAGAAAAATAAATTGTGTGTTGCAACAAGCCAGTTTGTTCTCGAACAACAAGAGGAAAATATAATTCACCTGCCAACATGCTGGCCCACTCAAGAACGTGACACACCGCTAAGTTATTTACAAACTGCCACCATGAGCAAGAGAACCTTAGAACCTCACCAGGTAACATCTTAGCAACAGAAGAAAATCCTTTGCAAAAAGCCTTAAATGAGAAGAAAATGGTTCAGAAGATACTGTAGAAATGCCTTCTCTGGGTTAATAACGTGTGAAATAGGGTAACGTAATTATTTCCTTTATGAGCGTCTCAGAATATGAGTTAAGTAAGAAAATGTGATATTAGATTTGAGTTGCTGAAATGTATAGTAAGACACCATCAACCTTCTCTTTTTTGTTTAATGCATTTAAAATGATCAACCCTTTTGATCAAATTTTTACTGTTCTGCCCTCTGTTATCTGTCATTAATGTCTATTTTAACATTTTGCTGGGCCTTGGGGAGAAAATCTAGGCGGCAAAGCAAAATGAGGGTCACAATCACCGCGGCTTGCCTCCAAGCTTCGGGGTGAAGGGTTGTGGTGAGGTCGCTCCACCCCAAGGATGTTCGGCGACAATGGGGAGTGAAAGGGGATGGGCGTGGGAAGTCACAGCATGAGGTGGAGGCCAGCGGAAATAAAAGCCTGAGCATCGGGGGAGGTAAGAGGAGTTGCCAGACCGAACCTATGAGAAGTCTGCGTTTGGAGTCTGCAAAGCTGCCGGTCACCTCAAGGGTAACGTCAAACATGATACAACTCTCGCACCTTCTTGCCATTTGGTGATCATAACGATCAAGTTTAGTGAAATTCTGCACAACCTTTTAGAAGGAGATAGCATGATGAACGGATGTACAGACGGAGAATATTAAAATATAAGCACCAAAAATAAATCGGAACAAGAATCGGAACACGGACCTGCAGTTTAGGAGTACTTTGGCAATTTGTACAGAATCTTGGTCCGAGCACGCATACGCACAGAGGAGTAAGGTAATTTTTTTTTAGTCTGACTACCTGTCTGGCTGTCAAATAAAATTGACCATCATTCCAAACAGGAAACGTACTGTTTGTACAGATGACATAAAGGACACAAATAACAGGCACAACGAACAAATGTAATGTGTTAAATAAGGTGGTGTAAAAGACTGTGCATAAACGGCGGTTAATCAAAGAATAAATGTTTTTTTGTTTTTTTACTACATCTTTTAAAAACTTTATTTAATTACATTTAATTACATACCTGAACACTCCAGAACACAAATCACCTTCTTGGCACTTCCAAAAACCACCAGTTTGCAATACTTGGACAAAATAATATGCCATTTTGCGCCATCTCGGCCAATCAAATTTGCCGCTCGCATTCTCAGCGTTGGGGAAACAAAATCGCCGCTCGTAGGAAATATAAAAGGGTGCTCGGAAATGCAAAGCGAGAGTTTAAAAGATGCTTCCCATGGCCTTTTGCTCAAGTCTGCGTGGGGTAAAGTGATCTCTGAACTCCTGAATGCCTACTGATCCAAGACAGTGGTAAGTTATCAACTAAAATTGCATGGAAAGTATAAAACAAATTGGCTCGTTAGCTCAGGTGAGAGAAGTATTTTCTTTCAGCAATCATAGATTTCTTCTTCACTCGAAAAATTCATAATCGAGGCTTATAGGAACGAGTTCACAAAATGTGAAAAGGCAACATCATGACGGTGGTGCCACCGTTGGATGCGACAAACGAGGGAATGAGCGAACAACAAAGGGAAGAGAGGGGAAGAGAAAACAGGATAACCTGCAAGTAAGACAATTTGGTTATGTATGGTTAATGGGGAGTAAAGATGACCGGTATGGATGGGGGATGATATGAGATGGTGGTGCATCGCTTCCTTGAAGCCCTGAAGGGAAGGGTTCGATTGAACAGGCTCTGAAAGATTCCACAAATGGGAGAAAAGATGCACGAACAAGTGGAGGTGTGCAGAAACCCTGGACTGTGGGAGTTAATGGAAGAATGTGCATTAAATAACATGTTTTGTGAACTTAAAATACGTTCATTTGTACAATCCCAACTCCAGCGTGTTTGATTGGAGCAAGAAAGCGAGAACAGCAGCAACAGCCGTAACCCCCACACTTTAAGGCAATACAACGAATCCTGAATGAGGTAAAGCAAATCTGAAAACATCAACCGATAGAATAATTACGTACCGTCACATTATTGTCGAAAACCTCTTGCCATACTAAGTACCCTTTCTTGTTTGCCGTCACAATGTCAAGGATTCTGAAAAAACATTTTTGAAAGCAGTGGATCACTCAAACTATACATACAAACCCTGTTTGCTCGAGTGGAGATGTTGACCAAACAAAGAAAAATGAATCAAAATGTTTTAGACAGCAGTTAAAAGGCAATCCATGGCCTGTATTAGCACAACAGGGTGACTGGGGTGAGCATTTCAATCTGATTATCACATTATCAAGTGCCACCTCAGCTGGGATGGCAAAGGCATGCCACAGGGACAGTCTTCCGCTCCGTGGCTGTCTGCAATGGATTGGTGATCTTTCAGGGTCAACTCTCAACTTTGGAAATGGTGGAGTACATGCTTCTACTTAAAAAAATGGTTACGTATCTTTATACCCGTTCGTTTCGTGAACTTTGGTTATGCAGAAGCTCGTTTTCCATTATTTCTTATGTGCTGTGATGCCCCACTCCTCCAATGACCAATATTCATTTTTGTTCTTTGTCAAATAACATTTTTAAAGTGGAATTGTATTAAGTTAAAGCTTTCAATATTTGTGCATAAATTTAATTCTCACTTACCAAGAAGAGCGACTAATGAAAACGACTCACTTTTCTTTATCTTGTACAACTATTGGTGACAATAGAGGATACATCGATTAAAAGTACACCTCGAGAGCAACATGGATTTTACAAACACTTCCTGTTTACAAACAGTTGGTTTCACTCCCTCTCCACCCTGAATGCCCCGTATAACCCTTTCACGTCCCCCACCCCCAACCTAAATCCCGATGGCCAATTCAAACTACCGCTGCTCGAGCCAACCCCGATTAGTGGATTAGTTCAAAAGGGGACTCGGGGTGGAGCATGGACAGAGACAATTTAAAGGGATGTGCTTGCGACAGACCAGAGATTCAGGAATATTCGAAGGGGGTGGTGAGGTGAGGGAGTCACGCAGTACAATGGGGGTGAAGTAGTCACACCCAGTTTTCAGAACTGCTTCATCAGCAAATGTGGGTAGAGCTGTGAGCGCTTGGTCCTACAAGTTCTCAAAAGTGGTGGTAGACGTTCTGTGGAGTATCGCACTCTCTTCTAGACCCTGCGGTTCGACTACACAGTTTTAAACACTCATTATGCTATTGGGAGTTTGTACCTGTTCTCATTAAGGTGTTCTGGTGTATTTTGTTTGTCAATACTGGTGAAAGAGCCTTGAAAGAGAAAAAGGCTCTTTCATCAGTATTGCGACTGTACCGCCATTGTAGAACTCTATGTACCTTCAAGCCTCTTCTACCCTAGTTCACGATGTCTAGTTCACTGTCGATGTCTGCAGGGTGCTTTCACTGTGGCAAAGCATCATCATCCTGCACAGAGGTCTTGTAATCTGTATCGACAAACAGTCCTCCTCCCACCTCCACGATCTGCTATCAGCTGTCAGCTGTCACTCAACAAGTCCTCCCTGCTCTCTGAACCCTTCACTCAAGCTCTCGACACTCCCCCGCTTTAAATGCTTGTACCCCCATTGTATTTTAACCCAATCCCCTTGTTCTTTAGCCTCCTCCTTCGGCAACCATCATTGATTATTCACTATCCCCTAAAATTTAATTAATTTGTCCACGGATGCCTACAAATGATTGGTGTATAATTAAGTTGTTCTTACTCTTTCGATTCCGTGGTGCAATTAGGCTCGAAGTTAAACAATTTGGGCGATCAAGAGAATGGCTTTCTGCTCGACCCTGAATAGCAATCACAAAAGGTCTGCAATCAAAACATCCTCTTGAGGAAGTTGATCATTCAAACTCCTGGGTTTCACTCTCAGCCATGACCTTTATTGGGAAAAACCACATTTCACAATTGGCTTCCAAAGCCAGTGGTCGACTGGGCATACTCCGTCATACAAAGTCCTTCCTTGGCACACCTGAACTCCTATCCACCTACAAGGCCTTCAATCAGCAGCTTGATGGAGTACTGCTCTCTCCTCTGGGCTGGCACCACTGCCTCACATCTTGCTCAGCTTGACACCATGAAAACCAAGGCCTTTCAAGATTATATGTCCCCTTCAAGATTAGATGTCCCTTCAAGACGTCCTCCCCATCCACAGATTCCCAGAGGGCGCACACTCTCCATGTGACATTTTCAAAGCAAGCTGCAATACCTACAATATTTTTTACACAAGGAAGGATGATTGGTTAAAAATGACACAGTGCGAATAGGGTCATCAGAATGTTCAAAAATGTGGAAATCACGTTTATCCAATATATCCTAAAATATAATTTCATGGGTGTGGAGTCGATACCAAACCAGAAGTAACATTTGGAGACAACACTGTAAGGACAGTTGTAAAGATGCAGAGCACCTTGCGAAAAGAGCCATGAGTAAATGGAGTTGATTTAATGACCTTTTGCAAATGCTTCCCAATCGGTGAAACGAGCTGCAAAATGTAACAGACGTAGGGTATCGTACATAAAGCTCCATGAGGCTGGTACGGGCTCCAGAACGGCCTTGGAATTAGTGGATCTCTCCGACACAATGAGAACCAAAAATGTTGAAGATGGATTTGACGTCATGTCAAGAGGGACAAAACAAAGATCGGAGGTGTCTTCATCACAGATGGATTTCAAATGTTACGATCAATCGAAATGACGTTCAGTGCATCAACACTGTGCGTTCACCTTGGAGAAAGTTCCCAAAACACTCGTGCCTTAAATTCATTTCAAGTCGATAAATAAAATGAGAACATCAAAAAATGCTTTATTTCAACCAGATTGAGGGTAAGAAAAGCTCGGTCTGAGGCCTGCATGAAGACTTTTGCCTCTCACCTTTTAATGTAGAACGACTCCAACTTGCTGTAGACCGTCCCAAATTTCATTTTAGTCATGAAATCTTTAATTACTGGATTGCTTCTCCTGCACGCAGGTACACACATGTGGTTAGTCAACAAGAAATCACAGTTGTGTAAAATAATTACAAAGTCATGAAAACACATGCAAAGGCCACTTGTCCCATCATACCTTTGTCACATCCACACCCTACATGTCCCATCTGTATAAAGTAATAAGTATTGTAGAGCTAACCACTGGCAGGGAATTTGGGCAACATACCGACGCACAATGGTCTATAATTTGAGAGACAGCATGAATTATTTAATGTCCACAACTCAAATGCAGACAGGGCAGTCCTCATCTGCTCCCAGATGCACAGCCTCGCTCAGCATCAGAATGAGTCATGAGTTAAACCTAAACCCTTCAGGATTCAACCCCAAACAGAATACTCATAGTTCAATGGTGAGCTTCACATGATGAACAGAGCTCTCCTGCCATCCCAATGGAGGCTGTAATTCTGTTGCAACTCCAACATGAAGTAATACTTCAATATCTCATGGAAGAGACTTGATCAAGACCACAAAAGATTACAAGCGATGCAGTATCCTAAAAAATAGCCCCATGGGGGGATGACGGTTATTTTGAATCCCAAATGCTGATGGATTAGGGGAGGGAGGCCGTGACCCCCTTTTCTGGGGAGAAATGGCCATGAGAGCACAATTTAAGGTTAGGGCATGGTCCCGATACCTTGTGGCAAGTTTGGTCTGGATCTGTCTGGCGGTTTCTGAAAAGACTTTTGATTAAAATACCAATATTTGGGGCAAAACCCTCCTTTCACCCCTTTATAGGGGGTGCATCTGGATGGGGGAAAACAACCCCATGAGAACTTGCTGTCCTGATGCATCGTACTAAATATGGTCCATAATCAGTCAGGTAGTTTGTGAGAAGATGTTTGAGTCAAATGTTAATGTACGGACGAATGGCTGGACAACGTGACCCACTCTATGAGCTTATTTCAGAGAAATAACCAAAAATAAAAGTCCACTATAATTTAGGTAGAGTGAATAGCTGGGTAAATAATTTACCAGCAGGAGAAGTCGACTTCATCACCTCCAAGATGGATATAATGGTCATGAAATACATGTGAAATTTCCATGAAAAACGTCTTCATGAAGTTGTATGTGGAATTGAGCACAGGATTGACAGGCCCGTAGGAACCCGTCGGTTTTGTCCCAGCATAGCACTTCGTCAGGAGACCAGGCTGGCCCTTATTCCACGATTGGACATGTCCTGGCGTATCAAACTCCGGCACTACACGAATGCCACGCAGGCGGGCGTACTCATTTACAGCAGCCACGTCCATCTGCGTGTAGACGTGTGTGGCTGGATTGTAGGCACCCTGAGGAGGTCAAATGGAAAATACAACCTGAGAATTCCAATCTTAAAAACAACAAAATGCAACTTTTACAATGTGACGTCATCCAAAACATGTGTTAAAATCTAAAAGGTTGGAGGTATTTATTGTCCTTTCACAGAAGTATGTGGCCACCTCCACAGACCTTAAGATGCAAAATTAGATTCAAATAAAGGGCTTACAGATGAAATGCCATGATTGTACACATTCCATATTACCAACTATTAAAATATGATAAAGACTGGCACTGCTATGTTTAAAAAAAAAAACATATATATACGTATATACATATATATATATATATTGTGGAAAAACCATGTTCTCACCAAATTTAGTGTCCGCCCACAACGTCACGTGACCTTTTTCAGCTCCCAGGATTGGTGGGCTAGTCGGCACTGGTGGGTGGACCGCGGGAGAGCCGGGGCGCCATTGTGGGCGACAGACGTGGCTCTAAGATCGCGAGTGGGAAAATATATCGAGCGCTCCAAATCGCATGTTTGAATGCGATTTTCAAGTGATTTTCAAGACTCTCGACAGCACCGTCGTGCTGATCGTTGATAGCTCCGTCTAAAGGAATGAGTTAAATCTGGAAGAGTGTGATCGTTATTCCCGGATATCGTTGAGCGGAGCTGTGAGTTGTACGGCCTGTTTTTGAACTCTATTGTTGCAAGAGTTCTGGCAGGGTTTTTGTGCTGTGTATTCAATTCTGTTACCAGCCATTTTTGAGATCGAGCCAATAAATATCGTGCCTACCCCTGAGGCCGATTAGAAAACACAGTGGTGTGTTTTGTTGTTCTCTTTGTCACACGTGGACTGCTTGAAGCTCGGACATTAACTCAGTATTCCGTGCTGAAGATATTAACAGCCGGGATCGCGACAATATATATATATATAATATATATATATATAATATATATATATATATATTATATATATATATATATATATTATATATATACAAACCTTTCTTTCACGTTAGATGTTCCTTATGACTGGAGCAATTTTTTGTCGCACAAAAAATAATAATAATAACTTGAAAAATTGCATTTTTTTTTTACCAAAAGTTGCGCTAAAAAGTAACTTTAAATCCATGCCCAGAGGCTACTGCAACGACCAATTTGCAGTTCGTCATTTATTTATTAAATTATCAAAGTTAGCAAGTAGGCAATGATGCAACATTTTCATGAATTCAGCAATGATGTGACATTTTACAAGGTTTTTAAAATCAGCATTAAATCAAATCGCTCAAATTCACGGTTCATTGCTGTGATTGTAATAAACAGAAATATATTGGTTCACGAGCACCAGCCAGAGTGACCACTATATTCGTTATGTCTGTGTGTC
>CM068963.1:9738874-9757375 GCA_035128595.1 Eptatretus atami
TGCTTCATCTTCCTCTTTCACACGTGTGGTACTCTACTGTATCATAATGCACTGTTTCTACTATTTAAACAGACTTCTCTCAATTCGACTTTTCCTTCATACCTTGCCTAAAAAATCCAACTGTTACAGCGTTTCTTCTCTCCATTCTCTGAATTCGCATTTATTGCATCCATCAAGAAATGTGTTTAATCGCATCTCTGTCCTAAAACGTTTAAAAAACCCAGTTTGCTATGAATGTTCACTTTCCATCAACCATTCTTTTTTTTCCAATTTCAGTGCCAACTCACCCTCTCACCACCCCCCCCCCTCTCTCAAAGCAACCATCACACTCTTCTCCCTCCAGCCTCCTCTGACCTATCTCAAAAACTTTCCCCTCACCTTTCTCCCTCAACTCTCCCACTCACCCTTCTCCTACCATTCACCCCCCTCACTCACCCTTCTCAAAGCTGCCCCCTCTCATCCACAAAGCTGCCCCTTCCACTGCCCTCTCACTTCCATCTCATCAGTCCACCTCCTCAAATCTCAACTGCCTTCTACCCCTCTCTTGCCCCCCTCCCCCAGCAACACAGAGCCTTTTCTCCTCCTCATCCGGCCCCTCCCCGAGCTATTCTGCAATCCCCACATTCTTTCAACAACCCTCCTTACCTCCACCCTCCTCCCTTGTCCGACCCTCCCCTTCCCCTCCCACCCCTGCAACCAAAGCCTCCCCCTCTTCATTAACAGTGTGGACCTCAAATATCCAGGGCCTTCGCTCAAACCTTTCAGATCTTTACATACAGGTTGCTACTGACAAACCAGACATAATCTGCCAAACAGAAACTTTCCTCCCCCAAGATGTGCCTGACTCCAAGTATCTCTCCCTGGTTACTCCCTCCTCCGGATGACAGACCTGAGCCTCGTCCTGGTGGAGGAGTTGCTCTCTTCATCAAAGACTCCATTCCTCACTCTCCATGCACTGCCTCACTCCCCCATACCCAGGAATACCTCTGGCTACGTTTCCCCTCTCCACTCCCACCTATGTTTATTTTGTACTGTACCGTCCACCAAACAGTGATGACTCCATCTTCACCTCACTCCAAAAACATGGACCAACTTCTATCTTCTCATCCAAAGTCTCTCTCCTCATATGCGTCGACTTCAATTGTCATCATGCCAATTGGCTAGGTGTGGTACCTCTCTCACCTGTCATGGCACTTCAACAAAAGCTTTTGCGACTCATTGGGACTGACTCAATCGGTCAACTTCCCTACCCGGATGTCAACCAATGGTACTCCATCTCTTCTGGATCTGATTTTGACAAATTTCCCTGAAAATATCGACTGCTCTTCCTCTGCTCCAATCGGTTCTTCTGACCACATCCTTGTCAAAGTGGACATCGCTCTGGCTATTATCGGAGAACCACATCACCGCCGTCAAGTCTGGCATTTCACTCAGCTGACTGGCAGGGTCTCCAAGCAGCCATAAAACTTATAGACTGGTCTCCTATCGCTACTTCTCCAACATCAACTCATCCTGGGAATTCTTTCAAAGAAACTTGCTCTCCCTCATGCGCAGATTTATCCCTCTCGTCTTCAGTTGTCCCACCCTTCCTCCCACCCATGGTTCACTGAAGCTTGTGGCGAGGCAGTTGTCCTGAAACAACTTGCTTTGTCTCATGGAAAGCAAACCCAACTGAGGGCAATCTCAGTCCTTCCATAAAGCTCGGAACAAGTGTGTATCTACCCTCAGGACAGCCAGAAAACAACATCTTTCAAAGCTCAAGTCTGAACTTTCAAACCTCTCTCTCCCTCTCCAAGTCCTGGTGGCATCTAGTCAAATCCGTTTCTGGTGTATGTTCCCCTCCATCCCCTCCCTGACCTCAAATGGCCGCACTGCTGATACCACACGTGAAAGGCTGAATGCTAAACTCAGTGTTTGCATCGAAATCTTGTGTCCATCGCTTTCTGAACCTACCTTATCCAGTCGCACCCAACTGTCCCTGGACTCTGTGTCCTTTTCTCCTGACAGGTGGAGAGCTTGCTGTCAAACCTCGACTCAGATTCTGCAACCGGTCCAGACAGCATCAGCCCACGTGTCCTAAAACACCTGCTCCTCTCCTCTTGCTCACCCTCTCTCTGTTCTATCCACCTCTCATTTGCTCAAGGTCATCTGTCATCTGCTTGGAAATCAGCAAACATGACTGCCCTGCCAAAAAAGGTGCAAAAACAGATCCCTGCAACTACAGACCAATCAGCCTTCTCTCAATCATCAGCAAGGTTATGGAATCCATCATCGCTTCAGACATCAAATCCTTCCTCTTCTCCAATGGCTTGATTTCTGATCATCAATTTGGTTTCAGACCAGGTCACTCTACCCTGGATATGCTGCTCTGCTCTCCCAACAATGTATGGAGGTCCTTGATGCCGGACATGAAATCAGAGCCATATCCCTAGACATATCGCATGCCTTTGACATGGTCTGGCACCCTGTCCTGCTCACCAAACTCTCTTCCTCTGGTATCCAAGCCATCTCCACCTCATGGCTCACAGACTTCCTCTCTCTGTCGCAGTTAACGTGTGGCCCTAAATGGAGTTCTTTCATCCCCTCTTCCTGTCCAGGCTGGAGTTCCTCAAGGTAGCGTTCTGGACCCTGTTCTTTTTCTGGTTTTCATCAATGATCTCTCAGACTCTCTAGAAAATCCTCTTTATCTCTTTGCTGATGACTCCACCCTCTGCCCAACCATCTATCATCCCTCAGACCGGCAAGCAGCAGCTTCTTCGCTCACTGCATATCTGGGTAAAATCACAAACTGGTCCAACACGTGGAACAGTCTTTCAATCGGGAAAAATCTCATACTCTCACTATGTCTCTCCGAAAGGACCGTTTAGAACCCCCCCCCCCCCCCACACCATCCACTTTCTCAACAATCCTCTGGAAGAAGTCCTTTCTTTCAAGCTCTGGGTCTCACTATCTGCCATGATCTTTCCTGGGAAACCACATTTCAAACCTCGCCTCCAAAGCCAGTCGCCAACTGGGAATCCTCCATCGTGCAAAGTCCTTCCTTGGCCCACCTGGCTCCTGACCACTTACAAAGCTTTCGTCCACAGCCTGATGGAGTACTGCTGTCCCCTCTGGGCTGGTGCTCCTGTCTTCCATCTTCTCGGCTTCACGCTGTGGAAACCAAGGCATTTCGGATCATTGGTATCTCCCGCGATTGAGGCTGAGTCTTTGGGCCTCTCACTCTCTCACCGCAGACAGGTCGTGGTCTTTCTGTCTTCTACCGTCTCCTCTCTCAGTCTTGCCCCCCCCCTCCTCTCCTGTGATTTGTCCCCACCACATTTCCACACGGCGCTTAAGGTCCGCCAACAACCCCCTTCTGATAAAACTACCAAAATATGAATCACTGCTCACCTTCACTCTTTCATTCTCTTTTTCCCCACTTTGTGAATTAACTCCCCTACTCTATTCATCCCATTCTGCCCTCCAAGCCTTCAAAACAGCTGTTCACCACAACCTCTTATCATCCCCATCCAATCTCGATCTTTTCTACCACCGTTAATCCACCCAAGCCCACCTCCTTCAAATTCCCGCTGTTTTGTCCTTCCCGCCCCTCTTTTCTCATGCCCCCCCTGCTGTGCGTTGTGTGTTAGCTCTCATACGAGCCTCAACAAGGTATACAAAAAAAAAAATTGAATATTGTCTATCAGAAGTTTCAATGAAACTGAACTTATGATTTCCTTTTCTGTCTCTGTTTTTCACAAATAAAGCATGTGCTCTTAAAATAATGGTATCTGTTGATCAGCACAGAATTATCCATGTGGACACTGTCATTCTGTGCTGACTGGCTTCGTACACATTTGGTTCAGTTAATGACTTTGCCTTCTGCTCATCAGTTTGTTTGTTTTATTGGGGGAAGCATTTCTGCATTTAGTGTGTATTGTGGGGATTTCTGCACAAATGCCTCACCTCCATCAATAATTCATCTCTCAACCTGGACGGTGTTACTCTGGCCTTTTAGACACAGCATATCGTCAGTGCACGAAATCTGCCAGCTGTAACTCTCCGTTGAGTTTCCTTTGCAGGCTTCTGGTACATTAATACTTTCTGTGAAGTTCGTAGATGACCGCTTTCTTTTGTGCACATAGCCATCTCATCACATCACTGGATTACCTGTAAATACATCACAAAAACTAGAAGCACTCAATAGAGCACATACCTCTGCCACGCAATGCCTGATCCACGAGAACATTTGGGCCCAATACATTTTTGAAATATCGTGCTATTATATCGTTTTTGGCCCAATCTCTCAATGGTGAAGAATAACTTAAAAAATTATGGGTCATTCATGCTACTGGCATGGGTGGGGCCTTCTACACGATGCTGACCCTGAATTGTATTCATACAAGGCCAGCAGAATGAACTAAGTGTCAAAGAATGGCTGCTTGCTGTGGGGATGCAGAGTGGTAATTCCCCCAAACTTGCGCACAAATATTTTGGATGAGCTTCACGATTGTCATCCAGAATATTATAAGAATGAAATTGCTGGCATGGAACGATGTCTGTGGCCTCACTTGACTCTGACATTGAACAGTGTGTGAAACGTTGTATCCATGCCAAAGCAGTCAAAAAACGCCCCTGCAAAGGACAGTGTACCCTGGGAATGGTCCACTGGAACCGTTGGCAGAAGATTCATCTTGGCTATGTTGGACCCACCCATGTTGGACTTGTTTTTATGGATGCTCACATGAAATGGATCGGATGCCTATGTAGCACATACAGCAACTCACATGCGACTATATAAGAGGCTGTGCCAGTACTTTGCCACTCATGGTTTGCCCACGCTTGAGAGTCACTGACAATGGAACCTGTTTCTCAAGCCTCTGAATTCATTGAATTCACCCGCCTGAACGGCATAATTCACAGTTTGTGAGCCACACCATCAAGCTTCAAATGACTCTCCGAACGCTCCGTGAGTTTCGTCAAGTCTGGTCTCATGAGATATACAGTGGAAGCTTTCAGACCAGACTATCACATTTGCTTTTCACTCAACGCATCACTCCCACCACTACATAGGGGTGACACCAGCTGAGCTGCTGATGTAACGACGTTTACGTACATGATGGATTGTCCAAGACCAGACGTGGTGTCGGTCGTGCATCAAAATCAGTGGAAACAGAGACTTCATCATAGACAAACATGCATACAGCGCTCTATATAACACAGGGACCGGTGTTTGTGAAAACTTGATCGCGGAAAGGCTTGGCTACCAGGAGGTTCCCAAAATTGAGGACCATTGTCCTTCAAGATCAAACTCGAGGACAATCGAGTCGTCTCGGAGGCACCTTGATCATGTCGGTATCGGTCTTGTGATCCTGTCATCTTCACAAATGATGCTCACCACTTCCTGAACCTGTGAAGAGCGACAGTACTGCAGATGGTACTGCACACTCCCTGAGGCTGACCCCAATAATGCTGTTGCAGCCACTAGTGGGGCCGTCTGTCGGCTTTGTACCCCGACGATCATCCAGAGTTCCAAAGGCACCTTTCCGCCTCGTTTGTAGCCAATACTCACATGTTCATGATCTTTTTATTATTTTATTTACTAGTGTCTGATTACTCTTTTGTTCATCTTTAATGGCATTTTTCACACTTAATGGGAGGGGAGATGTCATGTATTCATATGCGGATTGACGCGGAAATGCGGACATCGCGAGGCGGGAACACAGCTGCGCATGACGAAGCTGAGCCAACTGGGTGTGGAGCACAATGAAGACTGATGGTGCACTCAAACTGCTTTCCTTGACCGATGCATGACACGCCCGTCATCCTTCTAAGGTTGGCTGAATGAGTACCAGTGCACAAGTATAGGGGCACAGCATCAGCGGCATATTTGTGCCCAACAAATGATAGCGACCTGGCAGCCAAGCTACCATAACTCAAGAGAAGGAAAGAAGAAGGAGGAGAGAAGAAGAAGAATTTCTCTTTGATATGATCTTTTTGTTGGAAGATATTCATTGTACCAAAAACTATTTAATTGTCGTCCATTTGTCGAAATAGATGTCGCGGTCTGTACCCGTTAATACAGGATTACTAGAGCCAGACTATTTTGTCCTGATGGCATGGTCCAGATGATCTTTTGATGCACTGCATTCAGTATTACTCGATCGTTCTCCAAAGGTCACCAATGAGCCAAATCAATGCAAACAAACACGGAAAGCAGACAGCTGAAACACGCTTTCTTACCTTTTAAAGGTTATCTTTGAAAAGCAAAGTTCAGGGTAGAGAGTCGACAAGATGCTATCATAATGAACAACACAAGCGAGTCAAAAAGACACAAGAGAATGGGGATATGCAAACTTATATACAAGGAGGACAAATAAATGCAAAACCTAACCCACTGGGAACCACAGATCACACTTACACAATACAACAAGACAATAATGCAGGCGGGATCCCTTTGTCTCTACATGCACAGGGTGATGCAGGACTCGATGCAGTCTGCTTTAGAAACCAGGAGCAAGACGAAGCAGTGACGATGGGCCGTCCGAAAGATGAAGGTGACAACAGTCGCCGGCAGCATTGGCCAAGCAATGAGCGGCCTTCAACCAGGCCACGTGGTCACTTTGGACCTTTTTCGCAACGAGGCTCCTGGTTGGCACTCTTCTTCCTCCTCCAAGTGCTGAGGTCTCTTCCCCTCTCGAAAGGCACGGTGATACGAAGTTGGCGTCTATCCCAAACTTCCACAAGACCACAATAATTTCTGCTCACGAAGCTCCTCCACCAGACCACTTTGCTCGAATTCCTTTCCACACGGGCCTCCATTGGTTCTCTTCTCGTGGACTCACTCTCTTTTTCCTCTGGGGAGAGTCTTCCTGTGGAGTGGTGCTGCTTTATGGGGGTGCGCCCAATAAAAATAAATCGGTCTTCCCGTTTCTTCCGGCTCGACAGCCCACGTCAGCCACAATGCCTGGCAGAACAAGCCAAAGAAATCGACCAAGTTGCGCATGTGACAACGTGTTGCCTCTGCAAATGGAAGTCCTCACCCTATAGCCATGCCTACATACAAGAGGTATTTATGCATACACAATTAATCTGTCTAACCTGTCTATTAGTACATCTATCCTCTCTTTCTATTCTTCTTTCGGCTAGTCTTCTCTGTTTACGGGGTCGCCACAGGAGACGGATCAACCGCTCTGTGTTATGTCTGCGATAATGATTTTGCATAGTGTTTTTACGCACGGATGCCTTACCATGACCGCACCCTTGGACACCTCTTACGACAACACGTAGGATATGGTACTCTACCTATTCTAAACCGGAGGACTAACACCGGGCCCAGTACAACTGCGTATTTTATCATTTCGCTCGACTACGGTAATGTGTGTATAGGTGAGTTTCAACCTCCCTGGTAGTACTTTCATGTACCATTGAGTATCGACCCCCTTCATCATAAATTATTTATTTTTATCTCATATATATATGATATATGATAGTTTGTATAATCAATCGTAAGTATTTAATGTGCCCAAGTGTTCCACGGGGCTTGAACTCAGGACCTTTTGTGGGTCCTAAGCCTGCTCTCCTCCTAACCACTGCCGCCACACTTCGCTTATACAGAGTACATACGCTACCTTTTTCATTTGCATAATGTGCTACACAATGACAGTACTTGTGATATGCTCCACTGTTTGTTACATGGCGATCTTAGACCTACTCAAAACACACGGACCATACTGACACATGCCACAGTCTAGCTTATGAACCACCCCTTCACACGTAATCATTATTATATACAGCAATTTCCCACGGAGTTAATATGTCGTGGAAAATTGTCAATTTAAGGTTGCCCTTCGTAAAGATCAAAATTTTTGAGGTTTCACAGTCAAGAGGCAGCGTGATATATTCATCTGGAACTCACCTAATGAAAATTGAACAAATGACAGGTCATGCTTGTTCCACACTAAACTATGTCTGTCCCACTCTCCCTTAGAATAGATGCTCTTTTCATACAGATGTGGATCCTATCGAACTGAATCGACGGATGGGGAAAAATAAAACGTGCAGAGACGACACCAGGGGTACAGTCGACAGGCTTCAGTGGGTCCCAAGCACGTTACCACGTGCAGATGTTCAATATAAACAAATGTTTTAAACCATCTATGTTGATTATTTCACATGCAGACACAAAACACACACATCAGATTTGGGGTGAAATGCTCCAGATACTCCTTGTTTTTGAGTACGTGAATCATACAGAAAATGTGGTTGGTGCCACTGCGAGAACAATAGGGATGGGAATGGAGTTAGAAACTTCGCGAGGGCCGACAAGTCATGTAGTGCTGAACTGAGGATGGATAAGGGCCGAGTCTGTACTTGCTGACTGAGAATGGAAGGGCCGAGTCGTGTAGTTGCTGAATTGGTGAATGGCCCGAGTCATGTGGTTGCGAATTGGGGATGAATGCTCGAAGTCGTGAAGTTGCTGAATGGGTTGGGAGGGACCCGAGTCGTTGCAGTTGCTGAATTGGGATGAATGCCGAAGTCGTTGTAGTTGGCTGAAATGGAGTTTGAGGGCCGAAGTCGTGTAGTTGCTTGAAATGGAGTTGGGAGCCGAGTCTGTGTATGGTGCTGAAATGGGTTGGGAGGCCCGAGTCGTGCAGTTGTGCTGAATATGGGATGAATGGCCCGAGTCGTGTAGTTGCTGAAAATGCGAGTTGGAGGCCCGAGTCGTGCAGTGGCTGAATTGGGATAATTGGCCCGAGTCGTCGTAGTGCTGAATGGAGTTGGAGGGCCGGTCATATGGTTGCTAATTGGAGTTGGAGGCCGAGTCGTGTACTTGCTGAAATTGGGATGGATGGCCTGAGTCGTGTCTGTGCTGAATGGGGATGGATGGGCCGAGTCATGCAGTTGCTGAATTGGGGATGGATCGCCCGAGTCTGGGCGTTGCTGAATTGGGGATGGATGAGCCAAGTCGTGCAGTTGCCTGAATTGGGGATGGATGCCCTGAAGTCATGTCGTTGCTGAATGGGGATGGATGGGCCAATCGTGTACGTTTGCTGAATTGGGGTGGATGGGGCCGAGTCGTTGCAGTTGCTGAATGGCGGGATGGCCGGAGTGCTGTGCGTTGCTGAATGGGGGATGGATGGGGCCGATGTTGTGTAGTTGTCTGAATTGGGGATGGATGGGCCGAGTCGTGCAGTTGCTGAATTGGGGATGGCATGGCCCTGAGTCGTGTCGTTGCTTGAATTTTGGGGATGGATCGAGTGCCGAGTCGTATGTAGTTGCTGAATTGGGATGGATGGGCCGAGTCATGTAGTTGCTATTTGGCGATGGATGGGCCGAGTCGCTGCAGTTGCTGAAATTGGGGTATGGATGGCCCGAGTCGTGTCGTTGCTGAATTCAGGATGGATGGCCTGAGTTCGTGTCGTTCTGAATTGGGGATGGGATGCGGCGATCGTGCAGTTGCTGATGCGGGATGGATGGCCGGAGATTGTTGCCAGTTGGCTGAATTGGGGTGGATGGCCGAGTCGTGTCGTTGCTTGAATTCGCGGATGGATGGCCCATGAGTCGTGTCGTTGCTGGAATTGGGGAGGATGGGCCGAAGTCGTGCAGTTGCCTGAATTGGGGAAATGGATGGCCGATCGTGCAGTTGCTGAATATGGGGATGGAGGCCCGGTCGTGTCGGTTGGCTGAATGGGGATGAGATGGGCCGCATCGTTGCAGTTGTGAATTGGGATGGATGGCCCAAGTTTCCGTGTCGTTTGCTTGAATTTTTAGCGGGAGGGATGGCCCGAGTCGTGTCCGTTGCTGAATTCGGGATGGGATGGCCTGAGTCGTTTGTTGCCTGAATTCGGGATGCATTGCCCAAGTCGTGTCGTTGCTGAATTTGGGGATGGATGGCCCGAATCGTTTGTTGCTGAATGTGGGAGGATGGCCCAAGTCGTTGTCGCTTGCTGAATGGATGGATGCGCCCGAAGTCGTGTCGTTGCCTGGAATTGGGGATGGATGGCCAAGTCGTGTCGTTGCTGAATTGGGGATGCGATGTCCCGAGTTGCGTAAGTTGCTGAATTGGGGATGGATGGCCCGAGTCGTGTCGTTTCTGAATTTGGGGATGGATGCCCAAGTCGTGTCGTTGCCTGAATTGGGGATTGGATGGCCCAAGGTCGTGTCGTGCTGAATTGGGGATGGATGACCCAAAGTCGTGTCGCTTGTGATTGGGATGGATGGCCCAAGTCGTGTGTTGCTGAATTGGGATAGCATGGCCCAAGTTCTTGTCGTTTGCTGAATTGGGATGGATGGCCCGAGTCTGTCATGCTGAATTGGGCATGGATGGCCCGATCGTGTCATGCTGAATGGAGGATGGCCCGAGTCGTGTCGTTACTGAATTTGGGATGGCAGGCCCGATCGTGTCATTGTTGAATTTGGGATGGATGGCCCGGAGTGCGGTCATGTTGACATTTTGGGAATGGATGGCCGTAGTCGTGCAGTTGCTGAATTGGGGATGGCATGGAGCGAGTTGTGCATGTTGCGAAATTGGGATGGCATGCGCCCGTAGTCGCTGTCTATTGTGAATTTGGATGATGGGCCCGAGTCGTGTCATATGCTGAATTGGGAATGGATGGCCGAGTCGTGTCATTGTTGAATTTGGGTATGATGGCCCGAGGTCATTTCATTGCTGAATTGGGGATGAGATGGCCCGAATCGTGTAGTTGCTGAATTGGGGTATGGATGGCCCGAGTCGTGTCGTTGCTGAATTGGGGATGGATGGCCCGAGTTCGTGTCGGTTGCTGAATTGGTAGTTGGAGGGCCGATTCTTGTGGTTACTGAGAATCTTTACCCTTTTTGGAATGTTTGCCGATAGTTTCTGTTCCACCTCAAGCTGAAATATTTTGGCAATCTTTATGTGTTAAAGCCAAACAGTGCATCTTAACTTCTCAAAAAACCTGTTTCAATTCCCTTTGCAAAATGAATTCTTAATTCCCTTTACAGAAGCAAAATATTATTTCAAAAAACACAACAAGCGAAGTAAGAGAATTGAAACGAGGGAATATTTGAATTATAACGAGTAAGTGACTCGATTTGCATTCTGTTCTCCCAGTCCGTGAGTTGTGCTATGCTTATTATTGATATTTGGTACTTTATTTACCCTATACACACTTAACCAGCCCCTCTGTTTTCCACTACCTTTTCCTGGACACCATTTCCTTCATTTAAACCACTTCAGGCTGAAAATACCCCTACCTTAAAACTGTCCACTCACCTTTTTACCCTCAAGCTATATGGTCATTTGGTCCATGGTCCTTGGATACATTTGTCCATTCTGCTGAAAACCTTTTTCCTGCACCCATCCTTGCCCACACCCTTCATTTATCCTAAGCATCTCTCAGATCACCTCATAATCACTCCCTTTCCAACTGTATAATGCTTTACGAATTTGAAGATGTTGCACATGAAATACATATATTCAGTCAAAGTATCATAACAGGGAGGAAAAAATACGAGCTGCATGTTCATTATCTGATACCCATCATCTTTCGTAGGCAGCTTGTGGATGCCTGGTTGCATCATTGCGGGAGCACGGCTGTGTCACTGGATGCATGCCCCCCCCCCCCCCCCGTTTCCAGTAAGATGCGTAGGCGAGAGCGGGGAGCATTGGGGACACTATTTTTCGTTTATGGCACCGACTTGCGGTCCCATACACGGGACTTTTCAGCTTCACGTTTGGTTGTCAATAAAAACCCATTGGTCTTACCCTACAAAAATATATAATTAGAAAACATTTGCCTGGGACTTTACTGGAGTTCTGGGGTAATGGACCAACTTTAGCAAATTTTGGGGTGACTTGGGACAATGTCGGAGACATGGACATGCAGGGTGGGAGAAAGGGCCACAATAAAATCAACAATAAAGAACATTGAAGTTGAATTGTTATGAAACACAAACGTTCCACGCAAGTTTATAACTGTGTGTACGGATCTAGAGATCCCTCACAGGTGCTCCATTCATCCGTTTAACGGAACGTTCTTTTGCAGAAACACGAGCCGGGCGGATGGCGGGCCAACAGCGTTGCGACACCCTACTGCAATTCCTGTACAGGTGCAACTCTTCTCACCCGGTACCTGTCCAACCTGTTTGCTATCTTCAAGAACAATGACCGTTGTATCTTCTGTACAGTGGTAAAATCGATCGAATTGGAAGTCTTGGGTTGTCGTTTGAAGAAATCCAGTGAACCAGTCACGCCCAGCCATTTGTTCTTCGTCCCACTTATTCTGCATGCGCGGCCATTCCTTTGAGCCAGGTTTGAAATGCTTTTCTGGCCCACCCTTGTGGTGAGGCCCGTGGAACATTCTGGAAGGACACGGTCCAAGTAAGCCTGCAAGGACTTTCCTTGGTTTGCCAGGCCAAAACTTGACTCTCCGATAAAAAGTTGCTCCATTTTAATCCGGGCCTTTCTGGAACTTGTTCACGTATCTGGACAGAGTCGTCTTCCGGTCTTGCCATTTTTCTTGGTGACCTTAAGGACGCTAGGAAGGAAGAACAGCCAGAAAGAAAAGGAAGCACAGGTAACTATTTCTCCATTTTTTACTCATGGAAGGACAGCTTCCTTCATGACATTTTTGGCTACAGCCATGGTCAGTTTTTCCGCTTGTAATTCCCGTGACGTTATCAGTGCAATGAAGAAAAGCAACTTTGTCAAGTCATGTGGAGCAAAGCCTTCTGAAAATTGGATTCTTATCATTTAATTAGAATTATACTTCAAATGTAGAATGCACAAAGTATAATATAAGAATAGCTGTTCAGTTCGAAAAACAGACAGGTATAACATTGGAAATATATATAATATATATATTATAATATATATATATATATATATTTATATATATATATATATATATTATATATATATATAAACAGGCGGAGAATCGGGACATGGGGACAGATGGACCACTATCATCCCAATTCTCCCCAGGGGTAGAATTTACAAAATTGGCGCGACAGAAAAGACAGGAGTGAAACATAACCTCTGGCCACCTTCGGTTATCACAAGAGTAAGGATTTGAAAGACACCAAGTCTGAGCGACTCGCACCTTCGACGCTCCCGTTTGCCTTCAGAGTAAATTTGTTGGCTGCACTCCTGCTAATAATGAGCAGCCTATTGTGATGTAACGTCCGACATGCTCATTCGCTTTCTCATTTTGTGTTATGAATCCAGAATCAGAGGGATTCAGTGCATCAAAATCCCAAATTTTATTTGGTCTGATTCCCTGTGGGCTGAAACAGATGTTGCATTACAAGAATGCATCACAAAAATAACACAGCAACATAACAACAACAGCAACTGTGCTAACCCATGTCCTGCATTGCAGACAACTCTTCTACAATACATCATTTCCCAAAGACAACACTACATTCACATCATTATTTCTGATTTATTATTATAAAGAAACCATTGTTGAGCGGGATCATAGCGCGTTGAGGATAGCCTCGACCCTAGAGGTATGCACGTGCTGCCTGTGGGGCTGTCTGAAGCTGGGTGATCTCGGCCTGGCCTATAAACTGTCATCCCTGGTGTTTTTGCATGTATGGCGAGGCATCAATGCGTGCGTGCCGTCCTTTCGGATCGACATCAAATCAGTTTGTCCCTCCACTTTGCATTAGTTAGATTCATTCCGTATCCACACATGGCTGTGGATTGATGGTTTGCCATCATTGCTGGTGGCTGTGGATTGTGCTACTAATGCAGTGCCACCATGTAGTCAGGGCGCGTAGGATGTAATTTGTTTCGGATGCTGAAGCAAACTTCGCCTACTCTTACGTTATGACGCCATGGGATCTTAACATCCATACTAACTAAATTCCGGCAGACGGGATCCCAGTTTACGTCCATCCGAGGAAGGCACACACGTTCATGAATCGCTGGGAAAGACAGTTTATAACCGTGTTCGAGATTCTAACCCAGGCTAGGACAGTCTGTAGAGGCTGTGTATACCCAAAGGCTATCCTACACAGCCTTGATGTGTTTATAAATTAATAAGCACTAAAGTTCGTGGTGTTGAAACCTGGGCATGTCCAAGAGAAAAAAACTCTTGTTGGGTTTTTTTTTCTTTAGTTCCAGAATTGACGTGTCAATTAACAGCTCAAAGAACCCACAGGAAAGGGCGAGAGGGCGCTTTCCTTTTGTGCAAACACCTAAAGGCTTGTAAGGAGAAGTACAGTATGTTGGAGCAAAGGTCAGGGAGAAAGCCTTCTTGTAGGATATGCAGGACATGTGGTGACAAAGAGAGGCAATGGTGCCGACTCGAATTGGGCACAATAACATCAATAGGTTTTGCTTAAGTTGGAAAATAATCTGTACCTCGTTGTGCTGCCGAGATTTTTCACGAAGATTCAGATTCCCCAATGTGGAAGCTCAAAAACGAGGACGTAAAATTTCTCAACAAAAGCCGAGCTTCTTAGTAAGTGATTAAAACACGTTACGACCGATGGAGCAATTGACAAAAGGCCACAATAAATACTTCTTCAACAAGTCAAAAGTTTTTCTTTGAAAACTTAAATCCATATCCTCTCGCAGTGCGATTTCACTATCCTCGAGAGGCGCGTGGAGATCCACGAAGAACAGCCTGGACGTTTCCCTTGTTTCAGAAGAATTCTTCTTGATACCTGTTCGGATATATTCCAATGATTAAAATTGGCAAAAAGGCCTGTTAAGAACAAGTTTCTCCATTTCAGAAATATCCACTGGACCAAAAAAAAAATGTTTCCACGCACGTACGATATTTCAACCGAAAACAAGAAAAGAGCACTCAGAGATTGCAGACCTTTGCCAGATTGCTTTGTGTGGTTTGTCTTTTGTGCAAATAAACGAAGGATGTACTCAAGAGCATGAGATTGAGGAGATGAAGGAAGTTGGTTCACAAGTGTGGAAAAAGTAGGAACGAATGAGTGGAGGTGTGCCGTGACTCTGGATTTTGGGGTTTTCAAAAGGAGGGGAAAGTGTAAGTGATTGTGTTCAATCCTGAACAAATTACAAAACTTTGCATGACTACTTGCTGCCCCTTGAGCCCAGTGTATCGCTTGCCATGGCAGGTTCTGAGCAACAAGGAGCCGCCGAGAAATATTTATGTAACTAGAGAAAATAAAGAGAAACGACAGACAGAGAGAGAGAAGAGGAGAGGAGAGGAGAGCATAGATAAGAGAAGAGAAGACGAGAGAGATGAGAGAGAGAGAGAGAGAGAGAGAGACAGCAGACAGACAGACAGAGACAGAGACAGAGACAGAGTCAGAGACACACATCTCATGTCAAGAGTAGATGCATAATTTGTCCTTCCATCAATCTTGTTTACCCCGTGTTCCCCGCCCATCCCTCTCCCTTCCACAATCTCCCTATGTCTCTGTTCACAACTGTTTTGTGCTTCCCTTTCCCACCCCTCTTGTCTCTGCTCGCCCTTGGCTTATACATTCTGTGTGTTAGCTCTTATAGGAGCTTTGACATTGTATATTGAATTTTAAAAAATCATTTTCTATGACTGAGCTGGATTGTGAAATTTTCATTTTTCTTACTTTTTTCAATCTGGCGTCCAGGTTGTGTGCGAGTGCGTAGGCCTGTGATTGGAGTCACAATTCTTCCTTTTGTGCCAAAATGTCGAGAGCCATTTGCAGGCCCAATGCCTTCAATCTGTTGCGGTCGAGTGCTGAAGTCATTGTACAGTGATTTCAGAAATCGTCCTGGGTAACAATGAAATCTCAACATGTGGCGATAAGGATTGAAACAATAGAAGGTAAACAATGTACACAATCAAAATAGAATCATCAATATATGTTTAAATATAAAAACATACATGTGATGAATAATCTAGACGTTGCATGATTGAAATCAAAATTAAAACCAATTACTGCACCGTAGTTCCAAGAAGGAAGCCAGGACAAAAACAATGTTTTACATCATATAAACACCACACACACACACTGTGCGCAAACACACACACACACACACACACACACACACGACACACACACACACACACAATACAAACACACATTAAACACCACACACATAAACACACACACACCACACACAATACACACTACACACACACACACACACACACATTCAAGATACATATATAAACACAACAACACAAACACACCACACACACACACACACACACACACACACATATATTTATGTCTGGTAATTACTTACAAAGCTATTTTTATTTGGAAGTTATAACCTTATAACTTGTAAACAATTTACTGATATCCCAACTGTCCGGATCATCAGCTGGACACCGTATATCAGTCGAGGTTCATCCTTTCAGCCAGAACCTTCTCCAAACGGCTGATCTACAACCCTGGTCGCAGTCCACATCAGTAGATTACTCACATCAATGATCCAACAACCTCAAAGTTTGTTCCAGACGTCAGTCAACACAGCAATGCAATATCCTCATTCAAAACTTATTCAATTAATTTATTTATTTAAAGTTATTACTACATTTGAATAACTTTAATCATACAGTCCTATATATGATAAAATAACGAACAAACACTTTACCTTGTAGACCATGTCATTACACAGCACCTCCATCTAAACATGGACTCAGTTAAAAAACGATCCCAATAAAGCAACCCCCCCCCCCCCCCCCCCCCCCGGCTCCTCTTGTCTCTACCCTTCCTTCTGCGTTATCATAAATCAACCGGGTTCAAAGGTTAGAACACCCCCATTTTTCAGTCTTTTACTGATTTCAAGCAGTTTCCAAGGTCAGTGAATAACCTGGACATGGTAACAAAGCTAAGTGGGAAACTGCAGGTGAAAAAAAAAGCTTAGGTTACCAAAAAAACCACTGGAAAAATAATGTAATTTTCAGAGTTGTAACAAAAACTTTTTCAGGGACAAGTAATGGGTGAGCACACTGGCAGTTCTGCAGCAATGGAAGAAATTAAGCTTAGAAAGTTGATGCAAAAATTCCTACAGGGTGACCCCACTTTTGTTGATTTTACAAACTCTGTGTGTATAAATAGTGTTTGTGAACAGACTTGTGTTGCTGCACCCTCTGAAGCATTATTTGGACCAATATTGCACTGCAGAAGTAGGAATTGCCGATCATAATGACGGTGGAAAGACAATTAAACAAAGGAAGACAGACAGACATTACAAATATATACAAAACTTCTCATCTTGTATATATGTACTGTATGTTTGTATGTTCCAAAAATGCAGCCAAAATGGGGACACGATACGCAAAAATCTTTAGGGCCACCTTATACCTTCTTCTGCCGGTGTGCGAGTCATCAATTTCGTTAAAATCTCGGCAACGAACTAAACTTATTATTAAAAAATCATAATTCCCGATCCGTCAAGTAGTCTTCAGCGGGAGAATTTGATCAATGCAAACAACCTCAGTCCCAGTTTAGTTCACTTGGAGCTTTCCTTTTTATTTTAAAATGATTTTTTTTATCAACCACTGTCCACCAACGAACCCAACGGTTCACGGGTCGCTCCAGTAACCCATTAAAAGGGAGGTCTTTTCTTTAGAGAAATGTGCAAGTAAGCCACCGGTGTCAGTAGGTTTGCAGTTCCACACCATCAAAAGGCACTTGGAAATGAGGGAATTCCTGACAGAAGAGGTCCCTTGCAGACCAAAGCCACATCACATCAGAAGACAATTTCTGAGAAGTAAAGCTTGCGTATAGGGGCTCTATCAGGACAGCAGCTTCAAGCACAGCTTAACCCCTGGTCGAAAGGAAGTCTCCAGTTTAACTTGAAAAAGATTCGAGCTGCAGGTTTGACAGTCGGAGTGCAGTCAAGCAAAGCCATACTAAGTGGCAAAAATGAAAACAGAGGCGCCTGGCCATGAAGCACTGCCTTGGACTACTGAAAACTGGAAGAAGGTCTTCTTGGATCCATGAATCAAAATTTGAAATCTTTGGTTCACTCACGCAGGTTTGTATGCCGTCGAGTCAGTGAAAGGATGGTTCCTCAATGGTGACACCAACTGTCACACATGGAGGAGGAGCGTGATGACCTGGGCTCTTTCTGACCAGACGATAGCGATTGCACAGAGTATGGCACCCTGAACCAAGGGCTACACGCATTTTGCAGCACAATGCAATACCCTCTGGTCTACTCCTATTCATCAGTGTTCATCCTTACAGCAAGATAATGACCCAAAACCACCCTACTATGTCAGAAAGAGAGTATCAAATGGGTTTCTAGCATCCATTCAAATGACCCAATGGGGCCACCAAGGAAAACTCTCTGAATCAAGCCCAAAAACCCCAATTAGCGAGACCTGATTTCCTCCCCCTCCATACAAAGTGAATGAGCGAAAACTTTCATCTCAAGTAACCAAAAGCCCAAAATTGGAGACTGATTTCCTCCCTCTCCAAACAAGCTAATGTTTAAATTGAGACTGTCTCAAGCCCCAAAAACCCCAAAATAGGAGGATGATCTCTGCCATTGAGCAAATGTTAAACTGAGAACTTACTGATTAACCACTTCTTTCCTTTCATTTTTCATTCCAA
>CM068963.1:9776728-9796768 GCA_035128595.1 Eptatretus atami
ATAAAATTAACATCATCCTCAAACTTCTGCTTATAAAAACAATAAAAACTTGAGTATTTCTTTTTAGAAAGGAATGCTCTATCAAACCTGACACATAAAAAACTTATTAAAAAGAGTTAAAAACCTTGTCAATCACTTTGAAGAGTGAATCCCTCACAAGTACTAAATCCAAATTTCTATATAAAGTTTAAAAAAAACATCAAAAACTTCAACTGACGTGATATTGAGGTATCTAATTCTATCTAAGAACACTAAAGAAGAATTAATGTTCCAGAAAGTGTTCATACCAGAATTCTTCTCAATCGCTAAACAATATATCCCGAACACTTCCCTAACAACTTGTAATCCTGAGTTAACTATAACCAATAACTGTTTGGTGGAACACTGCCTGGCACCCGCTATAAACCTATACTTGTACGTGTTCTTTTGAAGATTAGGGATCCAGAAAAGTTGAGGAATACAAAGATTTACCTCTTTACATTTAATACCGAAATAATAAACTAAAACTTCCTGATGCTCAGAGATAATATCTTGGAGTGACTTGTGACAAGGAACATATGTGCTATTTCCTATACTAGTGAAAGTACCCGTATCAATGCCTAACTCTCTTAATAAAACTTCTACATAAAACTTTTTACAAACAACAACAAAATTATTAACAGTCTTATCCACTGGAGCTATTACGTAGCTATCATGGAGATCCCGAATGTCTTTACGAACACTCGGCTTGTTCAGCACAGTTTTAGACTAACCCAGTGAAAGCAAACCCCAATGACTAAAAAACTTAATCCTATTATCCAAGACTTCCACAACTCTGTTAAACCATGCATTAAAACCGTTTACAGATAACAAAATGTACACCAAGTTTAAGTTAACAAAATTAGAGACCGAATCCACAATTGAAGACCGAATGCAGCTCCAAGGTTGAGTTACTGGTTCCCGATAATTTGCTCCCATTTTCATCAGATCCCTAATTTCACTCTTACTAATTATATTCAAATCCCCAGAAACTACATGTCCACAAGGACCATATAAAAAAGGGGAAGACGAACATGCACAGTCGGTTTACAAAATGTCCTTTTCTATATCTGTCCTAAGAGTTTTAAGAAATTTACCAAAATTGAATAAGGATTGTACTATGGTCTTTGTGAAAGTGAAATAAACCTGCAATGGAGATCGCTCCCTAACTTTATCGGGTAATAAACTCTCTACACTAGTATCCCTAAAAATAGAATGAAGCCGAAACCTATCTACCTGCTTGCTGGAAAAATCACAAACTAAGAACTCGTGGATCCTATCAACTTTGGGAGTAGTCTTCTTCATCAGAATCCTGTTCCAAAAATCTTTGATAAAAAATGAACACATGTCAGATGAACTTGCACAACTCCGGAGAATATTAGCTAAGACTTGTTTGGAACATGACCTACGAAGAACACAAAAACCATGAAAAACCTTTCCTTCATAAGTTTATCAATTATTATCTCTGAAATTTCCATTTTTGGAGCTGTACGACACCGACTACGATGCCCATGACCTCAGGGTCTCCTGATTGGATTAGCAAAATACTCATTACCACAAACATTACCTTGAGAAGCTGACCCAGTACCTTGTACCGTATCACTAAGGCCCAAAGGATAAATCGCACATCGTGTCCTGATCCAAAAATCCTCTTTGCGCCCGAGCTCAACATTACACTCATTTAATATCAAAATCATTAACATTAACTGAATCTATAATTTGAATAGAACAACTACTAAAAGCATGTCCAACTTCATTGAAATGATTATATGAATAAGTCTTAATACCAGACGATACGGCAGACCTATGTCCATTCAAACGTTTATGTAAACATTGAGGAGTTTTACCAACGTACTGCAATACACAATCTCCACAAGTGAGAAGATAAATAATGTACTTTGATTTACATCTCACCAAACATTCGCAATCAACAACAAAAGTCTTACCTGTCACATGACAAACAAAAGTTTCACAAAGTCTAAAAACTTTACAACACAAACATGTAGAGTAATTACACTTTTAAAAACAGCTTTACAAGTACTTGACAAAACATACTGACTCATTCTGATACTGTATGCTTTTTCGTTTTTCGTAAGCCTGACTTTATTGTCACGCACAGCCATTACCCCAACCATAAAACCGGATCAAAGTCAGCAGCTGCTGGTTTTTCGTAAACATGAGGGCAGACAGCTCATGCCACAATAATGAAGAGAAAAATAGGGTGCAGGTATGGGGGAGGGTTGGGGGGAGGGGTGGGGGAGGAGTTAAAAGAGGAAATAGGAATAAAGATGTCTGTATGTCTGTCTGTCTGTCTGTGGGTCATAAGCACCGCCTATTCTACAGGCCACGCCCTCCAGCCATCCAGAAATGACCACCATCTTTTTCTCTTCACGTAGCTCAGATTGTATTAAAAACCTCATGTACATTTGATGACTGAACAACGCATCTTCTACCATTAAATAAAGGTTTCCGTTTTGAGGGGAAAAAAGTAACATTTTGATTACAACTCAAACGAGGTAATGTGCATGTTTTGTCCGCAGCGATTGCGGCAGCTGTCTAATACACACCGCCCAATGAAGATGTGTTAATTCCCATATACCGAGGAAAGAAAATAGTGATATTTCATTAAAAAAAAAACTATGTGGGACGTCAAATGCAGTTACTTTTTGTCTGCGAGACAGTGACGTGCCACTTATAACTCAATGGTTGCTTACGTCATCAATGGTTTCTTCCTCATCAACAGTTTCTAATGGAGTGCTTGCTTGAATGCTTAAGCCACTTTGCAAGCGCTCTACAAGAAACTTGGTAACTGAACACACCCCAGATTCATGACATGGCGATGAGGATAAACATCTGTAGCATCATTATTTCAGCCATATCGATGAATTTGTCCCTCAAAGGGTTGGGTAGGAGGAGGCAGGGGAAGGAGTGGGGTGGGAAGAAGGACCCGAAGTTGCCCGGCAACGCCGGGTACCCCTGCTTGTTAATGATAAAAGCAAATCGTTGTGTTTAAACGTCTACTTCCCATGGTAGTCATTGAGTTTGAGGAGGAAGTAGTGGTGTTCCCATGCCAACAGATACATGAGGTGGATTTTTCTCTGACATATTCTCCGAAACAGCATGTTGGATGCCATTGGGTTGCTTTTTCATTTCAGCCCATATTTTCACAACTATAAGCTGGACGGCCTTTTTGGATGTTTCTCGGTGAGCTTTCCCATATGCTTGAATGAGATTCCAGCACAGCTTTTTTTCTATCGGCCATGGCTTTGTCGAGAAATCTCACTGTGAACTGGTGACTGAAGAAAAAGTGACGTCACTTACCTGAGAAGATGTTATATTTTGTACATTCATATCATTTAAATTTTACGATGTTATTAAAACATGTTTTGATATCGCCAAGATCTGTACAATATGACTACCTAGCTTTTCCACGAGCCTCGACTCGGTGTAGAAAAAAATAAAATAATTAATAATAATAATGAAATGTAAATTGTAAAAGTACAAAACAAATATTGTTGGTGGAGTTTTGACGACTATTCCATCATTGCTTTTTCCACAGACACTTAATCTCATTTGCAAATTTAATGAAACATACAGTATTTAGAAAGTATGACATCACTGCGAGTGATTAGTTCGATGATGTCATGACAGGGATTCCAACTGCTGCCTGGTCTTATTGACGGTCCACTCTACTGCCCTTGCTTTTTCAAAAAAAAGTTTGTGGTCACTGAAAAAAAGCAACAGAGTAAATATCATCCTAGGATTACGATATGAACTCGGGGTAGAGCGGTGTGTTCATCTAATGCTACATAATATTTTAGTGGGTGTCTGTTGAAACGTCACGGAGCATTACAGGGGGGTGGGGTGTCAGATTTGGGGGGAAAAAAATGCGTTTCATATTTTTGTGAATGGCTCCTGAGCTGACAGATAGTGTCTTTGGTTGCTCTGCAGACGTCCGGCAAATCCTGACAGCAAAATGAGCCAATCGTAGTGTCTTCTCATACTCTCATGTGAATGATTTAAATGGCTATATTTTGCAGAAGGCTTGGATTTTTGACGCTGTGAAGAACCCTTATACACTGCCATAAGCTGAAGAGGGTAGAGATAGCTGGACGAGTTCCTGTGGGAGATTTCTGAGTTGACCGTCTCCTTTGCAGGCCAGTTTGGGGATGTCATCTACCCAATGGGGTTATAGTTGATGGCGAGGCCCAGGAGCTAAAGAGATTGCAACTTTCCCAGAGGCTGACAACAGAAATAAAAGGAGGCATTTTCAAAACTATCCTCGTGGAGGAACAAAGTGAAAATGTGGAACTGTATACATGAAGATATGCTACGTTAGAAGATACGCTACATGTATATGACAAGGTTATTACTTCCTCTTGACCAGCAAAGAGGGGTGTTTCCACAGACAGCCTGACTGAGTTGTGAAGAAGTGGCTTCAACAGAATGGATTCACCTGCACAATGAATGATAAAATGGATTTTCAAATTATGAGGAGATATCATTGGTGTAGAGCAAGGACAGACTTAGTCTACCTTTCGGAATCCTGGATCCAAGACGTATAATCATGAGATAGAATGCCACCCAAAGCAACATATTGCTTGTGCGCCTGAAGAAAATCTGAGAGTCACTCTAGGAAGGGGCCCAAGTTGCCATTTTCAAACGGCTTTGAAGCAGGGCAAGGTATCACACGGTATCTAATGTTTGACATATGCTGAGTATGACTCTGCCCTGACCTTTTATTTGAGATTGAGGGTACTTTTGCATTGTAGACATCATAGAGGCAGAAAGCCCAAGGTGGAATGACCTGGGCAGAAGTCAAACTGATTATTTGAGACCACGCAGTTGGAGCAGAGATGAGACTTATAATCCACCGTAGTCAAATCGATTCCATTATTTTGCTGATGATGGGGGAAAATACTGACTAATTTGTAGTTGAGAGGGTCAGAGAGCTGGGGTAACACACCCTCCTTGCTTTGAACTGGGGTAACGTTGGCAAGTTTTCATAACAGCAGAGAAAGAGTAAACAGAGTAGATGAACAAGTATTGAGGATTATAGTGGTGAGGCCATTGGGTACAGTAAGTGTAGAAGTCCAGCAAGACTGGTTAGGAATCTCTCCATTTTGATGTATGGAAAACACACATGCTGAAAAGAGTGGTGGTTGGGAGGGGAGGATGGATACAGGAAGAGGGGGGTGGGTGGGGGTGCTGGACCTTGGATTTTTTCGCAGACAAAATTGAGGCACTCACTCTTAGCAGGAGGAGCATTCATCGTGCCTCTGTCCATCAAAAGAGAAGGAACAAGTGAGATGCATGTACATCGATAGGGTTCAGCAACTCACACCAAGTTTTCATGAATGGTGAGAGATCTGAGGGATTGGACTTCAGGTGAGCCTGATTTTGATCTCCACCGCATCTGAGAACTGAGCAATAATTGCAAAGTTCATGGAGGTCCTCATCAATGAGCTTAGCTTTCCAAGCGAAAAGGGCAAGCTGCTTTCGGGAAATTATCTCATCACACGAATCATTGTACCAGGAATGGGATTTGGGAAATCGCAGCAGAGGGTGAGAAGGTATTACGTGATGAAGGAGAGGAAGTAGACAACAAGACAAATGAAGGAGAGGAAGTAACAACATTGACAACCACATTCACTTTTTACATTGGAAAGGAGGCAATTACGATGGGATCTCATATAAATGTTTAAAATAATGAGGGGTGTGCACAAGATGGGTGCAGTGGAGTTTTTCAGCAGAGTAGACATTGTTAGTACCAGGAGCCACAGCTTGAGGGTCAGGAAGACGAGAGTGAGGACAGTTTTAAGGAAAGGGTCTTTCAGTCGGAGAGTGGTTAATATATGGAATGGCCTCTCCGGAAAGGTAGTGGCAGTTTAAATTTGAATTAGGTAGGTACCTCGATGCATTGGAGATAGAGGGGAATGGAGATATTGGCAGGACTTGTCGGTAGTTTGTGTGTGGATGAGTGATGGATACTGGGGTTTGTGCAGCACAGGCCTGATGGGCCAAATGGCCTCCTCCTGCACCAAGGTTCCTTGTGTGAATCCGTGTGTGACAAGACAGTACCCATGCGGGAACTTTCAATGAGGAGGTCGTGCCTTGCTTAGTTTCTTTATAGCCTTTTGGAACCAAATATCAGAGCATAGCTTCTTGTCTCAGGCAAAGAAGGTTAGATGTGCCAATTCAACCACTGCTGCCTCCATTTTTTTTTTTTTTTTAATATTGAGAATATGAATTTGTTTTTGAGATTATAATAGGTACCGATTGGCACTGCAGCAAAACAGCTGCTCACCAACTGTTGTGAGAATGCACCACCCAGCCTTGATGAGCTATGTACAAGTAGAAAGTGAAAAGTAAAGTGCTGATGTCATATCATAATGAACAACTAAGATGTGGTTGGCTGACAGTAGCCTCATCCTAAATATAAAGGCTAATCTTAAATAATGGGACAATATACCGTGAAGCCACAGTTAAAACCATTCATAACACTTCTATGTTTTGACTTGAATGGGTTTGGTAACCAAGTGGTCACAAAATGTAGACCGATTGCTTTTCCGAAAGTCAACTGCATACCGCCAAACTCCTGGTCTGCCTGTTCACGTTCCAGTTTCATCAGGAGATCCACGAACCATTCAAATGATCGCTGGTCTCGATTTATCCACATGAAGTCCACCTGAAATCAACAAAATTGGTCATTCATTCACGATGAGGTCAGACAGGAGGGGCAATCTCGATTTTACCCACAAAATGGCACACTTCATGTGAGACACGGATAGGGGAAGACGTAAGTTACCTGTTCTTGTGCTCAACTGTGCTTGCTTCAGCTGACACTAGGTTTGTTTCCTCTTCATTTAAGAAATGATTTTGGAGATTTAGATTGATTTTACACTTGATGCTCATGTGGATAAATTATTTGGCATAAATTTGCATGAACCTAGAAATCTAATATTAGTTTTGTCAGTTGTTGGGATTGATTTTGTAAATGAGATGTACTTCTGCTCTGTGGTAGGAATGACAGATGTGTCCCCCAGGTGTCTTTGAAAGTTCGCTTATGAATGAACGTGTCATAGTTGGCGTTGTTGTGAAGAAGGACCGGAATGAAAGTAGGGAGTTTCCTGAAATGTCTTACTGATCACTTGGATGATTTTATTTTAAACACAAAAATATAATATATAAATCAGCAAGAGATTTCACCAAGAAGATTTGAGTTTAAACACAAAAGTATAAATATATATATATAGGTCCATGAAAATCATATATTTTCGTTATAAATACGGTAAATATAACTCATTGTAAGTGATTCTTGTAATATTTGTAGCCCTTATTGCAAACATCACAATGAGTTGTATTCACCATATTTTATAACAAACAAAAAAAGATTTTCTTGGACCTATTTATACAGTTGTGGCCAAACATATTGTCACCCTTGCACTTTTCTCAAATAACTCACAATTGTCTTTAAAAAAATAAGTTGAAATTGACAAAGTATTTTGTCTCCACAATTCTCCATTTCAGTGTTGATATGACAGAACCTTTGGTTTTGATTGAGAACTTAATATTTCTTTATAAATTAGAAAATAAAAAGAAATGGCATTGACAAAATTATTGACACCCTCGACTTAATATTTGGTATCACAGCCTTTGGACAAAATAACTGCAGTCAAGCACTTCCTCTAGCCATGAATGAGCTTCCTACACCTCTCAACTGGCAGTTTGTTCCACTGTTCTTGCACAAACTGCTCCAGTTCTCCCAGATTTGAAGGGCGTCTTCTCCCAACTGCTGTTTTCAGATCTCCCCACAGGTGTGGGGAGATCTGAACCATTCCTGGGTGCTTTCTGAAGTGTGTTTGGGGTCATTGTCCTGCTGCAAGACCCATGACCTTTGACAGAGACCCAGCTTTCTGACACTGGGTTGAACATTGTGCTCCAAAATGCCTTGGTGCTCTCCTGATTTCATGATGCCATACACACATTCAAGGCACCCAGTGTCAGAGGCAGCACAGCAACCCCAAAACATCACTGAACCTCCTCCATGTTTGACTGCAGGGAAGGTGTTCTTTTCTTTGAAGGCTTCATTTTGTTTTCTGTAAACATAGAGATGATGTGCTTTACCAAAAAGCTCTAATTTGGTCTTATCTGTCCACAGGACATTCTCCCAGAAGGATTTTAGCTTGTTCAGGTGTGTTTTGGTAAACTCCAGTCAGGCTTTCTTATGTCTCTCTCTCAGCAGTGGGGTTATCCTGGGTCTCCTACCTGGGTCTCCTCCCTTTCATGGAGTTGGCGATGGATGGTGCAAGTTGAAACTGTCATACCTTGTGTCTAAAGGTCAGCTTGAATCTGTTTGGCAAGTTGATGAGGTGCTTTCTCCACCATTCGAACAATCCTTTGCTGCAATCTTCGATCAAGTTTTCTCTTGTGGCCACGTCCAGGGAGGTTGGCCCAGTGCCATGGCCTTAAACTTCCTGATAACATTACGTACGGTGGACACAGGAACATCAAGGTCTCTGGAGATGGACTTGTAGCCTTGAGATTGTCCATGCTTGGCTACAATCTTGTGCTGACCTCCTCAGACAATTCTCTGTTTTTTTTTCTTTTCTCCATGCTCATTGTGGTACACACAGTGACACAAAACAGCAGAATGACTCCTTTTCTCCATTCGAACTGGTTGATAGAGTGATTTTTATATTGCAGGCACCTGCAACTCACCACAGGTGAATTCAATTCCAAAGTAAAGGAGAATCACCTGCTTGAAATGTAATTATTTTAACAACTTCTAAAAGGTGCCAATAATATTGTCCGGGCCATTTTAGGATTTCTGTGTGGAAATAGCTAAGATTTTGCATAATTTTCAGCTTTTTTTGTTTTGTTCCACTGCAAACCAAAGAAATACATTTAGTATGTGGATACCAAAATATTTTTTAATTTCAACAAATTTCTGGAAGAAATGGGCATTATTTGAAAAAAATGGAAGCTGCCAATATATTTGGCCACGACCGTGTATACTTTTGTCTTTGAAATAAAAACTTGTGACATCTCTTGCTGATTTATATAATATATTTTTGTGTTTAAAATAAAATTTGTTCGTATTTCAAAATGAATTCAAAAAGGCTATCATAAATATTATTGGGTTGTAGTTGATGAAAACACATTATTTTCTTATAATTTTCATCACCATCGAGAATGTTGATAAATAATATGTTGGGGTTTGGTTCTTGGGATAAATATCTCTGTTGAGTTGAGCAAAAATGATAAACCTCCCTTAGCATTCTGATTTGAGCTCCTCCTGAACCAGATATCTTTAAAATTGTCGTAAACACATTTTAAAATAGCACAAGGGAATATCATTCATAGGGGATATAAAGGGAAGGAATCTCTGTTCAAATGGGGGTATAAATAGGTGAGACAAAGAGGGTGGAGGGGTGGGTGGTCAGGGGTGAGGGTGGGGGGTAAAATAAAATAGGGGGTGGGGGGGTAAAAAAAAAGTTTTTGATGCATAGCTGGTGCATGGATGAGTGGAAGAGGTGGAGGAGGAGAAGGAGAAGTTGGTGCTGGAGATCTGTTTGTGAGAAAAATCTTTTTACTCCTTTTTATTGACAGGGTCAAATAGTTTTTCCCCGAGTTAACATGAAAGTCAATGGGGAAATGGGGTAGTCCGAGAACCAACAAAATTCCCCTAGTTTGGCCAAAGGTCAACAACTGAGGTGGGATTTCTAAAATCAAGTTTCATCCCATCGACTTGAAATTTGTGGAGGATTTGCATATCAGGTGACTGAATTCAACCACCAATATAGGCCAAAGGTCAACTTAGGCCAAATTTCTAAAATTGTCAATTTTCATCCGATCCACTTGAAATTTGAAGAGGAGTTGCACATTTGGTCGATCATTCAACCACAAATTATTTTTGAGGTCAAATTTATTTTATGCATTTCGCAAGTATCGTGCTATGCATGACACCTTTTTTGTTTGTTTGTGTGCAGGATATCGCAAAAAGTTGTGGACGGATTCAGATGGAATTTGGTGGCAGGTTGGGCATGTCACATGGCCAAAATGATGAGATGTTGGTGAAGTTTGGATCTGTATCCGTTACTAGAATTTTTAAAAGTGATTCTTCACCATTGAGAGATCGGGCCAAAAACGATATATAGCACGATATCTCAAAAAGTTGTGGACAGATTCGGACGAAATTGGTGGACACATTGCGTGTGTGACGAGGAAGACACATTCATTTTGGTGAAGACCTCAATCTAGATCCGACAATTTTTTAAAGTGAATCTTCCCCATTGAGAGATGGGGCAAAACCGATATATTGCATGGTATTTCAAAAAATTATTGGGTGACATATGTTCTACTGTATCAGGCATTGCATGGCGGAGGCATGTGCTCTACTGAGTGCCCTTCTAATTTGTTCTGTTATGTCCTGATCCATTCCGTGTTCTATCTCCTCCAGATGCCTCGACATTGTATACAAAAATGATCTTCGACCCACTGAGTGATTCATGTATCTCAGAAGGCTGAGTCTCATTATTTGCTTCTTGTCAGTGCAGGCAGGTTACTGGTTGTGCTGTTTTTTGACCCCTCTCTTCAGATGCTGTTCCACCTGACCTGTCCTCCCTTTGTTCATCTCGATCAAGCCCTCCAATTCACACATGTTCTTCCAGAAACCAAAAACCTTCCAGGTGCAAACTTGATGGTCATATGCTCATATCCCTTCCTTGAACCCATTTCTACCTCCGTTACTGAAGTTGGGTGGAGGTTATGTTTTCGCCTCTGTCTGTCTGTCTTTGAACAGCATATCTCAAAATGTTTTGGACAGAATCGGACGAAACTTCGTGGACAGGTTGGGTGTCTGACAGAACGAATTGATTCAATTTTGGTGAAGATCCAGATTCAGATCCGAGAATTTTTAAAGTGATTACTCACCATTGAGAGATAGAGCTCAAAACGATGTATAGCACAATATCTCAAAAGTTAGACTAATTCGGAAGAAACTGGGTGGACAGATTGGGTGACAAGGACGAATCGATTCAATTTGGTGAAAATCTGAATCTGGATCCGGATACAATATATTATATATATAAAGTGATTCTTCACCATTGAGAGATAGGGCCAAAAACGATTTACAGCATATCTCAAAGTTGTGGATGGATTCGGACGAAACTCGGTGGATGAGTTGGATAGGTGACAAGATCAAGCCGATCAGATTTTAGATATCCGGATCCAGATCTGGCCTATTAACGGGATCTCAGAAGGGAAAACCTATTGATGGGAAAACCTAAACTGTTCAGCATGGTTTTAAGGTATATGCACTCTACGAGTGCCGTTGTAGTCTCTCATGCTCTTCTCTCCAATCATTCAAAACTGTGGAACATCACTACTTCACATCCATCATCTTTCACACCCACTATTTAATTTTTCTGCATATCGTGGCTTCGTACCCCCTTTGTCTCCACTCACTGAACCATGTTGCATGCCACTTCCTTAAGTATGTACTGTTGTGCATCAATGTGTTGTTGTGCCCGTTTCTCTCTGCTCCTCTTTCAGCCTGTTGATCCACCACCCTCTGTTGTTTAGTTCTTCCCTGAGCTTCGACTCAACTTCCACTGGGAAGAAAGAAAATGCAAACTGCTGAATTTCACTTCACTGCGTGAAAACATTATGATAAATAGATTAAGACAAATAATTAATCTACATTTACTTTTCCAGCAGCCCCCGATTAATCCTACCTTGCTGTTGGGTCAGCTGGGGAAAGTTTTTGGCCAAGTCTTTCAGGAACCAGCTGGCCGGACTCGACTTTGACTGGATCGATCGAAACAGAAATTTGGAATTAGTTCAGGGTGCCGACAATAACTCACTGACTACTCACGAAGGACACCGTGGGATCTTTTACGTCCACCAACTAATGCTAGCAATTTATAGTACCAACTAATGCGAGGACACCAAATTTCATTTCCATTTTAGGGACGGTGCAATTTGTGATGTGAAACACTAAACCAACAATGTGTAGTTGGATCAGGAATCAAACCCAGATGAGACAGCTTAAGACAATGCGCGACCTCTGCTGCTGCACCATTCTTTTGGAGGCATGAATAATTAATTAATATGCATCTATATTTGAATAACTTATTCCATATAAATGATTGCATTGTGGGTATATAGATTACATATATATATATATATATATATATATATATATATATATATATATTATTTATTATAGAGGGGTGTGCTTTCACATTGTGTAAACATAAAACTCTGCTTCTCCATTGTCTCGGGTAGCTCACCTGCATTTGATTTTTTGGTTCACGAAAAATATTCACGAAAAAATAAGTGACCACTATATTCGTTATTGTTGTGTATCTGTCTGTCTCTCTGTCTGTCTGTCTGTCTGTCTGTCTGTCTGTCTGTCTGTCTGTCTGTCTGTCTGTATGTCCCGAGCATAGCTCCGTGGGTTTATATCCGATCCTGATAAAATTTTGGTGGAGGTTTATATCATGATCTAGTTGTGTTTTCCTGAAAATGGGCGTGGTGCGCCTATTATGGGCGGAGCCACGCCCAAAAACATGTGTTTTTAGGGGGTAGCCGATTTCAATTTGCATCTTCTCCGAGGGGTTTGTCGAATCTGACAGGGGTTTCGATATTTGGTTGCCCAATGGCACCTGCATAGCCCCACGGAGCTCGATTTTTCATTTTCGTCCAAAGGTCACAAGGTCACGAATTTGAAAATTGCGAATTTTGACATAAAAATCATACGACCGCCCAAACGTTGAGAGCTCGGATGACAATATTTTTTATGCATAATCTTGAGGTCATTCCCACCTAAAGTCTTGAAACCATTTTGCTCTATCTCGAACACCTTGCCCGTGGCGCCCCTTCAAGTTTTTTTACGCTGATTTCATCAAAGTATGGATAATCCGAGGAGTGCGAAATGCCATATAGCCTATATGTGTTATATTGTTCCTGGAATGTTCCAGAGGAAGTTTTGCACCAAAGGTCATAATCTTGACCTTTGACCTTTAAAGTTCACAAAGGTCAATTTTTCAAAGTTGTGGGAATCGAACGGGGTTTTCGACCTTCTTCGACGAACTAACTCCAATAAGCTATAGCACGTATCCTGTTTCCGTATTTTAATGTCCACAACATTGTTTTGTACCTTTAAAGGTTATGAAAGGTCAAATTTTTTAAGTTGTTGAACGAAACCGGGTTTTCGACATTTTGCAGCTAATAACTGTCACTCGTACCACATCATGTTGATCATTTTTATAACTTGGTCAAACATTATCACATTGTCTCATCCTTGACTTCTGAAACAATCTACATCGTCAAATACCGCTCGTGAACCATCGTCGTCGTCAGACTTGTCATTTATTTATTTTCATTTATTTATATTTTCATTTCTGGATGCTTTCCAATGGTTCTGTGATTTTTCATGGTGTATCAGCTTCGATGTCCGTCGGCACACAAAATTACAGCTTCATACATCATCCAGAGGTATAGAACTTAATATCCATCAGTCAGTGGTTCGATATACATATATATCCTGTTAGGAAAAAAGCAGAAGGGAATGGTGTATATTGAGATTGAAAATGTTCCTGATGTACATACCTCGAACCTCCTACATCCCAAATTGAGAATGATAAATGAAGTACTCAACAGGTAAAACTGCATACCTATTTCATGGGCTGCTGCCTGTCACCTTCTATACCACAGCCGGTGTATTTGGCTCTGTCCCCCAATGATGTGACGTCATGACAAAAGTAACCCACCAATTCCTTGTATAATATGAAACCCACCAAGTGCCAGTTTGAGACGGTCGGTGTTCAAGTGGAATGGAATAAAAGATTGTAATACATTGTGTTCGTTTTGTGAACAAGCTAGGTTTGTTCAGAGACGCTTTTATCGTTACCTTGCGCAGATTCATGTCTTGGTCTTCCATGCTCTCAAGCCAGGAGTGTGAGCAGCTTGGACAGTTCTGCTTCCGTATGTTGTACCTGAAGAACATGCGACCCCCAGTAATGTGATCACTTGATGTGTAAGAAATTGGTTGTAGTCAACATTTGTCTGATCCACTGATCATATATAGTTCTTATGGGTATACAAGAAGACTTTAACACAGGAGTTAACCATTTGGCCCATCATGCATGTGGCGTATTCACACCCCATTAATGCTTTTGTACACAAGGTCAAGAGCCGTGGAATAACTACAACAAATATCAGAACAGCACAGAACAGGGGGAAAAATAAACACACCATGGAAACACCAACATGTGGGTAGAGGGATACAATCGAGGGACACTCGGAGAAAGAATATGAAAGGGGAAGAATAAGAGCAACAGGTAGAGGAGGAGGACACAGGAGATGAACAAGCTGGATAGAAGCTCAAAGGCAGTAAGAAGGTGACTGAAAGTAGAGGAACAGACAAAAAATGGAAAGGTGGGTTGAGGGAGAGGGGTGAAAATGCAATGACTTGGAAAGGAAGAGGTGGGCTTGGGGGAGCCTTAATCGGGGGAGAAAATATCATGTGTTTTGACAATATTGACCTCAGGAGGAAGGGAACAGCCATCTTGAAGCCTTGGAGGCGAGAGAGAAATTGAAGACTAAGGAAGTTGGTTCCACGGGTGACAAAGAGGAACAAATGAGTGGAGGTGAGCAGTGAGCTTGGATTTTGGAAGTTTCACCAGAAATGGGTTACTGGCAGACTACGTGCGCCCTGCAGAAACCTTGGGGGAGGGGTAGGGGAGTCAGCATGGGACGGACAGAGGGTTATCGTCGATAAAAGACAGAGAGAGTCCACAAACCCATCTCTGATGCAGGAGGAATTCAGCTTCATCATGAGGGATTCCTGTGATTTTGAGGACCTTTGTTTCCATGATATTGATAGGTAAAAGGAGTGAGGCAGAGGCACCAGCCCAAAGGGGAGAATGGTACTCCATCACAGTGCAGGTCAAGGTCTTGTATGGTGTTAAAATTCCAGATTTTCCAAGAAAGACTTGGCATGAATGTAGACGTCCAGTCGGCGGCTGGCTTTGGGGGCCAAATCAGATAAGTCGTTTGGTCAAGAGAGATCGTGGCTGATGGTGATGCATAAAAAAATTGAGGGACTGTTGGAAAACAAAGTAGATCGGAGAGTTCACCAGACAATCCTTGGGGAGAAACAGAGTGAGAGCATGGGGTTTGTCAAGATTGAAAGACATATTCCAAGTGTAGGACCAGCTCCTGATTCTATCAAGATCTGTAGAGAGGGAAGAGGCTGCTGCCTGCCTCTCTGAAGGATGAGGGATTCTACAGTAGAGGATGGATTTGTCAGCAAAAAAAGCTAAGGAGAGTTCTCCATAGAATAATAAAGATCATCGATGAAGATGAAGAACAGGAATGGGCCCAATACATTGCCTTGGGGCACTCCCGCTTCGACAGAGAGAGAGATGAGATGAGAGGAAAGGATCCCATTGCGAGCTCCGTACTGACTACGAGAGTAGAGGAAGTCAGCAATCCAGGAGGAGAGGTTGCCTTGGATTCTGTAGTTTGAGGTTTGGAGAGCCTGATGGGGTGCCGAACTGTGAAATGCTTGAGATATGTCCAGATAGACGGTCCTAATCTCTTGTCTGAGAAGAGCAGCAGCAGCAGCAGCAGCATGTCCTGAGTGGAATGACCATTCATGTCGGAAACCAAATTGCTGGTTAAGAGATGAGGCCATTGGAGAAAAGGAAGGATCCAATGACTGCTTGTAATTTTTGGAAAACAGCCAATGAGCCTGTAGTTAAGCGGGTTTGTTTTTGCCGTTTCTTTCTTTAAATTTTGCGGACAATGCCACATTGTGTCATGCAGTGCACTGTACTTCTGCTAGTCGGACAGCAACTGCATCTCTCTCTCTCTCTGCTGATCTGGAAATGATTAGAATCTGGTCTGATCAATGGAGCATCACTTTCAAGCCTGGAAAATCTCAATTTCATCCGATCACTTCGGAATGATCGTCAAACGTACCCACCTGTCCAGTTAATTGGTCTTCACCGGAAGAGGTTCAGTCTCTTAAACTTCTAAGCTTCACCATCAGTCAAGGTCTCCCTTGGACTGACCACATAGCAAAACTAGCCTCCAAAGCCCAGCCGCAGACTGGGCATCATCCTCTGTCAATCCAAGTCTTTCCTTGGAAAAATCAGAGGTATTCATCGTGTATAATGCCTTTGTCTGTAGGTCCAAGTAGCTCATCCCAATTAACCACCATTTCTCTGAACACTTTGCCATCATCTCTCGAGGTAACAACAAACAAACAAACAATGACATTGAGACCATTTATAACAGTCTTTCTGGTTTAAATTACCTGACCATGATGCTCTGAAGGATTGAAGCAAAAGGAGTTATGCCAATGCCAGCACCGATAAGCACCGCATGCTCGGCGAGGAAGATGCGTCGAGTTTGTGTGCCATAAGGCCCGTCCAGGTAGCACTATGAAAATGGCAGCACACGGTCAAGGCCGCGCAGCAAGCACAAGATAGAACATGAAAACATCAAAAGAAGCTCACAGACAAATGGTCACATTGAATGCACACTTGCAGCTGATACTGACAATGCACGTTAAGCATCTTCGACACAATGATTGGGTCCTCGGTCCATCCCACCTTGGCGAGCCTCGGTATGCTTCCGCTAAAGGCGTGGATAGCATCACAATACAGGTTTTCAAATAGTGCTCAACCGATATGGGAACTTCACACTGAACTGCCTCAATTCGTTTGGGAGGTGGAGAAAAATCAATCTTAGCCATAAAAATAGCACCAGGATCGGTGCACTCAGCCATCGACCAATCATTCCGCTTCTGGTTATTATCAAGCTAATGGAGTCAATGCGTTTCCTTTTTCGAGTCTTTCCTGCTCTGTAATTTCGTCATGCACCAGGTTTTGACTTTTGGCCTGGTCAAAAAAACACAATACGATTCTTCATCAAAATACACGGACTGTTCCTCGAAATCTTAAGCAAGAGGTCTGAGATAGATTTTTTTTTTTACACCCCATGACTCCAACAGTATGCTTTCCTTCCATGACATGCAAATTCCCCTCCAAATTCAGTTAGTTCCTCGAGACATTAAAACGGTGTGTCACTTACTCTTTGGTATCACCATCTTTGGAAGGATCACTCCCTACGGCATATGTTCGTCCTCTCTCCCCACGGAGGCTGATAACCCTCCCAGGACAGTACCTTGAGAAGTCCATTTCCTGAGTTACATAAACAGACTTGCACCACTTCGCCAACAATTCAACTCTGCCCAACAGATGCTCACACTCGTGCCCAAAATCCAGCAGGTGCACCCCCTCAGGTCACCAAGACAATAATGTCTGATATAATATTTGATCGAACAATGTCACATTTTCTGACAACATGACCCCACTAAAACTGCTTTGTAAATCCAATCTTCTTTAATGACCAAACTTATGGAAAAAAAGTATAATTGCTTCCGGATTTGGGCCTCATCATCAGACAGAACTTGCTCTGGACCAAGTTACTTTTCTCCAATGCCAGATGATGCCTGTGTATGCTATGCCGGGCCGTCTCCATTATTGAAACCCTTTGACCTCTCAGAGCACATCAATTAAGGACCATCCTGTGCAGTCCTATGTGACTCATTCCAACCTTTCACGACACATAGAAGTGGAAAGCTTTGTTCATTATTGCTAACTCCTTTAAAAAGGCAAAGGCTCAGAGTCTGCTCCCCCTCTATTATAGGTAGTTTGATGGCCGAGCTTCCATTCTTCTATTGCCTCTCGTATATTCTCGAATTTGGAGCTTTTCAGTTGTATGCTCTTCTCCAGACAGAAAAAGCTATATTTGCCACTGAGCCACTTGTGATCAAGCTCCTTCAAGCGAAGCTTTGTGCTCACCTCATCTACATTGTCCTCATTTTCTCTCGTCCGTGCAATCAGCTCCCTCTATCAGTCAAATCCAACTTTTTCCTCCAATCATTGAAGCCGGTGTCCTCGTGTCAGTTTATGTAGATCCACATTAATACTCCTGGTTTATAATGTGCTTCCATTGACACTGTCTGTTTATGAATTAAACATCTGCCATTCAGACTCTTATCAGCACATTATCCTTCCAACGTCCGTCATTCCACCGTCTCGTCGCTTCAACTTCCGATTGAAAAGTCAGGTGTCAGGGCAATGATCCAGGATCACAGCGTACAGGACTTTGCAATAGGTGTGGAAGGTGAGATTAAATTGGGAGCCAATAACATATTACATAGGTTAAAATGTCAGAATTTAAAACCAACACAGGATCCCCTCATTTATTTTTCATCTGCCAATAGACAGAATGTCTAATTCAGTTGCTGTTGTCTCCAACCATCAACCGATGAACATTCCGTGTGATGGAAAGATATAGTCAATGTGGTCAGGAGCACAAGGGGTTCATGTGGACCCCATTTACATGTATATATATATGTATATATGCAATATGTCGTTGGCTTCTTAAACACTGATGGATAAAATTAATTTCGAATAAAAAAAATGAGATCCTCACATTGTCCAAGGAACAGGATAAATCATTGCACAAGCTTCTGCCAGCAAAGGTCACAACGCAGTACGGAATCAAAGGACAAGCACGGCACAAAAGCAGGTTTGAATAAGAAGGAAAAGAGCTGGGAAACTGAAAATAAATGGAAGGATGGAAATGCAAACAGTACGAGGAAGGCTTTACGGTTGCTACAATCTCTCTCTCTCTCTCTCACTCCCATGGCCTTATTCAAAAGTCACTCAATCTGGAATGCTACTTTAAGGTGAGAGAGAGAGGAAGAGAGAGAGAGAGAGAGAGAGGAGAGAGAGAGGGTAAAGGTAGAAGTGAGCTATCTGTACAGTCAGATCGCAGTCATGTATCAGTAGGACTCGATAGTCACGTCTCTCTCTCTCTCTCTCTCTCTCTCTCTCTCTCACCTTAAAGTAGCATTCCATGGTCTTAATAGAGGCATCGGGTGTGGTCGAAGGCTATAGCCAAAGAAAGCAAAAACAGAGTGCCTTATGATTGCATTACGGCATTGCACAGAAAGCTACACTTGTCCACTGAGATCTGAGCAATGAATGACACGGAGATGCTGCAGTAAACTGGCATCTCTCATGAGCATGTGTCATGGACATGCATTTTAAACTGAACCAACAGTGTACATATCGTGAAAGCAAAACCTTTGTGAATCGCAGTTGATTTATTATTGCACATGAATTTCCTTAGGATTTGATGTTCCTTTCCTTTGGAAAACACTTTACAACTATCAGTTAGCGGAAGGGTAAGGGCAAGACAGTGATTCAGAGTCATCAGATGGGGTCGTGCGCTTTATAAGTGTGGCCTTCAAAATCGTGCAAAGGTTGTTCATTGGAGATTGTATTAAAATATCTCTCATCTCCGTCGCATACTCTAGTGACAAGGAGCCAACAATGTATTTGAACCGCATCAACTTGGTAGTTATGTTCCGGGTGTCGAACTGCGACTCAACTAATGTAAACCACAGCTGCGGGTCATCAGGCCAGAATGGTGGCAGCTTTAGCAAAACCACTGGCAGCGATGAAGCTGGTTGAGCGATCAGGAAGAGCATGGCTGTTTGGTCGTTGCGCATTTGTAACTCCTCGTCCATTCATTTGGATCAGGTAGGGGTCACCAATTTAGTGTGCTAGAAAAGACGTCCGAGACGTTCGGATTCCGAGTCAATTCTCCTTATTCAAACAGCAATCGTATAACTCCCTCGTCCTTCTTCGGGCTCCCCCGGTATCAGAAATCCCTCAATAAACCAGAGCTCAAGCACATTTACATTTAATAAAATTCAAAGGCAAAACGATGCCGCTACAATCTTATTAACCAGCTACAATTCAAAATCCTCAGAAATTGAGTAATGGATACCTAAGTGGGGTTGATGTGTGCCCAGAGCACCCTACTGGTCAGGAACCTTGAAGCAAATGTTTGTGTCGCACGTGGGTTCACCGTCACCGTTCCAATGAACAGGTGCTTATTGATATAAGTCCACAGAAGAAAGGTTGC
>CM068963.1:9828374-9841624 GCA_035128595.1 Eptatretus atami
CATCCTAAACATCCACTAAAACACTAGAAATCCTAAAACTTGCTTTCACAAAACAAGTTAAATTGCAACCTACCCCTGGTATGTTTCCACCCTCACAGCAAATTACTATACCCACAATCCAGGACTACAACATGCCTGGATATGTCCTTAGGTATGCCCCAAGCTGGAAAAAAGAGTCAAACCAAAATAAGTACTAGATGGGCTACGTTCATATTTCTCGGCCTTGTATGAGATTTGCTCCTGGACTAATAGGAGGTATCGCTCCATCACTGGTTGGCATCTTGAAACTTGTCATGACTTCCCTCATATGCTTCAGCAACTCATCCAGAACTTGACGATCAGCTTCGACCACTCCACTTTTCCTCCTCTTCATTGCCCTCCTCCTCGATAAACTTGATGATGGCCTCAGAGTCTTTCTCGATCAGCTCCTTCCATATGAGGCAATGAGCTCCTCAAATTTTCAGGCTCCATGTCGTCGAAGCCTTCCCCTCCCATCTCCTGTGGCCACCCAGCAAATTTTCTGCCTCTCCTCGGTGTTGTCAGGAAAACCTCTGAAGTCGCTGACTGTCTGTAACCATAGATTTGCTAGCATATTGTAACGATGGAGGCTTTGACTTCGTCCAGAGAGTCTTTGATGGCACTTATGCAGTGGGCTATGTTTGAAGTTCGTCCAATATTTCCTGACACTAAGTTTGGGTCATTCTCCATAGAACTCAAGATGCGACGGAAGGTGTGTGGATATAAGAAGTTTTGAAAGTGGCAATTATCCCTTGGTCTAGTGGTTGGATTGAGGGAGGTGGTGTTGGTGGCAGGAGGATGAGCTCAAAATTGGGATGGGCCACCTCTGGCTCCTCGGGACAGGCTGGGGCGTTGTTCACCAGCAGGAGGACCTTGAAGGAGGGTTCTTTTCTGCCAGATATCTCTCCACTTGAGGGGACAAAACGGTTATGAACCAATCCATGAATATTGGAAGCTGCTACCCACGCCTTTTTTGTTGGCCCTCCAAAATATGGCCAAGAGTGAGTTTTGTTTAAATTGCTCTTGAGAGCATGCAGGTTCAGGACATTACACAGCATAATTGGCTTCATCATGCAGTCCTCTTTGGCATTGGTGCTGAGGAGAAGACACATACGGTCCTTTGCATCCTTGAACCCCAATGCTGTCCTCTCTTGCTTGGAGATGAGTGTTCTTGTGGGCATTTTCTTCCAGAAAAAGCTGGTCTCATTAGCAATGAAGACCTGCTCTGGTAGATACCCCTTCTCCGAATCAACTGTGCCAGTTGAGCGGGGAAAGTTGTCGCTGCCTCATGCGCTTCACATTGCGGAGGTTGTACTGCTTCCTAAAAGGTCAACCATCCCCTGCAGGCTTGGAAGGGACTGGGGCCACTCGTTCCCACATCACCACCCCACATAGCCTGGTTGTGGCTTAGCAGTAGGGTGTGGCTTGGGATCCTAGGGTCCTGAGTTCGAGTCCCGTTGGCGACTGAATAATAACACCAGGGGTGGACTCAGCCTGTCATCCTTCCGAGGCCAGCGAAATGAGCACCAGTGCATCTGTTAATAGGGGCACTGCATCAGCGGCATAGCCATGCCCATAACCAATGATGCAACAGCAGTCAAAACGGCAGTAGTGGGGCAACTTAGCTAAATATAGCATAACAATTGTGCATTTTGTGAGAAAGCACCAAATTTGGCACACTAGTAGCCTATCATATATGAACAGATTTGGATATTGGGCCATCTCAAATTCAGCCGCTGATGGCTTGTGGCAGCCATTTTCCACTGCCATCAAAAATTTTGAGATGGCCCAATATCCAAATCTGTTCATAATATGATAGGCTACTAGCGTGCCAAATTTGGTGCTTTCCTCACAAAATGCACAATTGTTATGTTAAGTTGCCCCACTACAGCACATGATGGGAACACCCCATCACTAGTACCCACATCACCCGTGTTAGCAGCACCATCCGTGCTAAACAGACGATCATACATGCGCTTTGCCTTTTCACGAATGATAAGTCCACTCAAGTCTTAAAGGAACGTTTTTCTGCGCATTGTACTCAAACCACACATTCAATGCCTTCTCCATTTTCTCAATCTGGATGTCATTGACATGTGCAACGACTTCAGCATTGGTGCTGCGCTCGCCACGACACTTTCACGAATCGCGTCTCATTTTTCTTTATGTAGCGGACAGTGGCTCGTTCACACCATGTCTGCCACAGAGCTACACTCTCACCCTTTATAGTCGGTCAATCAGCCCCACTTTGTGGCTCAAGTTCATCATTTTTTTTCTGCCTCTTGGAGCAGACGCATCTCCTGCACTACTGCTGTCACAGCAGGTCAAGGCCAGGACAAGCTGCGCAGATGGACCCGTGAAGGGGATTGTGGGCAGGGGACTTCACTAGGTGAATGTGATAGATGAGGAGGGGTGGGTAGTGTGACCATGTTTGTGGGGGATAGTGGTGGGGGATGGTTTATGGCCACAAAAACCATGAGTAGCTGAAGCACAGGGCACGAAAGTAGAAACAGTTCACATTTTTTTTTAAACCGTTAATAGCTGGATCCGCGAATTGAGAATCCTAATCGTTGAGGTTTAACCGGTATATTAAATATAAAGAAGAAATCCATTTACATTCCTCTTCAACTGAGGTTGGTTAGTTAGGATTGAGGGGGAAGCAGGATGCAGGTAAAAGTTCCAAAGTGAGGCAGTATGGGAAAGAAGCTACAATAGTATCTCCTAGTCTTACTCTCAGGACAGATACAGCGTATGGATGGAATAAACTGCCAAATGTGTAGAGTGACAAAGTACGCTCAGATGGAACAACACGTGAGAGCACATTCCATGAAAATATTCGATTAAAAAAAGGCTCAAAGAAGCAATAAAGTGTGAACTGAAAGAGGTTGCAGGGATGATGCCAACTCCTGTCCCATCAGATTGGCAGGACGTTGCTGGAGAGAGAGGGTGACGGGCCGGAGCATCAGCCTAAATATGGCGATCTTTAACCGTGGGATCTTTAACGTCCACCAATGAATGTTGGCAGATGGATGCACGGCTTAATCTGTTGTGCTTCTCATTTACAAAACCACTTCTGTAATTTAAACCACCTCTTTGCCTCAAGATTTCAGATGGCGGCACACAACTACATCATGCTGATCCCAACCTCCTATATTTCTACCAATGGTTGTAACATAAAAAAAAATTTACTGGTTACATGGCTGTGGAGTTATTGCTGTCTGGGCTTTTGTTTGTTGTGTTAATCAGCAAAGTGAAACACAAGAACTGACCTCAAAGTGACCATTACGGCGTACACAGGAGCTTGAGAAATCACCATGATGCACAAAAGGAGTTGCAGGACAACACCCGTGATGGAAGCTGAACCAGCCACCAGCCCAAGCCAGCCGTACACTCAGCAGTAATCCCAAAATGAATATGTCGCGTTCTCTTTCTTGGGTAGAATCACTGGGTGGGTTGGAAAGAACACATTGAAGCACCACACACACATCAAGTGGGCTGCGAATGCAAGCCAGGCACAAGTGAAGTCAACGCGTCAGTAAAGTACACAAGTTCAAATTTATCGATTTTATTTGATACATAGTCGAGGTTCGTGGAATACTGAACAGATCAAGAAGCAACATGACAAAGAAACAGTAGAGAGAGAAAGGGAGGTGGTGGGGACACCAACAGCAGCGCATCTGCTTCATACTCCAATAAACTTGACAAAAACAAAAAAATTTTTTAATGTGATTCTTATTAATTGTGTTTCTCATTATTCTCAAAAAAAAAGTTTCTTAAAAATTGATAACAAAAGCTCAAATGGTAACCACATATTTACGATCACAAAGCGATCATCAGGGTTAAACCTCCCCTAACCGGGGAGCTTACCCTTACTTAGCAATCGCCCACGACTGACCCTTGGCCATGATCCAATGAAGGTCATAGTTTTTTGGGACATCATGTGACCTTGACCTTCAACATTTAGAGAGAGAATGTAAATTTAAAAAATGTGTTCCCATCTGCAATCTATCCATAAAACTGAACATCATGAAAATCGAAGAAAATTATTCACGTTTATAATCAAAAACGTGTTTTTTGTTAATTAGGTCACAATCCGAAAAGTAGGTCAAGCACACAAATTAATATCAGGTGCACAGCATCAGTGCAGGTACACTATTATGATGCAAGGACATCGTGGAAGGGCAAGCAGTCTTTGAGATCCACATTGGCAAAACTGAGCGATGAAGAAAACTCGTTATTTTTTTCAGACCGCCATTTGACCTTGACCTTAACTCAGAGAGGTAATGTAAATTACCTTTAAATGCAGCTTGCTCCGGGCTATCTAGAGAGGGAATTTCCTTCTGATTGGAGAAACTTTAGTCAAGTTATGGTGATAAAGTTAAAATGTCTATAATTGGGTTATGACCTTAAAAAATTTAGGTCCAGGTGCAAAAAGATTGTCTCAACACTGCAAAATTTTATCTCCTTATTGGTGTAAATTATCATTCTGAATGCCCAGCTCGGAAATTGATACAGTTTGAAATTTGAGTGTTGAGTGCAGGAAAAAAATAAAATAGTAATACAGTAAAGTAAGAAGGGCACTCGGTAGAGCACATACCTCCGCCACGTAATGCCTGATCCACGAGAACATATCGGCCCATATAATATTTTTGAAATATTATGGTGTCCAGTACTATATCGTTTTTGGCCCTATCTCTCAATGGTGAAGAATCACTTTGAAATAAAATAATTATCGTATCCAGATCCGGATTCCATCTTCACCAAAATCGAATCAATTTTTCCTTGGCACACACCCAACCTGTCCAGAAAGTTTCGGCCAAATCCGTCCACAACTTTTTGAGATATCGTGCTATATATCGGTTTAGCACTATCTGTCAATGGTGAAGAATGACTTAAAAAATTATAGTAGCCAGATCCGCATCTATATATTCACCAAAATCTAATCAGTTTGTCCTTTCACACAGCCAACCTGTCCACATTTCATCCGGATCTGTCCACAACTTTTTGAGATATCCTGCACACAAACAAACAAAACAGACAAACAAACAAAGAAGAAGATGTCGTGCAGAGTACGATACTTGCAAAATCAAAAACAAATTTGACCTCAAAAATAATTCGTGGTTGAATTCAATAACCCAATATGCAACTTCTTTTCAAATTTCAAGTCAATCGGATGAAAATTGACAATTTTAGAAATTTGGCCAATGTTGACCTTTTGGCCGAGGTTGACCTCTAAAATAATTGGCTAGTTGAATTCAGTGACCTGAAATATAAATCTTCAAATTTCAAGTCAATCGGATGAAAATTGAGGATTTTTGAAATCCTCCACATGAAAAACCACCTTAGTTGTTGACATTTGACCTATGTCGACCTTTTGGTCCATGTTCACCTCAAAAATAATTGGTGGTTGAATTCAATAACCAAATATGCAACTCCTCTTCCAATTTCAAGTCAATCGGATAAATTGACAATTTTAGAAATTTCGCCAATGTTGACCTTCAGCCGAGGTTGACCTCTAAAATAATTGGTGGTTGAATTCAGTGACCTGATATATAAAAGCTCTTCAAATTTCAAGTCAATCGGATAAAAAATGAGCATTTTAGAAATACCTCCGTTAGTTGTTGACCTTGGGCCTATGTTGACATTTTGGTCCATGTTGACCTCAAAAATAATTGGTTGGTTGAATTCAGTGATCTGAAATATAAATCTTGTTACGAGGTACTGTTATGAAACAACAGAGATGGCTATATCATGTGGTTGTCCACCATGATTAATAAAGGATGCCATACCCACGATTAAGTGGAAGAAACAGCTGTCACTGGAAACTGTCAGACCATCTCTACCCAGGTGACTCAAACACCTGTTGCCATTTCTGGGGAGTTACCATAAGAGCACCTGAAAAAGAATATCTACCCTCAACACACATTTCCACAAATCAAATGAACCACCATCTATTTATAGTGGAGAGAAGTATGTATGTATCAACATCCACTCCTCCGAGAAGATTTAACCCAGGATGCTAAAGCTTTCAAGTTTCCCCCGTCCCCCCTCCCCCACAACCATTACTCCACAATACCCACCACCATCCCTCACCCCCTCCACTATTCCACCCACCATCCACCCACAATCCCTCATCAAACATCATCACCACATTACACATGACCATCCACCCCCCTCCCATTCACCATTCCCACAATCCCCCATCAACCAATACCCTAACAAAACCCACCACTATCCCACACCCCCTTCACATTCCCCATCAATCATCACCCTAACACTAACCACCACTATCCCACACCCCCTTCACCCTCTTTTTTCCCTCCACAATCCCCCATCATGTACACGGACACAAATGGCGTCCGGGGAAAGTATGAAATGGACGATCCCATAACATACAAGACACCTGGTCAGCTTGCAAAGGTGGGCCAAAGCAGTTGTTGCCTATTTTGTCCGCGGTGTCCGAACAGTGCTGGATTTAGGCACAAGCTAAACAAGCTACAGTTTAGGGCCTCACAATCCGCAGGGACCATTTTCTTTTTCTTTTTTTCTTTTGGGAAATCAGAAAGAAAATGTTTTAAGTTGTACCTGATAACATTTTTATGATTTTGCAAACAAGGTAATTATTACTTGTATTAATAAAAGTGATCCTGATACTTATTTTGTCAGCATTTTGTATATATATTAATGTACGTTAAAATTACATTTAAGTATTGTTCCATGGTATACAATATTATAATCATGATATAGATCAAGCCAACCAAATGATAAATATATAATCAGTAAATGCATTCATTTGAAAATAATTTGTATTTTCACTTTAATTGCCTTGCTATTAAAAAATTAAAAGGCAAAATGTTTTCAATTTTTGTGAGACCTTCTGGTGTAATTTTTAACAAGGGGCATCCAAGCTTAATACAGATTAGGGCCTCACAGAGTCTAAATCAGGCACCGTGTCCGAACGTGCCTGGGTGGTGTCTGTACTGTCGAACGATGACAGATTAGGGCCTCACAGAGTCTAAATCAGGCACCGTGTCCGAACGTGCCGTGGTGGTGTCTGTACTGTGAGCGATGACGGATATTTCTGCTCGATAAATACAAACCGATTTACCAATTAAAACAAAATCCCTGGCCTTCCACATGCATCCCGGCCTTCCACACGCATCTCGGCCTTTCACATGCATCCTGGCCTTCCACACGAATCCTGGCCTTCCACATGCATCCTGGCCTTCACACGCATCCGTCCTTCCACAGTATCCGGGCTTCACACGAATCCCGGCCTTCCACACGCATCTCGGCCTTCACACGCACCTCGGCCTTCCACACGCATCCTGGCCTTCCACACGCATCACGGCCTTTCACACGCATCCCGGCCTTCCACACGAATCCCAGCCTTCCACATGCACCCGGCCTTCCACACATATTACGGCCTTCCACACGCATCTCGGCCTTCCACATGCATCCCGGCCTTCCAGCCGAATCCCGGCCTTCCACATGCATCCCGGCCTTCCACACTATTACGCCTTCCAAGGAATCCGACCTTCCACACAAATCCCGGCCTTCCACACAAATCCGGCTTTCCAGCCGAATCCCGGCCTTCCACATGCATCCCGGCCTTCCACACATATTAGGCCTTCCACAGGAATCCGACCTTCCACACAAATCCCGGCCTTCCACACATATCTCGGCCTTCCACACACATCTCGGCCTTCCACACACATCTCGGCCTTCCAGACGCATCCGGCCTTCCACACAAATCCCGGCCTTCCACACACCTGGCCTAGCAAATTCTTAATTGTTTCTTTGTCCCACAGTGCGACCTTATAGGCTCAAAGAACATCATCTCCCATGACAGATACTATATCCATATTCCCGATTTGCCCAAAGCCACCAGGCTAAAACTTCTGCCCAAAAACGATTTCACAAAAGAAAGTATATTTCGCCAGAAAAGTGTCACCATTCCAAATTCAGAAGAGTCGGGTGAGCTCATTATACGAGGGACACCGAGACGCATTAGCTCCCTTCACCCATTACATCCTAAATGGCAACAGACGACGACAGTTAAAAGTGCTAAATCACTTTTAACTCCAAACAAACTGCTTCTTTATGACACTGGTTCGAGATTGCTTTGCAATTATTTCTCAAAACAATTTTAACACAAAATTTGAAATATGACGAATGAACAAACTGATAAATCCCTGATACGGCCAAAAGGATGAACATCATGTGTTCACACAATACCCGAAACAACATTGTCAGGATATCCTGGTGCTCACGCAAAAGGACAACGCATTCTCGTCCTCATGGATTGAGGTGAAACAAAGGGATGTGTAATGGGAGGAAGACATAAGGGGGCGCTAGAGCGCAGGAACACAGCTGGGCTGGGCTACTGTGCAAGATGAGACAGTTGAATCTGAACTATGCCCAATGTGGAGCTGTGTTGCTGAAGTCCATTGGAGCTGTGCAATTCCCATTGGAGCTGCTGTGCTATTCCATTGGAAGCTGTGCTGTGCTGGAGTCCATTGGAGCTGTGCATTCCCATTGGAGCTGTGCTCTGCCCATTTGAACTGTGAAATTCCCATTGGAGCTTGCTATCCTGAAGTCCATTGGAGCTGTCTATGCTGAAGTCTATTGGAGCTGTGCTGTGCTGGAGTCCATTGGAGCTGTGCAATTCCATTGAAGCTGTGCAGATTCCCATTGGAGCTGTGCTCTGCCCATTTGAACTGTGAAATTCCCATTGGAGCTGTGCCTATGCTAGAAGAGTCCATTGGAGCTGTGCTATGCTGAAGTCCATTGGAGCTGTGCTATGCTGGTCGATTGGAGCTGTGCTGTGCTGGAGTCTATTGGAGCTGTGCAATTCCCATTGGAGCTGTGCTGGGCCCATTGGAACTGTGAAATTCCCATTGGAGTTGTGCTGTGCTGTGCCCATTGGAGCTGTGCAATTCCCATTGGAGCTGTGCCAGACCCATTGGAGCTGTGCTGGATTCCCTTGGAGATGTGCTGGAGTCCATTGGAGCTGTTCTTTGCCCATTGGAGCTGTGCTGGGTCCATTGGAGTCGTGCTGTGCTGGAGATCATTGGAGCCGTGCTGTGCTGGAGACCATTGGAGCCGTGCTGTGCTATTCCCATTGGAGCTGTGTTGTGCTATTCTCATTGGAGCCGTGCTCTGCCCATTGGAGCTGTGTTGTGCCCATTAAAGCTGTGTGGGGCCCATTGGAGCTGTGCTTTGCCCATTGGAGTTGAGCTATTACCATTAGTGCTGTGCTTTGCCCATTGGAGCTGTACTATTCCCATTGGAGCTGTGCTGAGCCATTTGAGGCTGTGGCTTTGCTGAAATCCATTGGACCTGTGCTGTGCTGGAGCCAATTGGTGCTTTGCTGTGCTGCAGCCCATTGGACCTGTACAATTCCCATTGGAGCTGTGCTGGGCCCATTGGAGCTGTGCTGGAGTCCCTTGGAGCGCTGTTTTTGCCCATTGGAGCTGTGCTGGGTCATTGGAGTCGTGCTGTGCTGGAGATCATTGGAGCGTGCTGTGCTGGAGACCTTGAGCCGTGCTGTGCTATTCCCATTGGAGCTGTGTTGTGCTATTCTCATTGGGCCGTCGTGCCTCATTGGAGCTGTGTTGTGCCCATTAAAGCTGTGTGGGGCCCATTGGAGCTGTGCTTTGCCCATTGGAGTTGAGCTATTACCATTAGTGCTGTGCTTTGCCCATTGGAGCTGTACTATTCCCATTGGAGCTGTGCTGAAGTCCATTGGAGCTGTGCTGTGCTGAAGTCCATTTGAGCTGTGCTTTGCTGAAATCCATTGGACCTGTGCTGTGCTGGAGCAATTGGGACTTTGCTGTGCTGCAGCCATTGGACCTGTACAATTCCCATTGGAGCTGTGCTGGCCCAAGGGAGCTATGCTCTGCCCATTGCAGCTGTGCTGTGCTGGATTCCATTGGAGCTGTGCGCATTATTCCCATGGAGCTGTACTTTTTTTTTTTGTATACCTTGTCGAGGCTCGTGTGAGAGCTAACACACAACACACATCAAGGGGGCATGAGAAAGAGGGCGGGAGTGGGAGGGACAAAAACAGTGGGGAACAGACAACATTAGGAGATCTGTGGAAGGAGAGGATGGGACGGGGAACATGGGGAATAGAAGATGGACTTAAGGGGACTTTCAGGAAAGAAAGCAGGGAATTTGAAGGAGGTGGGGGTTTGGGTGGATTATCGGGGTAGAAAAGATCGAGGATTTGATGGGGATGATAAGAGGTGGTGGTGAACAGCTGTTTTGAAAGCCTGGAGGGAAGAATGGGAAAGAATAGAGTGAGGGAGTTTATTCCAAAGGCGGGAAAAAAGAGGAATGAAAGAGTGAAGGTGAGCAGTGATTCGTGATTTTGGTAGTTTTACCAGAAGGGGGTTGTTGGCTGACCTTGAGCGCCCTGAGGAAATGTGGTGGGGACAAATCGCAGAGAGAGCAGGGAGGGCAAGGCTGGAGAGGAACGGTAGAAGACAGAAAGACACCGACCAACCTGCGGTGATTGAGTGAGAGGCCCAAAGACTCAGCCTCATTGCGGAGATGCCGATGATCCGAAATGCCTTGGTTTCACAGCGTGAAGCCAGAAAGGTGAGAGGCAGGAGCACCAGCCCAGAGGGGAGAGCAGTACTCCATCAGGCTACGGACAAAAGCTTTGTAAGTGGTCAGGAGCTCAGGAGGGCCAAGGAAGGACTTTGCACGACGGAGGATTCCCAGTCGGCGACTGGCTTTGGAGGCGAGGTTTGAAATGTGGCTTTCCCAGGAAAGGTCATGGCAGATAGTGAGACCCAGAAGCTTGAAAGAAAGGACTTCTCTCCAGAGGATTGTTGAGAAAGTGGATGGGGGGGGTTTCTAAACGGTCCTTTTGAAGAGACATAGTGAGAGTGTGAGATTTGTCCGGATTGAAAGCATGAAAGTCCACGTGTTGGACCAGTTTGTGATTTTGTCCAGATCTGCAGTGAGCGAAGAAGCTGCTGCTTGCCGGTCTGAGGGATGACCGATGTACGCAGAGGGTGGAGTCATCAGCAAAGAGATATAGAGGATTTTCCAGAGAGTCGGAGAGATTATTGATGAAAACCAGAAAAAGAACAGGGCCCAGAACGCTACCTTGAGGAACTCCAGCCTGACAGGAAGAGGGGATGAAAGAACTCCATTTAGGGCACACGTTGACTGCGACAGGAGAGGAAGTCTGCGAGCCATGAGTGGAGATGGCCTTGGATACCATAGGAAGAGAGTTTGTGAGTAGGGCAGGGTGCCAGACCGTGTCAAACGCACGTGATATGTCCAGGGATACGGCTCGGATTTCCTGTCTGGCATTGAGGACCTCCATCCATTGTTGGGAGAGCAGAAGCAGCATATCCAGGTAGAGTGACCTGGTCTGAAACCAAATTGATGATCGGAAATGAAGCCATTGAGAAGAGGAAGGATTTCATGTCTGAAGCGATGATGGATTCCATAACCTTGCTGATGATTGGGAGAAGGCTGATTGGGCTGTAGTTGCAGGGATCTGTTTTTGCAGCTTTTTTATGCAGGGCAGTGATGTTTGCAGATTTCCAAGCAGATGGCAGATGACCTTGAGTAAATGAGAGGGTGAATAGAACAGAGAGAGGATGAGCAAGGGCAGAAGAGAGCAGGCTTTGAGGACACGTGGGCTGATGCCGTCTGGACCGGTACTAGGCCCATTGAAGCTGTGCTCTGCCCATTGGAGCTGTGGTGTGCTGGAGCCCTTTGGAGCTCTGCTATTCACATTGGAGCTGTACTATTCCCATTGGAGCTGCACTATTCCAATTGGAGCTGTGCTGTGCTGGAGTCCATTGGAGCTCTGCTATTCACATTGGAGCTGTGTGTGCTGGAGTCCATTGGAGCTGCGCTATTCCATTGGAGCTGTGCTGTGCTGGAGTCCATTGGAGCGTACTATTCCATTGGAGCTACGCTATCCCATTGGAAGCTGTGCTGTGCTGGAGTCCATTGGAGCTCTGCTATTCACATTGGAGCTGTACTATTCCCATTGGAGCTGTGCTTTGCTGGAGTACATACGAGTTGTGCTGTGCCTATTGGAGGTGTGCTATACTTGAGTCCATTGGAGCTGTGCTGTGCTGGAGCCCATTGGAATTCGCTATGATGGAGCCTATTGTAGCTAAGCTATGCTGGAGCCCATTGAAGCTGTGGTATACTGGAGCACATTGGAGCTGAGCTACTCTGGATTCCAATGGGGCTGTGCTGTGCCCATTGGAGCTGTGTTGTGCTTGTGTCCAATGGAGCTGTGCTGGAGCCACATTGGAGGTGTGCCATGCTGGAGCTACACAACATTCTTTCATGACAAATCAAAGGGTTCCACCTATCTTGGGGCAACAACACGACAAGGTGTCACATGAAGAGGCTTCTTATACACACAGGTGACAGAGTGTGGATAAGAAATAGGATCCATGCTGGCACATGCAGTAAAACTCAACTGGCTTTCCACCCAGAAGTTCAGTTAAAAAGGAAAAAGCACTGAAAACCACCAAAGTGGCACAATCTGCAGCTCCAGCAGAAGGAACAGGTCGAGGACAATTACTGCAATCAGTTTGAGAAGTGGACAATAACGCAACACAATCCATTCCATCCATTTCGGAATACAATAACTCAAAACCTGGACATTCTGCGATTTCACGAGTAGCTCACTGAATAATCCAACAGAATCCCCAACCAGCTCCGAAACTCCACCGACAACAGAAGCACCCACAGCCAAGTACACCTTCGTAATGGTCATTGGTCTTGTACCAGAAGCAGCAACCACACTCAAGCCAGAGACCTGGTATTGGCTTAATGGTTAAGGTGCTTGACTGAAGATCCTAGGGTGTTGAGTTCAAGCCCCTTTCGGGCCGTTGAATTAACAGCAGGTATGGTTGACTCAGCCTGTCATCCTTCTGAGGTCGGAAAAATGAGCATGCTGGTAACAGGGGTTGTTGTTGCATCAGCAGCACAGCTGATCCCCCAGAAAATGATGCAGCCAAGCAGCCACAGGCTACATACGAATAAATAAATAAATAAATAAATAAATAAATAAATAAACCCAGTATCACCTAACCAACCCACACCAGTGCTGAAAAGCAAAATATCTTTCTGGCAAAGACAGAAAAAAATAGCAAAAGGTAGAACTAAAAATAGAAATAGAATTAATACATCAAAAAGTAAAAGTATAAATTAAATAAATAAAATTCAGCAAAGCCTGTTAA
>CM068963.1:9841634-9855165 GCA_035128595.1 Eptatretus atami
AAAAAGTAAGAGTGTTAAAGTGTCCTTGTTATCATCGTGAGTGGACTAACGACAGACAAGGAAGGATCTGGACCGGAGAAAAGCTCAAGTGAAGTGAAAAATCAATGTCGGGTTTGGTGGGGAAGAGCTGTTTGTGCGTTGCTTGAACACAAAAGATGGAACATCTAACAAATGTCACTCTCCATATTCCTCCAGCCGTAAAGTTTTCTGCCTTTAGATGTGACAGTACCGAAGTTGACGGTGTGGCACGCAGAGTGGACCGAGGCGAGGATGAAGATGACAACGCCAACGAGCTGGTGGAAGAACACGTGCTGCTCGAATGGAATGAAGGAGGCCGCGCGTGAGGTGCGGAGCAACGTAATGCATCTTCGCAGCATCAACACCTGTCAGGACGCAGGGTGTGAACAATCGTGAGCGTATTGGGGTAGACGACAAAATAAATAAATAAATAAATAAACATTTGTGCATTTGCCTGATGACAATCAAAACACTCAACTTATGGGTTTTTGTCCATTGGAATAAATGATCAAGAGACACGTCAACTGCATTATCCAAATGGCTGAATCTCACGTCTGCACCTGAACATATCACCAGTTTATCAGGATAAACAAAAGCAAGGTGGTTGAAACACACTCAAAACATCAATGCTACATGAGATGTCAATATTCACAGTGAAGATCATGAGCCATCTTCATTGAAAGTGTTCATCAGGACAACATGATTTGATTGGTTCAGGAACCCATACTGGAGAACATATTATTTACAGACCAATTTTTTTTCTTAAATCTTTCCATCTGTAAGTCACTGCACCTGGTGACGTTGCTTGTGCTTTCCTACTTGGAACATACTATCATGAGCTGGCATTTTACCAGCAGCCAAAACTCTTCCAGGTCAAAGATCACCAGTGAGCTTTGTTGTAATGGGTAACTGAGTGGTCCATTCCCCCGTGAGCAATGTACCACTCCGTTACTTGTTTGCAATTTTTTTAAATTGTTAATAGCTAACCAAGCGGTTGAAGAGTAGTACACGATGAACAACTCAAAATCCTGGCTGATGACGGATGTACAGTGTAAGAAATGTTTCAACATTGAGTAAATTGATAAGCAAACATTACAATGGGAAGCAGCAGATGGGTTTATAGTGAACTAGTGTACTCGTTTAACAATAACCAGCCACGACTTCGTGCGAAACTATCGAATGCAGCCACTGTGATCTCCCGAGGCCGTTTTCTCAAGGCCTTGAATCACCACCATTCAGTGTCTGCTCATCCCAACAGAAAAAGCTCATCTCAAGCTAGGCCTAAGCATTCTAAGAGCGTGAAAAAAACTATACGTAGCAGAGAAACAAACACAGAACAGACCATAGGGATAGGAGGGATAGTTTCATGGTGTTGTTTTACTTCCTATCAGTACTCTGAAAATATGTGTGCCTAAAAAGGTCCGAATCTGCCTCAAAGGGTCCAGATGGCAGATGCTACATCAAAGGGTGCATATCTGCCCACAAAAAGTCTATATCTGCCCTCAAAAGGTCCATATCTGCCTCAAAAGGCTTGAATTTGCCTCAAATGGTCCAGATGCTACATCAAAGGGTGCATATCTGCCCCCAAAAGGTCTATATCTGCCCTCAAAATATCCATATCTGCCTCAAAGGTTCCAGATGGTACATCAAAGAGAGCACATCTGCCCCAAAAAGATTCATATCTGCCCCCAAAAATATCCATATCTGCCCCCAAAAGGTCTGAATCTGCCTCAAAGGACCAAGATGCTACATCAAATGGTGCATATCTGCCCCTAAAAGGTACATATCAGCCCCAAAAGATCCATATCTGCCTCAAAGGTTCCAGATAGTACATCAAAGGGTGCACATCTGCCCCCAAAAAGTCAATATCTGCTCCATAAAGATCCATATCTGCCCTAAAAAGATTAATATCAGCCCCAAAAGGTCCATATCTGCGTCAAATGGTCCAGATGGTACATCAAAGGGTGCATATCTGCCCCCAAAAGGTACATATCAGCCCCAAAAGATCCATATCTGCTTCAAAGGTTCCAGATGGTACATTAAAGGGTGCACAGTTGCCCCCAAAAGGTCCATATCTGCTCCATAAAGATCCATATCTGCCCCAAAAAGATCCATATCTGCCCTAAAAAGATCTATGTTGTTGTTGTTGCGTGTGTACTCTGGAGCTGGCCTGTTTGCTGTGTACTCTGGAGCCTCGCCTGTTTAGGGTTGTACTCTGGAGCCTGGCCTGTTTAGGTGTTGTACTTGTTTGAGGCTGACTGTTTAGTGTTGTACTCTGGAGCCTCGCCTGTTTTGGTGTGTATACCTGGAGCCAAGCCTGTTTTTGTGTGTACTCTGGAGCCTGGCCTGTTTAGGTGTACTCTGGAGCCAGCCTGTTTTAGGGTGTACTCTGAGCCTGGCCTGTTTAGGTTGTGTACTATGGAGCCGAGCCTGTTTTTTTGTGTGTAGCTCTGTGAGGCCTAAGCCTGTTTAGTGTGTACTCTGAGCAAGCCTGTTGTGTGTTGTACTCTGAGCCGAGCCTGTTTGGTGTTGTTACTCTTGAAAGCCAACCTGTTTGGTGTAGTACTCTGGAGCCTGACCTGATTTACGGTAGTGTACTCTTGGAAGCCTGCCTGTTTAGTGTTACTCTGGAGCCTGGCCTGTTTTGTGTTACTCCTGGAGCCTGCCTGTTTAATGCTACTCTGAGCCAGCGTTTAGCTGCGCACTCTGACAGCCGTAAGCTGTTCTAGCCGTGCTTTTAGAGCCTGTTTAGGTGTACTCTGAGCCTGCTTTTAGGAAATGTGTACTCTGGAGCCATTGCTGTTTATTTACTCTGGAGCCTTGCCTGATTAGGTCGCACATCTGGATCCGAGCCTGTTTAGAATGTTCCTCTGGAGCCAAGCCGTGTTTAGGTCGTACTCTGGACTTGCTGTTAGGTGTTTAACTCTGGAACCTCGCCTGTTAGGGCAACCTCGACTCGCTGTTTAGTGAATGTACTTCATGGAGCCGCTAGTTTTGGTGACCGTACTTGAGCCATCGCCTGGTTTGTGTCTTCTCCAGTCTACTCCCTCCTGCTGTGTTGAAAATTTCAGCCAAGCCTCCTCCACAGTCCAGATTCTGAGTCTGTCATTACAGTCATGATTCCACAATTGCTCATTCATCTTGCTGTAACTTCCCTCTCTCATTAGTAAAGCGACTGTGTGTGTTTACTTGTGGAGCATCATCAGCAGCACTCAGTTCCAATACAGCAACTGTGAGCACTCGTCACAGTGGGTGGCGTGTAATCAACGAGTGTTAATGATTTCAGGTATATTGCTCAACACGTTTGGCTCTGACCATTTTGATGCCTCCTCGGTTCTGTTACATGTTTGGTGCCTAAAAATGTGTGCTGGGTGCTCTCGTGAGTAGTCGAATGCCAACTTTGCCAGACAATTTCCGAGTGTTAAAATCTACCGTGAGCCGTGTGTGTCACTTCTTCAACTCACAGATGAGTAACTCACAGAAATAACTATACATTCCTATAGCTGCTCAACCGCTCCATTCTACTTCGTTTGTATGCAGCACAAGGTTGCGCGGTGCAATCATGCCGAGGCCATGGCTGGCGCTAATGCAATCTGAAATTCGTTCAGTTAGGGCAGGAATTTTTGGATTAGTTCAGTTGTCGGCGATAGTTTCGCCCACTTTTCACAAAGGACACCTCTATGCCATCTGCTTACCATCTATGCCATCCTGCCAACTACAGGTTCCCCCATAGCAGCCTATGAGTATGCTCTTATCTGGCTCAACGTGATTTACACAAACATCTTGTAGTCTCAAGTGAGTTGCACATCCATTGCTTGGAGTTCAGCGCTATGTTAGATTGCAGCTCTACTGTTGCAATCAATACAATATCAGATCATACTTGCGATAAGATGGTGATGGGGAAAGTTCAAGCAAGCAGTGTCTCTACAAGGTTACAGTTAGCAGTGCAGTAGAGATGTTTGAGAGAAATCTGATCATGATGTCACCAGAAGTGGACACGACCTGACGAGCCTAGTTACGAATTAAGGTGATTCAACAATCGATTTTGATAATTTAATTGTTCACCACTGGGGAGTCTTTATCTACCCTTAACACTGATGAGTTTGTTTTAATGACCAATGTTTTATTTATTTCTCTGTGTAATGGACTAATGATGTGTTTGTTTGAGTACATTCCTTAAGTTTCATTGAATAATTTGGAAGTTGTGAGTGTTCTTTGTCACTTTAATTTGACTTGAGGATGTGTTGCAGCATCTACTCGTTTGTTTAGAATTCTCCTGAAGGTTGTACACAAGTTGTGACAGACAGAAATACAGGTATCACACTGAGAAATTAAGGTATCACACTGAGAGAAATTAAGGTATCACACTGAGAATTAAGCTATCACACTGAACACTGAGATCGAGAAAGGAAGAGTCGGGAGGATGATCGGAACAGGAATGCAAGTTAGGGAAGTGTTGGAAAGTTGGAGATGAGGGGAAGAAGTTTTGGAGGATAAGTAAGGGAAGGTAATGAATGCAGGAGGGAGCTTCCAGTGGGTGAGATTTGAAAAAACGTCAGCCATATTTAGTTACGTATAAATAGATTCCCAAAAAGTGAAGAAACCTATTATGTCTCGAATTTACTCATGTATGAATCGTTTGATGAATCAAGTTTGGCGCAGGAGGACGCCATTCAGCCCATCATTCCTGCGCTGCACCAACCCGGGATATCAATGATGAACATTTGGGTGAATTTGAGGTTTCAAACTTAATTCTTTACTGGTCCATATGACATGTACCATCCATGTTCAAGATGCCATCAGAAGTGCGACTTTTGCTTCTGCTCTTTCTCTGTGGCTTCTTGTTTTGCAATTTGTGACTCATGTGTCGCGGTCTGTGGGACGAGCAGGCATGGTCAGATCGAACCGGCGGAATTGGCGGAAAGTATTGGAGTCGTGTTTGGGGGAAAGCGCCATTTCTCTGCCCAATGATAAACTGGAGGCCTTGCAAGTGCCCTGTCGAAGCAGCCGACACCGATGGAGACGAGCCATAACGCTCGAGGAGTTGTCCGAGAGAGGCTGGGCAAGCACCCGCAGGTCCTGGATGACCTTACCATCAGTGAGGTCTCATCAACTGGCATTGCCATAAAGAACAATTTTTATCCACACATGAACCAAATGATAATATCAATGAGTCCTTTTCTCTCTACCTCATAATTTTATTTAATTTTGGAGCATATGGGAGCATATGGGGGGCATTTGAATGTTACACTAACGAGATACTCACATGACTGCACACCTGAGTTACCTACCATTCATGTCATGTACCCTTTTATCCGCAAAAAATTTCAGTACTATCAAATTCAAATTTAAATCTATCCATCGTTTCTACTGCCACTAACTTTCCAGGGAGACCATTCATGAATTAACTAGAATGCACTCAGGAGAGCGCATAGCTCCACCAAGCTGAACAGTTTACATTTTCGATCCAAAGATAGGTCGGATCTGAATCGGACCTTAACCAAAATCGAATGGGCTTCTTGTTTCACCTAACACATAACGCTTCACGACTTTTGAGATATCATCTAAGTATCGTTTTTGGCCCCATCTCTCCATCCATCCATTGGGACCATACTCCGTACAGAGCATCTTTACTGCCGAAGCAGTCTCCTAGGCTATTGGGCACAATCCTGGATGGGTCGCCACTCCGACGCAAGATACTCGAATGTCCCATCTCTCAATGATGAAGAATCACTTAAAAAATATGAAAATTTAGTATCTGGATCAGGATTCAGATCTTCACTAAAATCGAATCGACTCGCCTTGTCACACACCCAACCTGTCCACCAAATTTCGTCTGAATCCGAGCTTAACCTTTTGAGACATCCTGCTCACAGACAGGGCTGAACACGTAACCTCCGCCACCTTTGGTGGCGGTCGCAACTCCTCTGGATGAAAGACCCTTACCATACTGCCATCTTAAACTCTCTGTTGTTTACTCTCAGGGTGTGCCCCTTGTCCAGTTAGTGTCCATTCTGTTGAAGAACTCTTCTGCGTTTATTTGGACGAGACCCTTCAATATCTGAAACATCTCCATCAGATCACCTCGTAAATAATATAATGCCCACCTCCTTCAGCCCCTCCACATATCTGAGTCTAACTAGTCACTGAATAGATCAACCCGCTCTACACTGAACCCTCTCTATGGAAGCTACGTCTCTCCTGAGATGTGGCCATCATTCCACCAAAACCGTTCATCAAAAATGGCGCCATTATTGAGTAACCACACAAGTACCTTTGGTTACACATTGGAATTGCTGAAAACGTGCATGAAGGCCAGGGTTCTTGTAGTTCTGTCTATTTTCCAACATTGCTCAATTATTTACTTGTAGGGTCTCGGAACGTCCCCACGTCCTCACCCCTCCCTTCCTCGGAATATATATATATATATATATACCAGCAGGAGTACTCGGCGTTGCCCGGTCTTTCTTGTGGGGCCTAAAACAATTCCCCACACCCACTTAGGAACGTGGTCAGGGATTGTTTAATAATATCACCTTTCACATCGATAGCTGCAAAGGCTTATATGCACGAGAGAGCGATAAAACCAAAAAACAACATCCAACTTTGTGTTTTCAAAACTATCAAACTTTCAAAACTTTTTTTAGATCCTCGTGGAGGATCTCCAAGTCTTACTCACGTTGTTGTCTTCATCTTCTTCTTGTGGACTTTTTTGTTTCACAGCCTACAGTTTTCATCGAAACTTCCTGAAACTTGGCATATACATGTAAAAATTTCCCTGCGCAGACAGTAACCATCTCCGATTTTTAAAATTCTCCTAGAAAAAAAGTTATGACGTCAAAATATGTCCGCTAATGGAAATCGCTTAAAAATTATCTCTGAAACTAGGCAAGCTTTTTGAATTCTGTTTGTGGAATCGAACAGATCATTAGCAGAGATGAATTACCGAACATACGATACATCACTATGACGTCATATCAAATTTATGACGTTATTCCTATTTTTTGACATTTTTTGTTTCACAACCCAGAGTTTTCATCGGATCTTCGTGAATTGCCATGTATATGCAGAAAGGCACGCGCAGGCAGTAACATCTCCGATTTTGGAAATTCTTCCTAGAAAAAAAGTTGACGTCATAATATCGCCGCTAATGGAAATCGCCTATACCATTATCTCCGAAACTAGGCAAGCTGTTTGAAATTTGTTGCGGGAATCAAGTCGGGCATTAGAACAGATAATTAATTTATCGCAACCTGATACATCACAATGACGTCATATTCGTTTTTATGACGTCATCATTAAGAGGACGAGGATCTTAGCTCATTTGAGCTTGTTTGACTAAAACCCTCCCAGCACTCACTGACACACACACACATACACACACACACACACGAACGGCTTCTTGCCTATCTCAGACCTCCTTCATACACCTGTTCGAACATCCCACGTCGCAAACTGGAAGCCTGTATGCCAGCTCCGATGGAAGTAATCATTCAATGAGCTTGTGACATTTTCATCCGAACAAAAGGGCTGTTTTATGTGACGTCGACAATGAAGTTGAGCAACGAAGTCCCATCGTCATTTACAGGTGAATAAGCGAGGTGTAAGGCGGAGTGAGGATCAGAGGAATTTTTTGAACCCCATCAGAGCCTCGGCAGCACATCGGAAGGACTTGCATACATACCGACATGGAGTGTGAATACAAACTGTTTGCAATTCTTCAATGGCAGATCCTTGGGCCATTCAAACCATTATTATTCCATCACATGCTCACCGCCATTCTGCCATCTACAATATGCCCGCATCACCTGTGGCTACCTGCAGTTAGCGGACCTTTGTCTTTCTAAACCTCGGTTTGCATCTCACCCTTATGCATAAGATGATCGTTCATTGGATGTGCTCACTTCGCCGAGGATGTTCCTCTTGCTGCAGCAGGTTTGATTGCGCAGTAAAGTTGACGATGTTATTACAGCGAGATATGTTGAAAAAAATGACATTTATCGACATAACTCATTTCATAAAAAACCACCAAGCCGTGCAGGTGTTTGCCCATAATTTGATGTCGTGTCTATCACCTTGTAAATGGAATTACCTGCCAAACGTGTGTGTGTTGTGTGTGTGCCTTGCAGTCCTGTGAGCTGGCTCAAACCGACTCCTTTACTATCGTCTCACCGTCCTATTGCACGGACACTGTCTCGCACCTATTGGCAAAACAACGGAGGGAAATTTTCTTCTTGGCGCTTACGTTGCTGCCAACAGCGGCTTGTTTGCCACGGCTTATCGAGCTCACCGAACTCGTGGACCCTGGATCGCCGTGGCGCGGGGTGCGGTCTTTGCCTGTATTTCAACTGTGTCTTCGTTGTGGTGAGGATTGTTGGGAGAACGCATTCACGCAGGGAGAAGGGATTATGCGAGCCTTGAGCCATTGGGCTTGATGAGCTCGTTGGGCTGGATGAGCTCGTTGGGCTGGATAAGCTCGTTGGGCTGGATGAGCTCGTTGGGCTGGATAAGCTCATTGGGCTGGATGAGTTCGTTGGGCTCGATGAGCTCGTTGGGCTGAGTGAGCTCGTTGGGCTGGATAAGCTCGTTGGCTGGATAAGCTCGTTGGACTGGATGAGCTCATTTGGCTTGATGAGCTCATTGGGCTGGATGAGCTCGTTGGGCTGATGAGCTCTTGGGCTGGATAAGCTCATTGGCTGGATGAGCTCGTTGGGCTGGATGAGCTCATTGGCTTGATGAGCTCATGGGCTGGATGAGCTCATTGGCTGGATGAGCTCATTGTGCTGGATGAGCTCATTGGGCTGGATGAGCTCGTGGGCTGGTGAGCTCGTTGGGCTGGATGAGCTCGTTGGGCTGATGAGCTCATTGACTGGATAAGCTCATTGGGTTGGATGAGCTCGTTGGGCTCGATGAGCTCGTTGGGCTGGATGAGCTCATTGGACTGGATGAGCTTATGGGTTGGATGAGCTCATTGGCTTGATGAGCTTGTTGGGCTGGATGAGCTCGTTGGCTGGATGAGCTCGTTGGGCTGGATGAACTCGTTGGGCTGGATGAGTCCATTGGGCTCGATGAGCCACTGGGCTCGATGAGCCGTTGGGCTGGATGAGCCGTTGGCTCGATGAGCTCGTTGGGCTCGATGAGCTCGTTGGGCTTGATGAGCTCGTTGGGCTCGATGAGCTCATTGGGCTGGATGAGCTCATTGGGCTGGATGAGCTCATTGGCTTGATGAGCTTATTGGGCTGGATGAGCTCGTTGGGCTGGATGAGCTCGTTGGGCTGGATGAACTCGTTGGGCTGGATGAGCTCATTGGGCTCGAGAGCCACTGGCTCGAGAGCTCGTTGGGCTCGATGAGCTCGTTGGACTCGATTGACATGATTTATTGATATTTATTTGTTGCTTCGTTTCCAACACAAGAGAAATAAACCTGTTAAAGCAACTATGCCATTCACGGTCGGTTTTTTTGGCGTGAGCCTTTGCTCTCAGCAATCGGCCTCAACATGTCAGTCCCTCATCGTACTCATGACCAACTTCTCGCTGACCTCAGCAATGCTAACGACCACGCCCTGCTGGGTTGCAGGCCTCAACCTTGATTCCATGAAGGGGGAATTTTGAATTTGGCTGGAGTGGCAGCATGCCTACTATTTATATAAGCTATGTGCGTCTTTACCATCAACAAGTGAATGCTAGCAGATCTGGACAGCAGGTTAACATCCCTCTGAAAGTGAACACACACCTGGATGGCAGGTTGGGAATCAAACCCAGGCTTGACAGCTCTGGACGAGTACACTCCTCGGAACTACCTTATGAACCTCCTCTAAAGGATGACCGACTCTAAATGCAATCATCCGTTTTAGTTGAAGAATGAACGTTTCTTATGCCTGAAGTTCTTTTGCTGGTATTCTTTTAAATCTTCAACTTCCTTGTGTTCCACATTGTTTTCCTTTCTCTTCCTTCTAATTTGTAGCTTTCATTTCAAACACCCAAACTTTGATCTTCACTGGAATTTAAATTCCACATATCTTAAAATTTAAATTCCAGATAAGGTATTGTCACCACGCACAGTCCGTTCGTCCATCTCCTATTTCGACATCTCAGGCCAAACCAATGGGCCGATCGGCTGAATTTGGCAGCAACGCTCCGCTCCTGACCGGTACTGGGATTGCAAAGTTCCGCTCGGTCACGTGACTTTAAGTAGGTCAAAATGGCCGGCTTAGTAAATGTTTTGCAAAATCTTCTTCTCCAGACCAACCAGTCAGAATGCTACCAAATTTGGGTTACAACATTAGGCCAGGACCCAGGGAAGCTATAGATCAGTGGTCCTATTTTTCGTTTTAATTGCACACTAATCACAGAACAAATTGATTGAAGAAAAGCAAAGATCGCGGTGCCTTTGTGTCTGGTTGTCCGTGTGTCCCTGATTCATCCGTTTCTCACACCATCTGCAATGAGTTCCACGAAGCAGTGCAGGAAATGTTGGTTATGCTGGTGTACTACAGGTGTGGATCGGCCTTTCCTGATGTACGGTAAACCAAAGTCTGAGCGTGTTTCCGGTTTGTGCACCATGCCTAAATCACTGGAGAAACTTAACTGACTACTGGAGAAATAGTACTCAATTAGTTGCTTCAAAATACAAAAGATTTAAAAAGGAGTGTGCACCAGACCTAGACAAAAAGTGGTCCCCAGACTTTGACCTCTGCCAGGTTGCTGAAGGTTAGTCGGAAGACGATCGGATGAAGACTCTTTAAAAAGGTTCGGCGAGCGAGCGCTTGTTAGTATGTGTCACAGAGATCTTGCTGTTTGTGAGTAGAATTGTTTTGCAGAAAGGTCTCCCATGGACCACCACCAAAAATTATCAGTGTGGGCTGGTCAAATAGATTCAACAATTTCACATTTTCATCAATCCTGAACAGCATTGGTTCTCCCTGAATGGGTTCATCAGCTGCTCATCATGGTCATGTTGTGGAATTGTGAAATCATACTCCTGGTTAAAAGCCAAATGACACCATGAATGCAAAGGTGCTGCAAACATGAAAACCTTTACAGGTGGGAATTAAAGGTAGTAAAGATAGAAATATGGTACGGAATGGGAGATTGGTGATCACTTGGTCAGGCTCCGGTCGACATCTCTGTGGGTCGTGGATCTAGTTTCGGAGACACACTGCATGACTTCTAGCCCAACATGTCTGAACCATCCTGAGTGGTCTCCACATTTGGTGCACGCAGCGGTTATCGACGTGTGCTGAAATCAATGAGTACGCTATCTGATAGAGCACGGAACAGGTACATCGTGTCCGTTAACTATCTGCACTTCACGTTCCAAGAGAACCTACTAAGGCCGGTTGTTGTGTAAAAGGCATTTTTATTTCAGTTTTTTGAGGAAGATATGGACCTTATGAGGCAGATTTGGACCCTTGGTTGCAGATTTGGAACCTTTGGTTGCAGATTTGGACCCTTTGTGGCAGATACACACCACTTGAAGTAGTATTCGACCCTTTGGTGCAGATACAGAGACATGACAGAAGTAATAGACACCTAAATTTATTCATTTAATATGTATAACGCAGTTTTACTCAGTGATTTGTACTAATTTTCAACTCTTTATTTGCAGAAATGAGTTCCTGGTCTTGCACGACAATTAACTATGCCTTGAACCCAGGGAGCACACGACCTTTGCGATTTTTTAAGAGGATGAATTGTTGGCCAATCAAGAGGTGAGGTCAGATCGCTCAGAACTTGACATTCCGCTTTCCACGGTCAATCGGGTGATTGTGCAATTCAACAGCGAAGGCAAGGACTCCACAGCTTCCCGTTTAGGTCGATCTGGCCCTCAGAATGGTGTCTTCAAGCTGTCAAATGGTCCATTGAGAAAAACTCCCGTTGCAAGGCAGGAGAGTTGCAGGAGAGGTCCAGGTTAGCTCAAGAACTGCGGTGTGGTGCCTTCATCAACTGGGCTACTATTGGAGAGCAGCTTGGAGAAAACCTCTCTTTAGATCAGCCAACATTCAAATGAAGAAAGAAGTGGGCTGATGAGATGGCCACCAGACTCTTGGAGTTTTGGCAAACTGTCATTTTTTTCAGATGAGTCCCAATTTACTCAATTTTCTGACAGTGGATGCATATGGGTCTGGAGACTTCCCAGTCAAGAGTTTCTTTGAACCAATTGCAGCCAACTGTCAAACACGGTGGTTTTTCAGTGATGGTGTGGGGAGCAATCTGGAGCACTAGTCAGTCAGAGATTGTGGAGTGTGTTCGGCAACAGCAACTCTACGATACACATTTCTGTCCTTGAGGATGGACGTCTCCCTGTCTTCTCCACTGGTCAGATGGTCAAAAACAACACTCTGTTCATGGAAGATGGAGCTCCATGACACACTGCAAAAAAAACCAAATATGGCAGGACAGAAATGGGATCAAGCGACTTCCATGGCCAAGTCAGTCTCCTGACATGAATCCCTTTGAACACCTCTGGCCATATTGGATCGAGCTGTGCAGAAAAATTCCAGGAAATCAACATCATGGGCAGAATTACTAACCTGTTTGCGTGAAGCCTGGGCAGAAATCCCACAGAGAAAATTTCGGAACTCGTTAATTCTATGCTGAAAGAGTAAAACAATTGAAATCTGCAGATGGCAGAGTCTACCAAATACTAGTGTATGAATTAAAATGGATCAAATGTTCTTCAAATGTTCAATAAATAAATTCCTTAAAAATCATGCTGTCCATTTACTCTGTCATGTCTCTGTATGTACCTTTTGTGGCAGACATGTACTTTTAGGGCAGATGTACCTTGGGTAGATTGACCTTTGTGGCAGACATGTACCTTTTAGGGCAGATATGACCTTTGTGGTAGATATGTACCTTTTGTGTCAGACATGTACCTTTTAGGGCAGATATGTACCTTTGTGGTAGATATGTACCTTTTGTGGCAGACATGTACCTTTTAGGGGCAGATATGTACTTTGGTGGTAGTATGTACCTTTTGTGGCAGACATGTACCTTTAGGGGCAGATATGTACCTTTGGTGGAGATATGTACCCTTGGTGGTAGATATGTACTTTGGGCAGATTGTACCTTTTGGGGCAGATTTGTACCTTTTGGTAGTAGATATGTACCCTTGGTGGTAGATATGTACCTTTTGGGCAGATTTGTACCTTTTGGGGCAGATATGCACCATTAATGTAGCATCTTGGTCCTTTGAGGCAGATTCAGACCTTTTGGGGGCAGATATAGATCTTTTTGGGCACCGGGTGTAGTGGCGTGCGCCTGTAATCCGGTTACTCGGAGGCTTGGGTTGGAGGATCGCTTGAGGACGGGAGCTCTGCGCTTGGCCGCGCTATGAGAGGGTGTAGGGCAGCCTGGAATCATGGCGAAACCCATCCTTATCCCTGTGTCGTAATAGCGACCAGGGTTGCGTCAGGAAGGGCATCCGCGCGTAAAACCTATGCCAAATCAGTATGCGGATCATAACGGATGATCCGCTGTGGCGACCCCTAACGGGAGCAGCCGAAAGATG
>CM068963.1:9855190-9866852 GCA_035128595.1 Eptatretus atami
GTACATATCTACCACCAAAGGTACATATCTGCCCCTAAAAGGTACATGTCTGCCACAAAAGGTACATACAGAGACATGACAGAGTAAATGGACAGCATGATTTTTAAGGAATTTATTTATTGAACATTTGAAGAACATTTGATCCATTTTAATTCATACACTAGTATTTGGTAGACTTGCCATCTGCAGATTTCAATACTTTTATTTGCAGACAGAGTTCTGGCTCCTTGCACAAAATTAACTATGCCTTGAATCCAGGGAAGCAACACTTTGTGATTTTTTAAGAGGAAAAATGAAAATTTAAAATGATAAAAATTATTGAAATTAATTTAATAATATATAGGTATGTAATATAAAAATATAGAATAAATTAAAAATTCGAAATTAATTTATGAAGAAAAAATGATTTGTTAAATTAATTTTAAAAAAGATAAAAATAATTATTTTAAAATTAAATATATAAATTTGAATTTTTAAAAAAAAAAAATTAAAAAATAATGAAAAATTATTAGATTAAAAAAATAATTTAAAATAAATATTTTAATAATAATAAAAAAATATTATAAATATTAATATAAAAAAAAAATAAAAAATATATAAAAAAGATTAGTAAAGGATTTAAAAAAAATTATAAAGAAGAAATATTAAAAATGATTTTATTATTTATTAGTAAAAAAAAAAAAGATGAAGTAAAATATTATTATAATTAAAAGATAAAACATTAATAAAATAATATAATGATTATAAATTATTTATTAAAGTGAAATAATAAAATAAATTTATAAAAATTAGAAAAAAATTATATAAATAAAAAATAAAAAAATTTAATAAAATATTTTATGAAATTTAATAAAAAAATAATATTTAAAAAAATAAAAATGAAATTGATAATAAATTTGAATTGTTGGCCAATCAGGAGGTGGAGTCAGATCGCTCAGACTTTGACATTCCGCTTTCCACGGTCAATCAGGTGATGTGCAATTCAACAGCGAAGGCAAGAAATCCACAGCTTCCCGTTCAGGTCGATCTGGCCCTCAGAAAGGTGTCTTCAAGCTATCAAATGGTCATGAGAAAATCCCCATTGCAAGCAGAAATGTTGCAGAGAAGGTCCAGGTTAGCTCAAGAACTGCGATGTGGTGCCTTCATCAACGTGGCTACTATGGGAGAGCAGCTAGGAGAAAACCTCCTTCGACCAGCAACATTCAATAGAAAGAAAATGGCTGATGAGATGGCCACCAGACTCTTGGAGTTTTGGCAAACTGTCATTTTTTCAGATGAGTCCAATTTACTCAATTTTCGACAATGGACGTGTATGGGTCTCGAGACTTCCCAGTCAAGAGTTTTCTTTGAACCATTGCACTGAACTGTCAAACACGGTGGTTTTTCAGTGATGGTGTGGGAGCAATCTGGAGCACTGGTCAGTCAGAGATTGTGGAGTGTGTCGGCAACATCAACTCTACGATACACATTTCTGTCCTTGAGGATGGACGTCTCCCTGTCTTCTCCATTGGTCAGATGGTCAAAAACAACTCTGTTCATGGAAGATGGAGCTCCATGACACACTGCAAAAAAAGACCAAATAATGGCAGGACAAAATGGGATCAAGCGACTTCCATGGCCCAAGTCAGTCTCCTGACATGAATCCCTTTGAACACTCTGAGCCATATTGGATCGAGCTGTGCAGAAAAAATTCCAGGAAAATCACATCATGGCAGAATTGCTAACCTGTTTGCGTGAAGCCTGGGCAGAAAATCCCACAAGAGAAAATTTCAGAACTCGTTTATCTATGTCTGAAAGAGTAAAAAGCATTGAAATCTGCAGATGGCAAGTCTACCAAATACTAGTGTATGAATTAAAATGGATCAAATGTTTCCTTGCAAATGTCCAAATCAAATAAATTCCTTTCAAAATCATGCTGTCATTTACTCTGTCATTGTCTCTGTATTGTACCTTTTTGTGGCAGTACATGTACCTTTTAGGGGCAGATATTGTACCTGTTGGTGGTAGATATGTACCCTTGGTGGTAGATATGTACTTTGGGGCAGATTTGTACCTTTTGGGGGATATTGTGTTACCTTTGGTAGTATGATATGTACCCTTGGTGGTAGATATGTACCTTTTTGGGGCAGATTTGTTACCTTTGGGCAGATTGTATTTGGGCAGACTATGCACATTAATGTAGCATGTTGGTCCTTGAGGCAGATTCAGACCTTTTGGGGGCAGATATAGATCTTTTTAGGGCACCGGGTATAGTGGCGTGCGCCTGTAATCGGCTTACTCGGAGGGCTTTGGGTTTGGGAGGATCGCTTTGGGGACAGTAGCCTCGGCCCTTGGCCGCGCTATGAGAGGGTGTAGGGCAGCCCGGAATCATAGCAAACCAATTCCTTATCCCTGTGTCGTAATAGGCGACCAGGGTTGCGTCAGGAAGGGCATCCGGCGTAAAACCTATGCCAATCAGTATGCGGATCATAACGGATGATCCCGCTGTGCGACCCCTAACGGGAGCAGCCGAAGAGACGAACAACAACAACATAATCTTTTTAGGGCAGATATGGATCTTTTGGGCAAGATATGGATCTTTTGGAGCAGATATGGACCTTTTGGGGGCACTGTGCACCCTTTGATGTACCATCTGGAACCTTTGAAGCAGATGGATCTTTTGGGGCTGATATGTACCTTTTGGGGGCAGATATGCGACCCTTTGATGTACCATCTGGACCATTTGACGCAGATATGGACCTTTTGGGGCTGATATTTAATCTTTTTAGGGCAAGATATGGATCTTTATGGAGCAGATATGGACTTTTTGGGGGCAGATGTGCACCCTTGATGTACATCTGGACCTTTGAGGCAGATATGATCTTTTGGGGCTATATGTACCTTTTAGGGGCAGATATGCACCATTTGAATGTAGCATCTTGGTCCTTTGAGGCAGATTCAGACCTTTTGGCGGCAGATATGGATATTTTCGGGGCAATATGAATCTTTTTGGGCAGATGTGCTCTTCTTTGATGTACCATCTGGACCTGAGGCAGATATGGATATTTTTGAAGGCAGATATAGACTTTTGGGGCAGATATGCACCTTTGATTGTAGCATCTGGACCATTTAGCAAATTCAAGCCTTTTGAGGCAGATATGGACCTTTTGATGGGCAGATATAGACTTTTTGTGGCAGATATGCACCTTGATGTAGCATCTGCCATCTGGACCTTTGAGCAGATTCGGACCTTTTTTAGCACACATATTTTCAGAGTACTGATAGGAAGTAAAACAACACCATGAACTATCCCTCCTATCCCTATGGTCTGTTCTGTGTTGTTTCTCTGGCTACGTATAGTTTTTTTCACGCCTCTTAGAATGCTTAGCCTAGCTTGAGATGAGCTTTTTCTGTTGGGATGAGCAGACACTGAATGGTGGTGATTCAAGCCTTGAGAAAACGGCCTCGGAGATCACAGTGATGCATTCGATAGTTTCGCACGAAGTCGTGGCGGTTATTGTTAAACGAGTACACATAAGTTCACTATAAACCCATCTTGCTGCTTCCCATTGTAATGTTGCTTATCAATTTACTAATTGTTGAAACATTTCTTACACTGTACATCCGTCATCACCAGATTTTGAGTTGTTCATCGTGTACTACTCTTCAACCGCTTGGTTAGCTATTAACAATTTAAAAAATGCAAACAAGTAACGGAAGGTGTACATTGCTCACGGGGGAATGGACCACTCAGTTACCCATTACAACAAACTCACTGGTGATCTTTGACCTGGAAGAGTTTTGGCTGCTGGTAAAATGCCAGCTCATGATAGTATGTTCCAAGTAGGAAAGCACAAGCAACAGTCACCAGGTGCAGTGACTTACAGATGGAAAGATTTAAGAAAAAAAATTGGTCTGTAAATAATATGTTCTCCAGTATGGGTTCCTGAACCAATCAAATCATGTTGTCCTGATGAACACTTGCAATGAAGATGGCTCATGATCTTCACTGTGAATATTGACATCTCTGTAGCATTGATGTTTTGGAGTGTTTCAACCACCTTGCTTTTGTTTATCCGATAAACTGTGATTGTCAGTGCAGACGTGAGATTCAGCCATTTGGATAATGCAGTTGACGTGTCTCTTGATCATTTATTCCAATGGATCAAAACCCCATAAGTTGAGTGTTTTTGATTGTCATCAGGCAAATGCACAAATGTTTATTATTATTTATTTATTTTGTCGTTCTACCCCAATACGCTCCACGATTGCACACCCTGCGTCCTGACAGGTTTGATGCTGCGAAAGATGCATTACGTTGCTCCGCACCTCACGCGCGGCCTCCTTCATTCCATCGAGCAGCACGTGTTCTTCCACCAGCTCGTTGGCGTTGTCATCTCTTCATCCTCGCCTCGGTCCACTCTGCGTGCCAACACCGTCAACTTCGGTACTGTAATGCTAAAGGCAGAAAACTTTTAGCGCGGAGGAATATGGTGAGGACATTTTTGTTAGATGTTCCATCTTTTTGTGTCAAGCAACGCACAAACAGCTCTTCCCCACAAACCCCGACTATTGATTTTTCACTTCACTTGAGCTTTTTCCGGTCCAGATCCTTCCTTGTCTGTCGTTTAGTCCACTCACGATGATACAAGGACACTTTAACACTCTTACTTTTTTATTTTTTTTTTTTTAACAGGCTTTGCTGAATTTTATTTATTTAATTATACTTTTACTTTTTATGTATTAATTCTATTCTATTTTAGTTCTACCTTTGCTATTTTTTTCTGTCTTTGCCAGAAAGATATTTTGCTTTTCAGCACTGGTGTGGGTTGGTTAGTGATACTGTGTTTATTTATTTATTTATTTATTTATTTATTATTTATTCGTATGTAGCCTGTGGCTGCTTGGCTGCATCATTTTCTGGGGGATCAGCTGTGCTGCTGATGCAACAACAACCCCTGTACCGCAGCTCATTTTTCCGACCTCAGAAGGATGACGGGCTGAGTCAACCATACCTGGTGTTAATTAAACGGCCCGAAAGGGGCTTGAACTCAACCCCTAGGATCTTCAGTCAAGCACCTTAACCATAAGCAATCCAGGTCTCTGGCTTGAGTTGGTTGCTGCTTCTGTACAAAGACCAATGACCATTACGAAGGTTACTTGGCTGTGGGTGCTTCTGTTGTCCGGTGGAGTTTCGGAGCTGGTTGGGGATTCTGTTGGATTATTCAGTGAGCTACTCGTGAAATCGCAGAATGTCCAGGTTTTAGTTATTGTATTCGAAATGGATGGAATGGATTGTGTTGCGTTATTGTCCATCTTCTCAAACTGATTGCAGTAATTGTCCTCGACCTGTTCCTTCTGCTGGAGCTGCAGATTGTGCCACTTTGGTGGTTTCAGTGCTTTTCCTTTTTAACTGAACTTTGCTGGTGGAAAGCCAGTTGAGTTTTACTGCATGTGCCAGCATGGATCCTGTTTCTTATCCACACTCTGTCACCGTGTGTGTATAAGAAGCCTCTTCATGTGACACTGTGTCGTGTTGTTGCCCCAAGATAGGTGGAACCCTTTGATTTGTCATGAAGAATTTGTGTAGCTCCAGCATGGCACAACCTCCAATGTGGCTCCAGCACAGCTCCATTGGAACACAGCACAACACAGCTCCAATGGGCACAGCACAGCCCATTGGAATCCAGAGTAGCTCAGCCCATGTGCTCCAGTATACCACAGCTTCAATGGGCTCCCAGCATAGCTAGCTACAATAGCTCCATCGTAGCGAGTTCCAATGGGCTCCAGCACAGCACAGCTCCAATGGACTCAAGTATAGCACACCTCCAATAGGCACAGCACAACTCGTATGTAAATCGAGCAAAAGCACAGCTCCAATGGAGAATAGTACAGCTCCAATGTGATAGCAGAGCTCCGAAGGACTCCAGCACAGCACAGCTCCAATGGAAATAGCGCAGCTCAATGGGAAAGTACAGCTCCATGTGAATAGCAGAGCTCCAAGAGGCTCCAGCACAGCACGCTCAATGGGCAGAGCACAGCTTCAATGGGCCACAGTACCGGTCCAGACGGCATCAGCCCACGTGTCCTCAAAGTCTGCTCTTCAGTTCTTGCTCATCCTCTCTCTGTTCTATTCACCCTCTCATTTGCTCAAGTCATCTGCATCTGCTGAAATCTGCAAACATCACTGCCCTGCATAAAGCTGCAAAAAAGCAGATCCCTGCAACTACAGCCCAATCAGCCTTCTCCCAATCATCCAGCAAGTTATGGTAATCCATCATCGCTTCAGACATGAAATCTTCCTCTCTCCAATGGCTTCATTTCCGATCATCAATTGGTTTCAGAACCAGTCACTCTACCCTGGATATGCGCTTCTGCTCTCCCAACAATGGATGAGGTCCTCAATGCAGACAGGAAATCCGAGCCGATCCCTGGACATATCACGTGCTTTGACACAGTCTGGCACCCTGCCCTACTCACAAAACTCTCTTCCTATGTATCCAAGGCCATCTCCACTCATGGCTCGCAGACTTTCCTCTCCTGTCGCAGTCACCGGTGTCCTAAATGGAGTTCTTTCATCCCTCTCCTGTGCAGCTAGAGTTCCTCACAGGCAGCGTCTGGCCCTGTTCTTTTTCTGGTTTTCATCAATGATCTCTCCGACTCTCTGGAAATCCTCTATATCTCTTTGCTGATGACTCCACCCTCTAAAGTACCATTGTCATCTCTTCTCAGACGGCAAGCAGCAGCTTCTTCGCTCACTGCGATGACAAAATCACAAACTGGTCCAACACGTGGAACATGTCTTTTCATCCGGAAAAATCTCACACTCTATATGTCTCTTCGAATAGGACCGTTTAGAAAACCCCACCATCCACTTTCTCAACAATCCTCTGGAAGAAGTCCTTTCATTCAAGCTTCTGGGCTCACTATCTGCCATGACCTTTCCTGGGAAAAGCCACATTTCAATCCTCGCCTCCAAAGTCAGTCGCCGACTGGGAATCCTCCGTCGTGCAAAGTCCTTCCTCGGCCTCCTGAGCTCCTGACCACTTACAAAGCTTTTGTCCGTAGCCTGATGGAGTACTGCTCTCCCCTCTGGGCTGGTGCTCCTGCCTGCCACCTTCTCGGCTTCACGCTGTAGAAACCAAGGCATTGTCGGATCATCGGCATCTCCTGCAATGAGGCTGAGTCTCCGGCTCTCACTCAATCACCGCAGTTGGTCGGTGGTCTTTCTGTCTTCTACCGACTCCTCTCCAGCCTCGCCCCCTGCTCTCTCTGCAATTTTCCACACATTTCCTCAGGGCGCTCAAGTCTGCCACAACAACCCCTTCTGGTAAAACTACCAAAATCACGAATCACTGCTCACCTTCACTCTTTCATTCCTCTTTTTTCCCGGCCTTTGGAATAAACTCCCTCACTCTATTCTCTTCCATTCTTCCTCCAGCTTTCAAAAACACTGTTCCCACCATCTCCTTATCCCAAACCTCGACTTTCTACCCCCGATGAATTAATCCACCCAAGCCCAACTCTTCCAAATTCCCCTGCTTTCCTTCCTGAAAAGTCCCTGTAATGTCCATCTTCTATTCCCCATTGTTCCCAATCCCTCCCTTCCACAGATCTTTCCTAAATGTGTCTGTTCCCACTTTTTTGTCCCTCCCACTCCCCTCCTTCTTGTCTCATTGCCCCCTTGTATGTGCGTTGTGTGTTAGCTCTCACACCGAGCCTGACAAGGTATACAAAAAACAAAAAAACGTACAGCCCAATGGAATAATGCAGCAAGCTCCAAAGAAATTCCAGCAACAGCAAGCTCCAATGGGCATTGGCACAGCTTCAATCTGGGCCCAGTACAGCTCAATGGGAATAAATGCCAGCACATGCTCCAATGGAATCCAGCCAGCACAGCTGCAATGGGGCATGGCACAGCTTAAATGGGCCCAGTACAGGCTCCAATGGGAATAATGCAGCACTAGCTCAATGGAATCCAGCACAGCACAGCTGCATGGGAGAGCATAGCTCCCCAAGGGCTCCAAGTAACAGTCACAGCTCCCATGGGCCCTAGCACAGCCCAATGGAATAGCACAGCCCACAGTTCCACCGGCCTGACAGCTCCAATGGAATTGCACAGCTCAATGACTCCAGCACACAGACACACGACGACTCCATGGCCCTGCCCAGGCTTCAATGGGAATTGCACAGCTGCCAATGGCTCCAGCACAGCACAGCTTCCAATAGACTCACGCATAAGCACAGCCCAATGGATTCAGATAGCCACAGCTGCCAATGGAATTTCACAGTCAATATGGGCAGAGACAGCTCCAAATTGGGAATAGCACAGCAACACTTCCCATCGGCCCATGCACAGCTCCAATGGGATTGCACACGCTCCATGGACTCCAGCACAGGCAAGCTCAACATTGGCATATTCCAGATTCAACCTGTCTCTCTTGCACAGTAGCCCAGCCCAGCTGTGTTTGCGGGCTCTAGCGCCAGCCCTATGTCTTTCCTCCCACTACCACATCCCTTTGTTTCACCTCAATCACTCATAGGACGAAGAATGCGTTGTCCATGATTTTGCGTGAGCACCAGGATATCCTGACAGTGTTGTTTCGGGTATTGTGGTGAACACATGATGTTATCCTTCCTTGGACAGGATTTAAATTCAGTTTCATCGTCATATGTCAAATTTTGTGTTAAAATTGTTTTGAGAAAATAATTGCCAAAGCATCTCGAACCACGTGTCATAAAGAAGCAGTTTGTTTGGAGTTAAAAGTGATTAGCACTTTTAACTGTCGTCGGTCTCTTCCATTTGGATGTTAATGGGTGAAGGGAGCTAATGCCGTCTCTCGGTGTCCACTCGTATAATGAGCTCACCCGAACTCTCTCTGAATTGGAATGGTACACTTTCCTGGACGAAATATACGCTATTTATTTGTGAAATCGTTTTTGGGCAGAAGTGTTTAGCCTGGTGGCTTGGCAGAATCGGGAATATGGGATAATTATCTGTGCATGGGAGATGAGTTCTTTGAGCCTATAAGGTCGCACTGTGGGACAAAGAAACAATTTAAGAATTTGCGTTAGGCCAGGTGTCGTGAAGGGCCGGATGTTGTGTGAAAGCCGGGATGCGTTGGAAGGACGAATGTGTGTGGAAGGCCGATGATGTGTGGAAGGCGAGATATGTGTGGAAGGCGGATTTGTGTGGAGGTCGGGGAATTCCTGTGGAAGGCCATTAATATATGTTGGAAGGCCGGGATGCTGTGGAGGCGGGATCGGCTGGAAAGCCGGGATTTGGTGGCAAGGCGGGATTTGTGTGGAAGGTCGGGATGCCTGTGGCAAGGCCGTAATATTTGTGGAAGGCCGGGAATGCATGTGGAAGGCCGGATTCGGCTGGAAGGCCGGATCGCATGTGGAAGGCCGAGATGCGTGTGGAAGCCGTAATATTGTGGGAAGGCCGGGATGCATGTGGAAGGCTGGATTCGTGGTGGAAGGCCGGGATGCGTGGTGAAAGCCGTGATGCGCTGTGGAAGGCCAGTGCGTGTGGAAAGGCGAGGTGCAGTGTGGAAGGCCGGAGATGCGTGTGCGAAGGGCCGGGATCGGTTGGAAGCCCGGGATACGTGGAAGGACGGAGATCGTGTGGAAGGCCAGGATGCATGTGTGAAGGCCAGGAGTCGTGGGAGGCCAGAGATGTGGAGGCCGGATGCGTGTGGAAAGGCCGGGATGCATGTGGAAGGAGGATTTTGTTTTAAAGTGTGTTAAATCGTTTGTATATTAATCGAGCAGAATTCGTCATCGCTCACAGTACAGACACCACCCAGCACGATTCGGTACAGGTGGCTGATTAGACTCTGTGAGGCCCATCTGTTCATCGGTTCGACAGTACAGACAACATCCCAGGCACGGTACTGACGAGTGTCTTCTGAGACATCACACGGTGCCTGATTTAGACTCTGTGAGGCCCTAATCTGTATAACTGGAATGCCCCTTGTTAAAAAATTACAGCCAGAACGGTACTCACAAAAAATTGAAACTTTATGCTTTTAATTTTTAATAGCAGCAATTAAGTGAAAAATGACAAATTATTTTCAAATGATGCATTATGATTATTATTTATCATTTGGTTGGCTCTGATCTATATCCATGATTATAATATTGTTAATACATGGAAACAATACTCTAAATGTAATGTTTAACGTACATAATATATATACAATGCTGAAAAATAAGTATCAGGACACTTTTATATAATACAAGTAATAATTACCTTGTTTGCAAAATCATTAAAAATGTTATCAGGTACAACTGATAAAGACATTTTCTTTCTTGATTGTCCACAGAAAAAAAGAAAAGAAAAATGGCCCCTGGCGGTTGGTGAGGCCTAAACTGTAGTCTTGTTTAGCTGTGCCTAAATCAGCCACTGTTCGGACCCGCGGAACAAAAATAGGCAACAACTGCTTGGCGCCACCTTGCAAGCTGACCAGGTGTCTTGTATGTTATGGGATCGTCCATTTCATACTTTCCCCGGACGCCATTTGTGTCCATGTGACATGATGGGGATGTGGAGGGAAAAGAGGTGAGGGGGTTGGGATAGGTGGTGGTAGTGTTAGGGTATGATTGATGGGGGAAATGTGAAGGGGTGGATAGTGGTGGTTTTGTTAGGGTATTGTTGATGGGATTGTGGGGAATGGTAATGGAGGGGGTGGGATGGTCATAGTGTAATGTGGGCTGTTGATGATGTTTGATGGGGATTGGGTGGATGGTGGGTGAATAGTGGAGGGTGGTGGAGGGATGGTGTGGGTTATTGTGGATAATGGTGTGGGGAGGGGGACGGGGAAACTTGAAAGCTTTAGCTCCTGGGGTTAAATCTTCTCGTGAGGGTGGATTTGGAACAACAACTTTCTCCTCCACTATAAAAGATGGTGGTGTTCATTTGATTTGTGAATGTGTTTGAGGGTAGATAATTCTTTTCCAGGTCTCTTATGGAACTCCCCAGAAAATGGCAAACAGGTGTTTGAGTCACCTGGGCTAGAGAGGTCTTGACAGGTTCCCAGTGACAGCTTGTCTTCCCACTTATCGTGGTATGATCCCTTTATTAATCAATGAGTGGACACCAATGGATATAGCCATCTCTGTGTTTCATAACAGTACTCGTAACAAGGATATATTTCAGATCACTTGAATCAACCAACAATTATTTTTGAGGTAACCATGGACCAAAATGTCAACAATAGGCCCAAGGTTCACAACTAACGACGGTATTTCTAAAATGCTCATTTTTATCCGATTGACTTGAATATTGAAGAGCTTTTTAATATCAGGTCACTGAATCAACCCATTATTTTAGAGGTTCAACCTCGGCCGAAAGGTAACATTGGCAAATTCTAAAATTGTCAATTTTCATCCGATTGACTTGAAATTGGAAGAGGAGTGCAATATTTAGGTTATTGATTCACCACCAATTATTTTTGAGTCGTGAACACCATCGACCCTATTAAAGGTCGAATAGGTCAATGTCAACAAACTAAGGTGGGTTTTTCATGTGAGGATTTTCCAAAAACCCTCAAATTTTATCGTCGATTGCTTGAAAATTTGAAGATCTTATATATCAGGTCACTGAATTAACTATCCTTATTTTAGAGTCAACCCGCCAAAAGGTCAACATTGGCCAAATTTCTAAACTCTGTCCCTTTCA
>CM068963.1:9872073-9889591 GCA_035128595.1 Eptatretus atami
TTTAGGCCCCACAAGAAAGACCGGGCAACGCCGAGTACTCCTGCTGGTATATATATATATATATATATGCCGAGGAAGGGAGGGGTGAGGACGTGGGGGACGTTCCGAGACCCTACAAGTAAATAATTGAGCAATGTTGGAAAATTAGACAGAACTACAAGAACCCTGGCCTTCATGCACGTTTTCAGCAATTCCAATGTGTAACCAAAGGTACTTGTGTGGTTACTCAATAATGGCGGCCATTTTTGATGAACGGTTTTGGTGGAATGATGGCCACATCTCAGGAGAGACGTAGCTTCCATAGAGAGGGTTCAGTGTAGAGCGGGTTGATCTATTCAGTGACTAGTTAGACTCAGATATGTGGAGGGGCTGAAGGAGGTGGGGCATTATATTATTTACGAGGTGATCTGATGGAGATGTTTCAGATATTGAAGGGTCTCGTCCAAATAAACGCAGAAGAGTTCTTCAACAGAATGGACACTAACTGGACAAGGGGGCACACCCTGAGAGTAAACAACAGGAGAGTTAAGATGGCAGTATGGTAAGGGTCTTTCATCCAGAGGAGTTGCGACCGCCACCAAAGGTGGACGGAGGTTACGTGTTCAGCCCTGTCTGTGAGCAGGATGTCTCAAAAGGTTAAGCTCGGATTCAGACGAAATTTGGTGGACAGGTTGGGTGTGTGACAAGGCCGAGTCGATTCGATTTTAGTGAAGATCTGAATCCTGATCCAGATACTAAAATTTTCATATTTTTTAAGTGATTCTTCATCATTGAGAGATGGGACATTCGAGTATCTTGCGTCGGAGTGGCGACCCATCCAGGATTGTGCCCAATAGCCTAGGAGACTGCTTCGGCAGTAAAGATGCTCTGTACGGAGTATGGTCCCAATGGATGGATGGAGAGATGGGGCCAAAAACGATACTTAGCATGATATCTCAAAAAGTCGTGGAAGCGTTATGTTGTTAGGTGACAACAAGAAGCCCATTCGATTTTGGTTAAGGTCCGGATTCAGATCCGACCTATCCTTGGGATCGAAAATGTAAACTGTTCAGCTTGGTGGAGCTATGCGCTCTCCTGAGTGCCATTCTAGTTAATTCATGGAATGGTCTCCCTGGAAAGTTAGTGGCAGTAGAAACGATGGATAGATTTAAATTTGAATTTGATAGTACTGAAATTTTTTGCGGATAAAAGGGTACATGACATGAATGGTAGGTAACTCAGGTGTGCAGTCATGTGAGTATCTCGTTAGTGTAACATTTCAAATGCCCCCCATATGCTCCCATATGCTCCAAAATTAAATAAAATTATGAAGGTAGAGAGAAAAGGACTCATTGATATTATCATTTGGTTCATGTGTGGATAGAAAATTGCTTCTTTATGGCAATGCCAGTTGATGAGACCTCACCTGATGGTAAGGTCATCCAGGACCTGCGGGTGCTTGCCCAGCTCTTCGGACAACTCCTCGAGCGTTATGGCTCCGTCTCCATCGGTGTCGGCTGCTTCGAACAGGGCACTTGTCAAGGCCTCCAGTTTATCATTGGGCAGAGAAATGGCGCTTTCCCCCAAACACGACTCCAATACTTTCCGCAATTCCGCCGGTTCGATCTGACCACTGCCTGCTCGTCCCACAGACCGCGACACATGAGTCACAAGATTGCAAAACAAGAAGCTCACAGAGAAAGAGCAGAAGCAAAAGTCGCACTTCTGATGGCATCTTGAACATGGATGGTACATGTCATATGGACCAGTAAAGAATTAAGTTTGAAACCTCAAATTCACCCAAATGTTCATCATTGATATCCCCGGGGTTGGTGCAGCGCAGGAATGATGGGCTGAATGGCGTCCTCCTGCGCCAAACTTGATTCATCAAACGATTCATACATGAGTACAATTCGAGACATAATAGGTTTCTTCACTTTTTGGGAATCTATTTATTACGTAACTAAATATGGCAGACGTTTTTTCAAATCTCACCCACCTGGAAGCTCCCTCCTGCCATTCATTACCTTCCCTTACTTATCCCTCCTCCAAAACTTCTTTCCCCTCATCTCCCAACTTTTCCAACACTTCCCTAACTTGCATTCCTGTTCCGATCATCCTCCCGACTCTTCCTTTTCTCGATCTCAGTGTTCAGTGTGATACCTTAATTTCTCAGTGTGATACCTTAATTTCTCAGTGTGATACCTTAATTTCTCAGTGTGATACCTTCATTTCTGTCTGTCATCAACTTGTGTACAACCTTCAGGAGAATTCTAAACAAACGAGTTGATGCCTGCAACACATCCTCAAGTCAAATTAAAGTGACAAAGAACACTTCAACAACTTCCAAATTATTCAATGAAACTTAAGGAATGTACTCAAAAAACACATCATTAGTCCATTACACAGAGAAATAAATAAAACATTGGTCATTAAAACAAACTCATCAGTGTTAAGGGTAGATAAAGACTCCCCAGTGGTGAACAATTAAATATCAAAATCGATTGTTGAATCACCTTTACTTCGTAACCTAGGCTCGTCAGGTCGTGTCCCACTTCTGGTGACATTCATGATCAGATTTCTCCAAACATCTCTACCCTGCACTGCTAACTGTAACCCTGGTAGAGACAGCTTGCTTGGAACCTTTACCCCCATCCATCTTATCGCAAGTATGATCCTGATATTGTATTGATTGCAACAGTAGAGCTGCAATCTACACGAGCGCTGAACTCCAAGCAATGGATGTGCAACTCACTTGAGACTACCAAGATGTTTGGTGTAAGATCACGTTTGAGCCAGATAGGAGCATACTCATAGGCTGCTTATGGGGGAACCTGTAGGTTGGCAGGATGGCATAGAGGTAAGCATATGGCATAGAGGTGTCCTTTGTGAAAAGTGGGCGAACTATCGCCGACACCCTGAACCAATTCCAAATTCCTGCCCTAACTGAACGAATTTCAGATTGCATTAGCGGCACAGCCATGCCCTCGGCCAATGATGCTACCCCGCACCCTTGTGCTGCATACAAACGAAGTAGAATGGAGCCGGTTGAGCAGCATAAGGAATGTATAGTTATTCTGTGAGTTACTTCATCATGTGAGTTGAAGAAGTGACACACACGGCCTCACGGTAGATTTTAACACTGCGGAAATTGTCTGGCAAAGTTGGCATTCGACTACTCAACGAGAGCACCCGCCACACATTTCTAGGCACCAACATGTAACAGAACCGAGGAGGCATCAAAATGGTCGCCAAACGTGGTTGAGCAAAATACCTGAAATCATTAACTCGTTGATTACCGCCACCACTGTGACCGAGTGCTCACAGTTGCTTAGTATTGGAACTGAGTGCTGCTGATGATGTCTCCACAAGTACATCACACAGTCGCTTTAACTATGAGAGAGAGAGAGAGAGAGGAAGTTACAGCAAGATGAATGAGCAATTGTGGAATCATGACTGTAATGACACTCAGAAATCTGGACTGTGAGCAGGCTTGGCTAGATTTCAGACAAGCACTGGAGGGTAGTCTGGGAGAAGGCACCAAAACAGGCAAGGCTCCAGATACACACCTAAACAGGCTAGGCTCCAGAGTACGCACTAAACAGGCTAGGCTCCAGAGTACACACCTAAACAGGCTAGGCTCCAGAGTACGCACCTAAACAGGCTGGCTCCAGAGTACACATCTAAATAGGCTAGGCTCCAGAGTACACACCTAAACAGGCTTGGCTCCAGAGTACGCACCTAAACAGGGCAGGATACAGAGTACACACCTAAACAGGCGAGGCTCCAGAGTACCACCTAAACAGGCTAGGCTCCAGAGTACACATCTAAATAGGCTTGGCTTGAGAACATCTACATGACAAAAGAGCTTTGGCTCAGTCTCAGCAGGGAACCTCTGCAAGGAGTTTGAGGTGAAGGTAGTGAGGAATGTGAAGGAGAACCAAATATATTCTGGTGTATGTATGTAAATAGCAGGACCAAGATGAGAGTCAAAGTTGGAAATCTGATACAGGATGACAATACAATTGCCACATCTGATCAGGAGAAAGCTGACACCCTCAGCATGACATTTGAACGCATGTTCACCATTGAGATACATGTCACATTCCAACCTGTCCTCGACAAAGTGCAGAGCCTTTGTTGAGCAATATTGCAATGTCTTAGGAGATAGTCAGGAGGAAATTGGAGAACCTGAAAACCAGTAAATCTCCTGGTCCAGATGGAATTCACCCGAGAGTACTCAATCCCCTGGCTATATAATCTTCAACACACCGATGAAAGATGGTGTTCTACCATGTGACTGAAAATATGCTAACATCACTCCCATACATAAAAAATTACCTCCGTGCGGGAGTGACGGTCATCTCTGCGAGAAAATATAAAGCCTCCTGAAGGTAGGGCAGTTTTTGCAAACTTTGAAGTCACGTGACGCGAAAACGAAAGCGAAATTCGAAATCCGTCCTGACCAAATTTAGATATTGTCCCATACATTCATATGCCACAATCAAATTCAAGATTGCTTGAGAAATGTAGGAGGAGATAGATTTTGAAAATCGTCATTTTCGCATTTTTTGCCAACTTTGAAGTCACGTGACACGAAAACGAAAGCGAATATCGAAAATCCGGCCTGACCAAATTTAGATATTGTCCCATAGATTCATATGCTACAATAAAATTCAAGATTGCTTGAGAAATGGCGGAGGAGATAGAATTGAAAATCTTCATTTCGCAACTTCAAAGGCCTCGTGACCTTGACCTTGACCTTCGGTGACCTTGAAAGTCATACCATCGTGTATGTCTCATCGACCCTTATCAGATCACTAATGACCAGATCTCCCGCTTCACCTTCATTGTGAACGGACGGACGGACGGACGGACGGACGGATCGTCACCTCTCCTCTCAACACCCATATTATTAGGTCATGCTCGAAGAGATGACCTAAAAAGGAGCCGTAAATAACCCGAGAACTACGGACTTGTCAGCTTGACATCGGTGGTTGCAGAGATCACGGAGTCGATAGTGAGGGACATCACAGTGGAGCACTTGATGTCATTTTACTTTTTTGCAATTTTTCAACAAGGGTTCACATTGGGTAGATGTACTCAGTGGAATACCGTAAGGTAGTCCGTTTCTAATTGTCAATGACCTTCCAGCTTCGATCCGTAGCATTATCTAACTCGACACGGATGATGCCACAGTGTATGGCCCACTTTCGACCAGACATCGACTTCAATCATCCAGAAAGACCGAGATAGTGCCATGGAATGGTCACAGCTATGGTTACTTCCTTTGAATCTGAACAAATGCAAGTCTGCACCTGGGTGGAGGTGGCATCAGAAAGGTCATACCATATGGGGAATGCAGAGTTGCAGGAAGTGAATAAGGAGATCAACCTTGGAACTATCATGGATAGGGAGTTGAGCTTCCAGAAGCATTGCCAGTTCAGGTTAACAAGGCCAACCAAACACTTGGGCTAATCAAACGATGGTTTGTGAGTCTGGATGAAGAAACCATCCCTGTGACGTTCAACACACTGGTACGCCCGTTATTGGAGTATGGCAACATTGACTGGAACCCTAGGTTCCTGATGGACATCTATGCAGTTGAGAAGGTCCAGTGATGAGCAACAAGGATGATTCCCATCCTCCTTGAACTTTCCTATCCAGAGGACTGGATTAGAGTGCAAGATTTCTTCATTCTGGCTGAACGCCCTTCAACATGCATCCACTCCCTTTAAACTCCTTGTGCCGAGGTACAGGTTAGAATTGAGGAAATAAAGAGAAGTGCTTCGTTATGTTAGCAAAAATCGCTTTTTTCAATCCTTGATACAGCAATACAGTCGGTCGAAGAACGATTCACACAGATGCACCAACTGAGTCCTACGTGCGGCTTTCTTGATCATGTTCACAGTTTACAGCATAGTACATCGAAGGAAGTGACGGAACATTGCTTGAAGCTTGAGCAAGCTTTACAACATGGGGGACCCCAAAGATATTGATGCTTCCGATTTGTTCAGCAAATTGCGAGCCATTGTAAGATGAGTTCCCACGTTGTCACGACCACAAGATGTTTTGAACTTTGTTTGTAAAAAAAATAATCTCACAGGTAATGTCCCCAACACAATTATTACTCTACACATCCTCATCATCCTCACTGCTTCTGTCGCCAATTGTGAGCTAAGCATTTCTAAGCTAAAGTTGATTAAAAGATCCATCTGTTTCCGCAATGATGTAACAAACACTTGTTGGGCGATCCACTTTGTTAACAGAACATGAAATAACACAAAACGTTCACCTGAAGGAACTTGTTTATACATCTGGTCAAATGAAAGCACGCAAAAAGTGGAATTCTAAATTAAAACAAGAAAAAGAGCAGAGATTGCAGACCCTCGCCAAGACTTGTTTTGTGTGGTGTATTTTGTGTCCTGGTGTGTTACATAAGTAATGAGACATAATTAGAACTGCTACTTTATAACTTCTGGCAGTGATGACCGGGTACCAAGACGTCCCGCTGTGATGCAACCCCTCTTTGATTGGACACCTGCCATGACCCTGACCCATGACTTTTTTATTATTATTATTCAATTGAATTTAGAATCGGAATCAAATAAATTCAATTGAAATCAAATGGAAGACCAAATAGGTAAACAGTCCTGCATTGGATAATCAGAAGGAACCCGAACAAGCAAAAAGAAAAGATGAAATCATCAGGAGGAACCTGGATAGGATTTGGGTTTCAGCTGCTACTCCTCCACCCTCAAACCCACCCAGGTCAGCCAAGCGAGCCTTATTCATATTGATGAGATAAAATTAAATAAAAACAAAAAGAACCCAGATCAAAAAAATTTAAATAATTCTGGCTGCCAGACTGTGCGTCCGATCAGTTTGAAATTTAAAACATACCAGACGACCCGTGAAGCCGTTGGGTTCCCGTTGTGACAGCGGTTGATGAAAAAATAAATTTCAAGAAAAAAAAAAAGATAGCTCCAGCGAGCTACACCCGCTGAGGTTGTTTGCATTGATCAAATACTCCCGAAGAGAACTTGACTGAAACGGGAATTGATTTTTTAATAATTTTTCCTTTGCCCGATTTGAACGAAACTTGATACTGAACACCGCAGGAGAATGGTGAGTAATGTGGCCCTAAAATTTTTGCGCTACCGTGTACCATTTTGGCTGTATTTCCGGAACATACATACATACATACATATATATATATACATACATATATATATACATACAAGATGAGAGTTTTAGTAATATATAGATATTCCCATCACTACTTGATAATAATCGTAATGTTTCACATCGATCGATGAAGCGGTTCAAGAGAAATAATTTTTTTAAGATTTTCTCTCAATCCAATATGACTGCCAGACCATGTGACCTTTTAATTATTCGTGAACACCCTTGTATCCCTAAGAATGGGAAACATTTGTGTGAGGTTTCCCCCTTGATCTGTCCAGCTGTTCTGGAGAAGATTCTTTGCAGGTTTTAGGGTAAGAGTAAATCCAATATGGTTGCCAAACCATGTGACCTGTGATGTCATATCTGTGAAAGTTTTGATCCTCAGGCTCATGGATAGGCGGTTATACTTGTAAAGTTTCTCCTTGATCTGTTTAGCCGTTTCAGAGAAGAAGATTTTTGAAGGTTTAAAAAACAGAAAATGATATGGCTGCCGAACAACGTGACCAATGACGTCATCAAATTTTTTTCTATGGACCAATTTATCCCCAGATGGCCCTCAAAAATTTTCATACTGATAGGATGTAGCATTCTACATAAGCAATTACTGTATGATATCATAACAAAAGCACCTATGATGTGATCAAAACCGAGCTGTTAGATGATCGGCTCGAGCTTCCGATGATCTGGGATGAGATTGTTGGTTGCATTGAAAAGGCATACGAACGAATATCTCTTAAAGAGGCTGCACGGATGTTGTTTTTCACAAAACAGAAGCAAATGACCCAATATCGGGCGAACGCGAGCACTGGCCACGTGCTTAATGGCGGATCCGTGCGCACTGTACGGAACACAAGTGTGCAAGACACTAGCGGCTCCTTCTTTTCAACTCATTTCTGCATTTCATTATATCAGGTAAACGCGAGCACTGGCCACGTGCTTAATGGCGGATCCGCGTGCACTGTGCGGAACGTGCTCCGCTCACGACACTTTATTATCGTACAGAGCAGGGGCGTGCTGTACAGCTCGGGCCGCGTGGCTCATCACGGAGCGGGCGCATTGACCAGTGCCAATCGCGGGCCACCGGGGCACTGGCACAGAGTTCGTTGCAAGGCAATTTATGTCACAGTGCTCAGAGCGAGACATTTCTGCAGCTTGGAACCATCTTGCCGGAAGTGGAGTGGAGCCGTTTCCGGCCATTGCAGCCGGCCCGCGTGGGGCCGGGGCCAACCAGAGCCTCCAATTCAGGTGACGACACATTGCCTCGGGTCATCGCCCCCGCCCCGCACCACTGGATCTATAAAAGGACGGGTCGCGGGGCGGTGGAGGGGAGAGTCATCGTCATTCATGCTCGTTGTTCCTGGTGCGTCGTTCCAGAGTCATCGTCGTTCCTGGGTCGTTCTTTCTTCGTTCCTGTCGGCTCATTCTGCCCGGCTTGGGATCGATAACTCCGCCTTCTCCACCCAAGTCCCTCCCTTCACGCAGGACAGTCGCGTTTCATTCCCTGGACCGACGCTAGCTGCACGAAGTGCCACGAAGCAAGAAACAGCGCACCAGCTGTCAGGGAGGTGTCACCCAGTGGAGCATCCCCCCAAAACGCATTGGTGGCACGATCGGGCAATCGTGCAAGGTATTCAGAGACCATTAGCCTCATCTCCTATCCTCCTTTTTCTCTTCATTAACTCCTCTTCATGAGGGGGGGGGGGGGGGGGGGGGTATGTGTTTGTCCTGGCGCCTGTCCTCGTAAGTTAAGATTGCAGAAGATTATTATTTCGTGTTAAGTCTGTTCTGTGTCTGCTTTCGTAAGTTGCTTGTAAATTGTCGCACCTCACGCTTATTTCTATTCCTGCAACACACAACAATAAAACAACTATTCGCTGTACCACGTAACTTTCCTCGCTTGCTTGCAAATATATAATTACCAGAAATGTTCCCAGATCGTTTTTGTCTGTTCTTTCATCGATCCAGCATGGTCCGAATCCTTGCTTAGCCGGGACTTTATATCCAACGATCTGTTCCTTTTAGCCGTTACGTCCTTGGCAGTGTCGCTTGGCTGCATCCTGTCTGGTACAGTGATCCGGTTCGGACAAGGCGTACTGAGGGCGTGTTCCCTGGTAATTAAATCACGTGATTAATTCGGTAACCCAGTTAACCCATAGACGGGAGGACCCTAGGTCACGCGGTTGAGTTATTGGCGTTCACGGTCGGTTAGCAACCCGCCGCGTCACGGAATTATCCATGTGCGACGGCCTACAATTCCGAGAAGTCTGGTGGGAGCCGAGATAGCTTCCCCCCCTGGTGGTCTTCTCACCGCGATCCCGGCCGCAACAAAATATAAGTATATATAAATACATATATTATATATATGTATATATTCATGTCGCGGTGTTCGGTGTGGGGCGATTTCATATCATGTCGTGGGGTCAGAGCGAGACGATTCCACAGCTTGGGGTCATCTTGCCGGAAGTGGAATGGAGCCGCTTCTCGCCATCGCTGCTGGGCTGCGTGGGGGCCGGGGCCAATTAGAGCGCCTGATTCGGGTGATGACACATCGCTTCGGGGTGGCCCCCTACCCCACACCACGGGGTTTATAAAAGGCGGATAGCGAAACCGTTTTCTCTCTCTCTCTCACATGCTGGATCTCGACTCCGCCTTCTCCCATTCGCCTGCGACTCTGCCTTCTGTCGTCATCGCCTGCGACTCCGCCTCCACTTCTCCACCTTCTCTGCCCACACGTCGCTGACTCCACCCACCCACCTGGTCCTGTCTCCCACTCCGCCCACTCACTCTTGACTCCGCCTTCTCAACCCAGGTCCCTCCCTTCACGCCCGATGGTCGCGTCTCATTCTCTGGACCGATGCTTGCTGCACGAAGTACCACAAAGCAAGAAACAGCGCGCCAGCTGTCAGGGTGGTATCGCCCAGCAGAGCATCCCCCCAAAACGTATTGGTGGCACAATCGGGAAATCGTGCAAGATATTCAAAGACCGTTAGCCTCATCTCCTCTCCTGATTTTTCTCTTCATTAACCCCTCTTCATAGGTGTGTGTGTGTGTGTGTGTGTGTGGTGTGTGTGTGTGTGTGTGTGTGTGTGTGTGTGTGTGTGTCATCCTTGCACCTGTCCTCGTAAGTTAAGATTGCAGAAGATTATAATTATTTCAGGTTAAGTCTGCTTTGTGTCTGCTTTGGTAAGTTGCTTGTACACTTGTCACAACTGACATTTCTTCCTATCCCTGCATTACACACACCAATAAACTACCTTCACTGTACCACATAACTTTCCTCGCCTGCTTGTAAATAAATTATTATTATTAGAAATGTTCCCATCTTGTTTTTGTTGATCCAGCATGGTCTGAATCCTAGCTTAGCTGGGACTTTATTCCAACGATCCGTTCCTTGAGCTGGTACGTCCTTGGCAGTGTCGCTCGGCTGCATCCGGTCCGGTAAAGTGATCCGGTTCGGACAAGGCGTACCGAGGGCGTGTTCCCAGTAATTATCACGTGATAATTAGGTAACCTGGTTAACCCATAGAAGGGAGGACCCTAGGTCACGCGTTCCGGCCTACAATTCTGGGGAATCCGGTGGAGCCGAGATAGCTCCCCCCCCCCACCCCCCCCCCCGGTGTCTTTCTCACCTGACCCCGGCCCGCAACAATATGTATATGTATATTTATATACATATATATATATATATATATATATATGTGGTATAACATTGAGGCGGTTGGGATGATACATTTTTAAAAATAAGAAATAAATAGTTTGCAAACATGTTATTCGTGAGGACACATCTAACCAAAAAAGTAACGAGATCTACTCATTTAAGTAATAAGCTAGAGCAGACCTGGTGTGTGTGTGTGTGTGTGTGTGTGTGTGTGTGTGTGTGTGTGTGTGTGTGTGTGTGTGTGTGAAAATATGTGGAGCGTGACAAACACTCCCCGCATATTCAATGAACGTAAGTGTCGCACTACATACATACAGTCTATATATAAATGCAATTTGCGTGATTGTGTCTGAACGGGGTAAACATCGTACCCAGAGCATGTATCATGCTCTAAGATACCTCATTTAAGAGCTCTTGGGTATGGACGGTGCATGTACAGTCAAAAATATTGATATTCATACAATTTAGTGGGGGGGGGCAGCTAAGGGACAGAGTTGGAAAAGGAGGGTTGAGGTTGAGAACTTGGGTTGGGAGGAGGCTTGCAGACTTGGTTTTGGGAGGGGGGAGTTGAGGACTTGAAGAAAAGGGAAGAGAGGACAGAGATTTGGGTGGGGAGGGGGGGCAGAGAGGCACAAAAGCTAGGGGGTGGGGACAAGGGGATTTGAGGACTTGATGAAGAAAGGGGTTGAGGACTTGAAGTCACATTTTACATAATGTGAGTCCCTCCTATTGTGCTGTCAAAGAACATTTCTAGCATACTCCCTAAATATTCCACACTATCAGGAACTAATTCCCTTACAACAGCACAGTGCAACTGGATTATCTGCTAGTATCATAGTATACTAATAATGTTCCCTTATAAGTAACTTCAACGTAGGAGGAGGCCATTAGGCCCATCAAAGTGTGCCAGTGTTGCCAACCTATGGTTGTTGTCCATGCCCTATCCTTTTACATGATGAGGGTCAAACAAGGAAGCAGCAGGTACGATTTTTTAAGTCTTTGGTATGTCTCAACCGAGGTTTGAACCACCGACCTTCCAGACTCGGAGAGGACCCTTTACCCCTTACAACCATGACAATGATGCTGTGACCCCAGGTTTGAGTCCCACATGTGGTGCTGATTTATCCGAAGTCCCATATTGTCGTTATCATTGATGTCAAACTATGGTGAACAACGAAATCAAACTATGTTTGCTCCTAGTTCCTGGCATTATGGGGTGTGAAGAATCTCCGGTAACCTGCCTGTCTCTGCTGCCAACGAGAGGGGGGCTTAAGCAGTGGCGGTAGTAACGGTCCCTCCCAAGACCCTTGCCTTTTGAATCAACATGACATTTTGTCAATTAATTTCACCAACATTCGTGGTCTTTCTTCGAATCCTTCATCTGTTGACCATCATCTAGCCAGTACCTCCCCTAATATCTACCTTCTCTCAGAGACCCAATTTTCACATGATGTTCTCGTTAATTCCTTTAACATTGCGAACTGCAACCTTCACTCATCATTCCACCTCAAAGGAGGAGTCTGTGTTTATTCCAACATCAACACACCTGTTGTACACACCTTGTGGACCTTGAAACTCTAAACTTTGACGTCATCTGGCTTAAGATTTGTCTCCCGACCATCACTATCTTTCTCTGTTTCCCTTACTGCTCTCCTAGCTCTTCAAACCTTATAGCTTTCTTTGACTATCTTAAATTCCTGCCATGAGGCCATGACATCCAGACACCCTCAAGCAGAATTCCTCCATTCAGGAGACGTCAACGTACACCGCAGTGGGTGGTTGAAATTTTCCTGCACGGATGTTGGAGGGAGTTGAAGCTCTTGCATTTTCCATTCTCAATGATTTGGAACAAATTTATCAATCACCCTACCAACATTCCAGATCGTCATGACCACTCTTTCCAATACTTTGGAACAGCTACACATTTTCACCTCCAATTGGTTCTTCTGACCACAATCTTGTAGACGCGATGCCTCTATTTCTGCTGAACGTATAGCTGAAGTTATTGTTGCAGGAATGGAGGCTTATATACCTTTCTTTTTCAAATCTATCTCTCCTACCAATTCTTGGTTCAATAATTCCTGCTCCGCGGCCGTTCGTGCAAGGGATGCCGCATATCGGACGTGGAAAAACTGTCCTTCCTCTGACTCGCATTCAGCTTTCATATCTACCATAAATCATTGCAAACATGTTATTGGTGAGGCGAAGCATTCCTTTATCCAAAATCAATGTGACATCCTCCCACCATCTTTCACTAATACATCTTTCTGGTCCTTAGCTGAAAGCATCTCCAACAACTTGTTTCGCTCTATACCTTTCCTTCACTTTTCCGTTCCGATGTCTCTCTGACTCCGATGGCCGATGACTGATGCGATGATACTATCGCTGTCTCTCCAATTGATAAAAGCAACTCTTTTTGGTTTTCTTTTCTCCTCCATTTCCACACTGAATGACTCTAACATTCTAACTCCCCCAATACACCCCTTACCAATCCTATGCCCCTCTCTGTAATCTCTTTTCATGCATGAAAAAGTACTCTTCTCTCTGGACACAAGCAAGGCGTACGGACAAGATGGCATTCCTCCTCGTGTCTTGAAGGAGTGTGCTTCAGAACTTGCACCTGTGCTTGTTCGTTTGTTTAGTTTTTGTTTAAAAACCCAAACTTTTCCTCTTACCTGGAAACATGGCTTCATACAGCCTATTTTAAAGAAGGGTAATCGTTCAAAACCTTCCAACTACCGTCCCACTGCTCTGACTTCTTCTATTTCGAAAGTCTGGGAAGGTCTTCTCAATTCCCAGTTCCTCAAGGATCTTGAATCTCAGTCTTATATTTGACCATCAATATGGCTTTTGTAAGGCAAGATCTACTGGTGATTATCCTTTTTTATCTGACGAATGTCTGGGTTTCATCTCTGAGAGACTTTGGGGAATCTTTTGTTGTCGGCCTTGATATCTCAAAAGCCTTTGACAGAGTTTTATATCGGGGGCTGATATCCAAGCTTCTCTCTTCTCTCTCTTCTCTCTCGAAAACTCCTCTCAACTCTCCAATCCCCTTTGAAATCTCCACAATTACACCATGTGATATAGAATAAACGTACGAGGTATTACCCCAACATCAAATTTATCCTGAAATCCACATATTGCACAAATAGCTACGTCTGCCTCTAAGAAACTCGGAGTCCTGTTCAGATGTCAAAGATTCTTCTCCTCTGAACAGTTTCTTCAACTACATAAAGGATTGATTCGTCCTTGTAAAAGAGTACTGCTCTCACATCTAGGGAGGCTCTAGCTCCACATGCTTACCGGACAGAATTGAATCAAAAGTAATCAGACTTATCAACTCTCCCAGTCTGATCTCAAAACTCGACCTGCTCCAATTACGCTGGAAAGTTGGCTCTCTTTCTCTTTTCTATAGATGTTACTTCGGGTTCTGCTCCCGAGAACCCGCTGCTTGTGTATCTCCGCCAATAGCGAGACCATGAAATACTCGACGAGCCACTACATCGCGTGATCAATGTGTGGGGATTATGATGTTTGTTTCTTCCCCTTCAATGCCAAACTCTGGAACTCTTTACCGTCTTATGTCTTTCCAAACAGTTATGACCTCCCACTTTTTCTAAAAGCAGATTTTTTTATTTACTTCCTCAAAAACTCTTCAACTATTCTCTCTTTCTTCACTTTTCTATCCATGCAGTTCGTTTAGTTAAGGCCTCGTCTCGATGAGGACTCATAATCCGTGACTGGAGCCTTCAACATTTCAAAAAAAATGAAATAAATAAATAAATGAAAAGTAATTTCGTTTTATGTAGCAAATGTCAATGTCACGTGGTTACACATGTGAAGCCCTGATTTCTCCCAAGGTGCAGCGAAACGCAGATATCAATGTTCCTTCAGGGTGGCATGTCAGAACACGTACTCGTTGCCACACCTCGGCTGTGTATGCGCCGCAAGGTGTCCCACAAGTGCCGTTTGTCTTTGATGTAAAAACAAGTTCTTCCAAAGTGGTCCACAAGGTAACCGTGCCAATTTCATTTTTATTACACTTGGTACAGGTAACCCAATCTGCTATCCTACAATATCGCATGTCCTCTCTCACAATGCCACTCACCATCGATGTCGTAAACTTGGAAGAGGAAAACGAGCTTGTCGTTGGTTGAGCCGTGCACAAGGAGGTTCAGTGCTTGAAGCAGTTCATCCAAGCTCAGCTTTCCATTCCCATCGGAGTCAAACAGGAAGAAGAAACGCTTGGCGAAAAAAGACTTCAGCATTGGAAGCATTGGGGGGTTGCGTAGAAAGTGGGGATAAGGAGTTAATGAAAGAATATTCCGATAATGTGAAATAATAATATCTTTTTATAAGATGAAACTAATGAACACAACAATGGATAGCAGGAGAGCGAATTGAAAGATGATGTTCATTTGTCACAAAGTGGGCATCAGCAATGGGCTGAGAAATAATTGTCAACAAGACACTTCATCAGCTGCACAGAGGGCTGGCAGGATGGTCTAGAGGTATGCACACTCACTCCCCTCTAACGTTTCTAGCCTGGGTTTGAATCCTGAACTGGCTGTAAACTGTCATCCTGGTGTTTCACAGGCAAGGTGATTCATCAATGTGTGTTGTAATCTAGGATGGAAGTTAAGCTGGGTGTCCTGTCTGTCAGCATTAGTTAATTTATATAATTTATGTACATGACAGTGTTGTGTCGTCGAGTCTGTGTGCTTCTTTGGTCGAACATATATACATAAATATATATATATATAGATATATATATATATAATATATATAATATATATATATATAATATAAATATAATATATATATATAATATAAAGATAAATATAAATATAATATATGTATATATAATATGTATATTATATATATATATATATATATATATATATATATATATATATAAATTAAATATATATTATATAATTAATATAATAAATATAATATAATAATATAATTTATTACATAATTAAATATAAATATATTATAATTATAAATAATATAATTAATATAATAAATATATATTATATTATATATATATATATAAATATATATATTAAATATATATATGTATATATATATATATAAATTAAATATAATATAATATAAATATAATATATATATAATATATTTAAATATAAATATATATATACATAAATAATAAATATAAATATTAATATATTTATATATAATTATAATATAATTAATAAATTATATATATATATATAATATATAAATATATTATATAAATATAAATATAAATATATATATATAAATATAATATAATATATATATATTATATAAATATGTATCTATATATATTATAAATATAATATATAATATATATAATAATTATAATATATATAAATATATATAAATATATAAATATAAATACATATATATACTAAATTATATATATAATATATATATATATATATATATATATATATATATATATATTATATAATATATAATAGTTGGTGGCATAGTATCACATAAAGTGTGGTGTGTAAGTAAATACCACGATGCATTTTAACATCTTGAATGCACCTCAAGAGGTTCATTTTTAGAAGAGAGTGGAGCTGCACATTTGTTGGTACCTCGTTGAGTCCCAGTGCTTGGCAGAATGCTGACAGGGTAATCTCCCCATTGGGATCGGAGACCTTTTTAAACTGTCGTGTCACTCGAGCGAGCCATCGAGAGTCGTCATCCAGATTCAAGGTACTGCCATAAACACACTTTCACTCCAGGTTTCCACAAAGCAGGTATGGTTTAAAACAAAACTGGTAAAAAAAACCAAACTTAAATCCCCCCAACCCCCACCTTACCACCAACCGCCACCCCACTTATACCTCCACCTCTATCGCCAACCTTCCTCATACCGTATCTCCCCTTTTCCCGACACCTGAACACAGTTTAATAATTATCATTCTCATCAGTGACATTTGAACTTTTCATCAGGAGACGTCTTAATAAAGCCAAAAGTCACATGATAGCAGGCAAGGTATCATTCTGTGTCCAATTCCAGGAAATAATGGCAAATCTGATTTGAACGAGAAAAAAAAATGGTGATTCTTTCGAACACATTTCTGTTGTGTTTCAAAGTTTGAACGATACAATTTGTGAATGTTCATGTTCCCAACACTGCTAATGTTGTTTGTTGTGACATCGAAACCAAAAGAAGCAAAATAAGATTGGACAAGACCTTTTGTGAAGAGGTTTCTGTGAAACACATGTGTTGATGTGGTGAGGAGCTGCTGTCAGGGTTTAAGGGGAAGGAAAGCGGTTTATATACAGGTAAGTAAGCAGGAGGTATTCGGCTTCATCCACGAGGTACACCAAACCAGGAACATCTTTGGTTTGGTGGGTAATTATCAGGTAGCTATGGTTTGCTGTGGTAATATCAGGAAGCTTTGATTTGGTGTGTTAATAATAGGAAGCTTTGATTTGGTGTGTTAATAATAGGAAGCTTTGATTTGGTGTGTTAATAACAGGAAGCTATGGTTTGGTGTGTTAATAACAGGAAACTTTGGCACCTAATATTAACACACCAAACCATTAGCTTCCTGCATATTAACACAACCAAACCCAAAGTTTCCTGTTTTTAACACACACAAACCAAAGTACCTACATATTAACACACCAAACCACAAGCTTCCACTGATAATTAAACACACCAAA
>CM068963.1:9914044-9931590 GCA_035128595.1 Eptatretus atami
ATACGGTTGGTAATACAGCTCGCCGCCTTTCAGCATCCTCATCAGTGTCCATTTTGTTTGTCACAAAGTACTGCTTCAGATGATCGGTATTGTCCTCCCAATCATCCTCCACTGTGTATTCACGCAATATGCCGATGCATGAAGATATCCCACCTTCGTTGTCACTGTAATGTACTCAAAGAATAGGGACGAAGACTCTGAAGTGGGAACAATAGGTTTAATCAGGACACTGGCACAGCACAACACAGCACAGCACCCCACCACATCGGAACATGGGCGAGTCACGTGACTCCCCTTAACCACGCCCAGGTGCACCCATGTATGTATATAAAGGACTGATACATCACAGTATCCATGTGTGTATCTATAGTCACTATGTTACAGTACTGTGATACACATTTAGCCGTTTCTATATCCACCATCACAGCCACTCTCTCAAACTCTACTGCTATTGAAATCACTTCCATTTCGCTGAATCACAAAATATTTAGCTAAGTTCTCCACATTTTCCCTTTGAGATTTTCAATTTTTCCATGCTCAACATACGAAGCACATTCCATGTTTCTATCCTCAACACCCTGTCAGACTTATGCTGTATAAGGACCTAGGAGGTCTTATTCCATTCCCTGTCAGCTCGGCCCAAATTCTAGTATCAGAGGTCCGGTAGGTTTATGTCATTCATGACTTATTTTCCATTTGACATTCATAAACCACCAACTATAGAAGGTGCTGAGCGGTCCAGAGTTGAAGTTGTTTCCCATCGCTTTCCTCAACACCCGTGCAGACCTCTCCCTAAAATGGACTCTGTACTCGGCCTATTTTGCAGTGTGCCATCGGACTTGTGACAAAAACTCATCCACCACCTGCGTGCCTGAAATACGACCACCAGCTCTTCCGAATGTCCAATGCCACCCTTGACGGTCTGATTCCCCAACAACACTATTTACCACTCAACAGCATTGTTATCCATCTGATAAATGCCGCAAAGGTGGATAAAGGCAAAGGGTTTGAAAGAGAGGTGAAAAGGAAATGGTGGCAATACCATTTCTTCTTCCGGTTCTGGGTTTGGAGCGTCGACAGGTCTCCTTCGGGGCTCCCTGCTGACGATCTCAAAGGTAAGTTTCTGGCCGTTATCTGTCCCGTTTTAACTGTTTATTTTCTCACCTACATGTTACTGTGTGTTCCTAGTTCGGTTTTGTTTCAAAATTGTGCTATTTTGTGAGATTTTGTCGACCTTGTCTTACCGCGTGCTTGAGGCCGACCCTCGAGGCTTGAGGCCTACCGGTTCCCCTTGGTGTACGATCGGGTTTATTTGTTTTTCCTCCCCATTACCTTCAATTTCTATCTTCCCCACTTTCCTAACGTCCCCCATCCCTCCCAACTAATCACTCTAATTTCCTTATCTTAATTAAAAAAACAACGCTACCTTTCTCCTTGCACACTCACGAGTCTCGATTCTTTCTTCTTTCTTCTTCTTCATCTCCTCTTCTTCATCATCTTCTTCTTCTTCCTAGATTTTTTCTACAACACTTCCATGACCTAATCTGTTGAAAACTCTCTCAAACTTTAATAATAATAACAAAAACGATCTCTTATAATGCTTCATCTTCCTCTTTCACACGTGTGGTACTCTTTACTGTATCATAATGCACTACTCTTCTTCTATTTCAACAGACTGCTCTCAATTCGACCTCTCCTTCATACTTGCCTAAAAAATCCAACTGTTACAGCATTTCTTCTCTCCATTCTCTGAATTCGCCTTTATTGCATCCATCAAGAATTGTGTTAAATCGCATCTCTGACCTAAAACTTTTAAAAACCCCAGTTTGCTATGAATGTTCGCTTTCCCTCAACCATTCTTTTTTCCAACTTCAGTGCCAACTCACCCTCTCACCCCTCACTCTCAAAGCAACCATCCCACTCTTCTCCCTCCAAGCCTCCCTCTCACCTCTCTCAAAAACTCCCCCTCACCTTTCTCCACCATTCATCCCCTTCACTCATCCTTCTCAAAGTTGCCCCCCTCCCATCCACAAAGCTGCCTCCTTCCACTGCCCTCTCACCTCCATCTCTTCACTCCACCTCTTCAAATCCTCAACTGCCTTCTTCTCCCTCTCTTGCCCCCTCTCCCCCAGCACCACAGAGCTTTTCTCCTCCTCATTCAGCCCCCTCCCCTAGCTATTCTGCAATCCCCCACACTCTTTCAACAACCCTCCTTACCTCCCCCCCTCGTCCTTGTCCTACCCTCCCCCTCCCCCCCCCCCACCCCTTGCACCCAAAGCCTCCTCCCCTACCTCTTCATTAAAAGTATGGACCTCAAATATCCGGGCCTTCGCTCAAACCTTTGAGATCTTTCCATACAGGTTGCCACTGACAAACCAGACATAATCTGCCTAACAGAACTTTCCTCCCCCAAGACATGTCTGACTCCCAAGTATCTCTCAAGTTACTCCCTCCTCCGGTTTGACAGACCTGAGCCTCGCCCTGGTGGAGGAGTTGCTCTTCATCAAAGACTCTATTCACTCTCCATGCACTGCCCTCACTCCCCCACACCCAGGAATACCTCTGGCTACGGCTTCCCCTCCACTCCCACCTCATGTTTATATGTGTACTGTACCGTCCACCTAACAGTGATGACTCCATCTACACCTCACTATCTGAAAACATGGAACAACTTCTATCTTCTCATCCAAACTTTCTCTTCCTCATATGTGGCGACTTCAATTGTCATCATGCCAGTTGGCTAGGTGTGGGTACCTCTCTCACTTGTCATGGCACCTCAGCAAAAGCTTTCTGCGACTCATTGGGATTGACTCAATCGGTCAACTTCCCTACCCGGATCTCAACCAATGGTGCTCCATCTCTTCTGGATCTGATTTTGACAAATTTCCTTCACAATATCTGCTGCTCTTCCTCCACTCCAATCGGTTCTTCTGACCACGTCCTTGTCAAAGTGGACATCTCTCTGGCTATTACAGAGAACCAGCTCACCGCCGTCGAGTCTGGCATTTCACTCAAGCCGACTGGCAGGGTCTCCAAGCAGCCCTCAAACTTATAGACTGGTCTCCTATCGCTACTTTCTCCAACATCAACTCATCCGGGGAATTCTTTCAAAGAAACTTGCTCTCCCTCATGCACAGATTTATCCCCTCTCGTCTTCAGTTGTCCTACCTTCCTCCGCCCTTGGTTCACTGAAGCTTGTGGCGAGGCAATTGTCCTGAAACAACTTGCTTTGCCTCATGGAAAGCAAACCCAACTGAGGGCAATCTCAGTTCCTTCCATAAAGCTCGGAACAAGTGTGTATCTACCCTCAGAGAGCCAGAAAACAACATCTTTCTCATCTCAAGTCTGAACTCTCAACCTCTCTCCCTCCTAAAAATCCTGGTGGCATCTAATCAAATCTGTTTCTGGTGTATGTTCCCCCTCCATCCCCTCCTTACCTCAAATGGCCGCACTGCTGATACCGCAGGTGAAAAAGCTGAACGCCTAAACTCAGTGTTTGCAACTAAATCTTGTGTCCAAAACCCATCACGTTCTCTACCCACCTTACCCAGTCACACCCAACTGTCCCTGGACTCTGTGTCCTTTTCTCCTGACAAGGTGGAGAGCTTGCTATCAAACCTCGACTCAGATTCTGCAACCGGTCCACACGGCATCAGCCCACGTGTCCTCAAAGCCTGCTCTTCTGTTCTTGCTCACCTCTCTCTGTTCTATTCACCATCTCATTTGCTCAAGGTCATCTGCCATCTGCTTGGAAATCAGCAAGCATCACTGCCCTGCACAAAAAGGTGCAAAAACAGATCCCTGCAACTACAGACCAATCAGCCTTCTCCCAATCATCAGCAAGGTTATGGAATCCATCATCGCTTCAGACATCAAATCCTTCCTCTTCTCCAATGGCTTGATTTCTGATCATCAATTTGTTTCAGACCAGGTTAGTCTACCCTGGATATGCTGCTTCTGCTCTCCCAACAATGGATGGAAGCCCTCAATGCCAGACAGGAAATCCGAGCCGTATCCCTGGACATATCACGTGCTTTTGACACAGTCTGGCACCCTGCCCTGCTCACCAAACTCTCTTCCTATGGTATCCAAGGCCATCTCCACTCATGGCTCGCAGACTTCCTCTCCTGTCGCAGTCACCGTGTGCCCTAAATTGAGTTCTTTCATCCTCCTTCCTGTCCAAGCTGGAGTTCCTCAAGGTAGCGTTCTGGGCCCTGTTTCTTTTCTGGTTTTCATCAATGATCTCTAGACTCTCTGCAAAATCCTATATATCTCTTTGCCGATGAGTCCACCCTCTGCCGTACATCGGTCATCCCTCAGACTGGCAAGCAGCAGCTTCTTCGCTCACTGCAGATCTGGATAAATTCACAAACTGGTCCAACACGTGGAACATGACTTTCAATCCGGACAAATCTCACACTCTCACTATGTCTCTTTGAAAGGACCGTTTAGAAAACCCCCCCATCCACTTTCTCAACAATCCTCTGGAAGAAGTCCTTTCTTTCAAGCTTCTGGGTCTCACTATCTGCCATGACCTTTCCTGGGAAAGCCACATTTCCAACCTGACCGCCAAAGCCAGTCGTCGACTTGGCATCCTCCGTCATGCAAAGTCCTTCCTCGGCACACCTGAGCTCCTGACCACTGACAAAGCTTTGTCCGCAGCCTGATGGAGGATTGCTCTCCCCTCTCGGCTGGTGCTCCGCCTCCCACTTTTCTCGCTTCACGCTGTAGAAACCAAGGCATTTGGATCAATGGCATCTCCCGCAATGAGGCTGAGTCTTTGGGCCTCTCACTCAATCACCGCAGGTTGGTCAGTGGTCTTTCTGTCTTCTACCGTCTCCTCTCCAGCCTCGCCCCCCCCCTGCTCTCTCTGCGATTTGTCCCACCACATTTCCACAGGACGCTCAAGGTCCGCCAACAACCCCTTCTGGTAAAACTACCAAATCACGAATCACTGTTCACCTTCACTCTTTCATTCCTCTTTTTCCCCGCCTTTGGAGTAAACTCTCTCACTCTATTCTTTCCCATTCTTCCCTCCAGGCCTTCAAAACAGCTGTTCACCACCACCTCTTATCATCCCCCATCCAAATCCTCGATCTTTTCTACCCCGATAATCCACCCAAGCCACCTACTCAAATTCCCTGCTTTCCTTCCTGAAAGTCCCTGTAATGTCCATCTTCTATTCCCCATGTTCCCCGTCCCATCCCTCTCCCTTCCACAGATCTCCTAATGTCTCTGTTCCCCACTGTTTTGTCCTTCCCACTCCCGCCCTCTCGCGTCATGCCCCCCTTGCTGTGCATTGTGTGTTACCTCTCACACGAGCCTCGACAAGGCATACAAAAAAAAAAAAAAATAAATACAAAATACACTCCTGAATATAGGTGCAATGTTCTCAATAATTTTTTGCAAGTGATAAATTATAACAGCTGCAAGCATATATATTATATATAATATATTTTATTTTTATTTTTTAAGATGGGCGTGGAGGACAGAACGAATTGTGAACAACAACAGGATGTGCTGGAGCGCATCCCTTTGTCAGACTTAAGTTACATCTTGTATCCCACCGATGGGCTGGATCTGGATCTGATCCTAAATCTAATCAGTTGTTCTTGTCAATTGTCACCTATCCAACTCATCCACCAAGTTTTCATAACTCGTCCACAACTTTTTGAGATATCAATATATATATACATATATATATATACACATATATATATATATACATATATATATACAGTATACACATATACATACATATCCATATATATATATATATATATATATATAATATATATATATTATACATATATATATATATATATATGTATATACACATTTCTAAATATGTACAATTGTACATATACATATATATATATATATATATATATATATATATATATATATATATATATATATACATATACAGCTCTGGAAAAAATTAAGAGACCACTGTAAAATTATCGGTTTTTCTGGTTTTACTATTTATAGGTATGCGTTTGAGTAAAATGAACATTTTTGTTTTTATCTATAAACTACTGACAACATTTCTCCCAAATTCCTAAAAAAATATTGTCATTTAGAGCATTTATTTCCAGAAAATGAAAACTGGTCAAAATACAACAAAGATTCAGTGTTTTCAGACCTCAAAATAATACAAACAAAACAAGTTCATATTCATTTTTAAACAACACAATACTAATGTTTTAACTTAGGAAGAGTTCAGAAATCAAATATTTTGTGGAATAACCCTGATTTTCAATCACAGCTTTCATGCGTCTTGGCATGCTCTCCACCAGTCTTTCACATTGCTGTTGGGTGACTTTATGCCACTCCTGGCGCAAAAATTCAAGCAGCTCGGCTTTGTTTGATGGCTTGTGACCATCCATCTTCCTCTTGATCACATTCCAGAGGTTTTCAATGGGTTCAGGTCTGGAGATTGGGCTGGCCATGACAGGGTCTTGATCTGATGGTCCTCCATCCACACCTTAATTGACCTGGCTGTGTGGCATGGAGCATTGTCCTGCTGAAAAAACCAATCCTCAGAGTTGGGGAACATTGTCAGAGTAGAAGGAAGCAAGTGTACTTCCAGGACAACCTTGTACGTGGCTTGATTCATGAGTCCTTCACAAAGACAAATCTGCCCGATTCCAGCCTTGCTGAAGCACCCCCAGATCATCACCGATCCTCCCCAAATTTCACAGTGGGTGCGAGACACTGTGGCTTGTAGGCCTTTCCAGGTCTCCGTCTAACCATTAGATGACCAGGTGTTGGGCAAAGGCTGAAAATTGGACTCATCAGAGAAGATGACCTTACTCCAGTCCTCTACGGTCCAATCCTTATGATCTTTTGCAAACCTCAGCCTGGCTCTTCTTTGCCTCTCATTGATGAAGGGCTTTTTTCTAGCTTTGCACGACTTCAGCCCTGCCCCTTGGAGCCTGTTTCGAACGTCCTCCCATGCACTTCACCCCAGCTGCCGTTTGCCATTCTTTTTGTCGGTCAATTGATGTCATCCTACGGTTGTTGAGTGACATTTGAATGAGTTGGAGGTCTTCCCGGTCAGTGTAAAGTCGTTTTCGCCCTCTGCCAGTCTGTAGCTTTGTTATCCCCAATGTCTGCTGCTTGATCTTGTTCTTATGAACCGCCGTCTTTGAAATTTTAAGGATGGAAGCAACGTGACGCTCACTGTATCCCTCTGCCAGTAAAGCAAGAACTGAACCCTTCTTTTCCTCACTCAAAACTTTTCTTTTCAACTCTTTTGGCTTGGTCAATAGTTATTTTTTTGATTCCAATTCCTTTTGAGGTACTGCTAGCACTGTTTTTGCCATCCAGCTGGTCCTATTGCAAGAGGATAGTGATGACCACAGCAGTGGTTTTTATACTTTTCCTTGTTAAATAAGATTCGGTTCAGGTGATCACTAATCGTACCTCACTAAGTAGAATGAGGTGTGCCTGTGTTGGACTTCAACAGACACTGGAATGGAATGGCTGCCATACATGTAGAGATGCTGTTTTAAATTTTTTTGAAGTGGTCTCTTATTTTTTCCAGAGCTGTATATACAGTATACACACACACACATATATATATATATATATATATATATATAATATATATATATATGTATATGTATAATATATATATATATATATATATATATATATATATATATATATATAATACAGAATACACACAGTTTTTGACCCTATCTCTCAATGGTGAAGAATTTACTTTAAAAATTCGAGAAAACAGATCCAGATTTGGTCTGCACCAAAATTGAATCAATTCGACCTTGTCACACACCCAACTTGTCCACCAAGTTTTGTCCGAATCGTCCATAACCTTTTTGAGATATCCTGCTCAAAGCCAGACAGATAGATCGACGGTGTTGAAAACAAAACTTCCGCCACCTTCAGTTGCGGAGACAATTATGAAAAGGGGTAAAAATAAATAAATAGCGAAATGAGAAATGGATGTGTTATACTCATAGGGTATTTGGCATGAGGAATAATCTGCCAGGAAGAGAATCAGAAGCAGGAGGAGTTCATCACTCCGAGAGGGGATTAGCCGAATACCTGTACAGGTAGGAGGAATCGAGGAACATTGGTCGTTGGTGCAAGTATGTAAGCAATGAGGGCACTTTCTTCTCATTGAACACCCCACTTCACTGGTTCTTTGAGTGTTTTGTGGGTATTTCTCATTGCATTAAGCTATTGCTGAATATGATAAAAGGCAACTTCTTCAAAATGAATTCCAATGTGAGTGCCCAAATACAAAAGGCCGTGCCATGGCTCATGCTATGTAATGCACATAGGGACCATACATTCATTATCTAAGGTGGATGGGACAAAATTGAGGAAGAAAACAGAGAGAATGATAGGAGAGGAGGAGAGGGGAGACAGAAAAGTAAAAACATGTGGATAGATGGGAACTTAGAAGTTTAAGAAGAAGATATGCAGTAAGTGGGGGGGGGGGGAGTGTCGGGACATATATGAGGGGAGGAGGCGGTGGGGGGAGAGGAGAGAGAGAGGTTATAAATTCCACCATATTTGCGTACGTAATAAATAGATGGCCGTTAATGAATCAATTTTCATTTCAATGTAGTAACCCCGTTGTTACCATTTGCTAAGTAATCTTTAACATTCCCGTCGCTTTCTAAGTTTACTTTCACATTCCATTAATATCACGCAGGTAACTCTCACCATTGTAGAGCAAACAATGGGCATGCAGCAACACCCATGAAGAAGACAATAGGATCCTGTTTGAAGGAGTACTCCGAGATGCACCCCCTACCTGAAAATCCCATCACACCTAATGAGTATTGCAAAGGAGACTTTTGTAAGAGAATCCGCAGCAACACAGCTGTATCACTTGCCCTGCATCACAGCACATCATACGTGACTGCTCATGACACCTTCCGTCCACTTTGCCAGGTTCTTCACCAATAAATCCACAAACTTTTTCCACACCTGTGAGCATTGCATCAGAGACTTGAAAATAGGAAATTATGAAGTTGGTGATGAGGTTTCTTCATTTTCTAATGATTTTCGTGAAGTCGCTTGCTCATGCAGCGTGAGGGATATTCAGGGAGGGGTGTAAGGAGAAAGGGATTACATCGCAAAACATTTAAACATCGCCGCACCTGCCCCCCCCCCCCCCCCCCACCCTCACCCAACCTCACACTCCACAAAAAATGAACACGGAGAGACAATCGAGCTGACAGACAATGCCTCGGCGACTTGGGCGGTTATGTGGTTATAGGCGGATAGCGCCCCCTGGGTGTCGCCAATTGTTCCTCTGTCCATAATTCCCTCCGACAAATGTGGATTGTGACGTCATTAATGAGCACAGCAAGGGCGTGAATGGCTCCAGCCAGACAGTGTTTGGGATACAACTGTAGTGTTCTGTACCAGAGCCATATTGGAAACAGAATCCAGGCCTCTCTCGGCTATGTCTTAACCACAGGCTGTGACTCCTCCATTGTTGAGAGAGTTGGAGACAATCTGCTTTTCTGGTGTGCAAGACTCATGATTGGAGTACTCGTCTCAGATTGGGGAACTGTCAAGGATTTCACCGCATTGAGGACCAAGGGGCCGTTGTCATGATGAGTACATTCCCTCTTCCCTCAGCATGTGGCAATATATCAGTTGTTGCCCCCCTCTTTGAGGATGAGGCTGTTTAAACCCTCAACCACCCTCAAAAAACTGGGAAGTTTAGCCTCTACAAGACGGTGAAAAACACAGCTCCTATTGTTACTTCAAAACATAGCTCCTAGTCACTGTGAATGTGAAGAGGCATCTCAGATATACTCTGACAACACCTGATGATATGGAGATAAACTCTTACAACACCTAATGGAATGGAGATGAGATCGTATCTCCATGCCATCAGAAGTGTTTAAGTGTGTATCTCCCCATACCATACTGGTGTTAGTTCGACAGTGAATTCTCCATCTCATCAGATGTTGTAAGAGATGTTATCCACACATCAGGTGTTATAGGTGTTCTCCCCACCATCGGTTTTTAAGAGGTACCCCACACCATCAGTGTATAAAGTGTATCCCCATCCATTTCAGGTGCTTTGTAAGAGTGTATAGCCACACCATCAGATGTTGTAAGAGGTAAATTTATATATAAAATATTATAAATTATATAATTTTATATAAAAATTTATTAATATTTTATATCAATTTATAATATAAATTAATTTAAATTTAATTTATATATTTATATTATTATAATTATTTTAATTTAAAATTATTTATTATTTTTAAATAATAAAAATTAATTTATAATAATTTAAATTTTTTTTTTTAAAAAAATTTTTATTAATTAAAAATTTTTTTAAATTTTTAATATTATTATTTAATAATAATAATTTTATTTAATATAAAAATTATTATATTTAAAAATTAATTAATTTAAGGTATATATTTTTATTATAAAAATTTTAAATATAATAGTTAAATTATAATTATGTAAATTTAAAATTTTAATTTAATTTTAAAATAAATTTTATTAATTATAATATTAAATAAATTAATAAAATTATTTAAAAACTTATATTTATTATATTTTATTAAAAATTATTTATTTTATAGTAATAAAAATTTTTTTAATACTTAATTATTTAAAAATTTAATTTTTTAAAATTAATTTTAAATAAAATATTATTAATTAAAAAATTTTTAAAATTGTATTTATTAATAATAAAATTTTTATTTTAATTATTAATTATAATTTGAAATAAATATATAATAAAAAAAAATATATTATTATAATATTTAAATTTAAATTATAATTAAAATTTAAAATTTTTAAATTGTATTTTAATTAAATAATATTTTATAATTTAAAATTTATAATTTTATAATTATAAAAATAAAATAATTTTAATATATAATTTTATAATAAATATTATATTATTTTTTTTTTTATATTAATTATAAATGTATAAAATTTTAATAAGTAAATTAATTATTTTTATTTTTTAATAATTAATAATTTTAATAATATTTATAATATATTAAAATTAATATATTTATTATTATAATTATAATTTAATATATATCATAATTTTTTTTTTTTAATAATAATATAAAATAATATATATTTAAACTTATACTTAATATTTTAATAAATAAAATAAATTATTTATATTTTATTAAGGTGGTAAAAATATGGGTTAAAATTTTTATAATATAATTTTATATGTTTATATTATATTAATTATAAAATAAAATATAATTTAATTATATAAATAAAATTATTTATATAATAAAATACATTTAATTATTTTTATATATTTTTAACTATTAAATTATTATATTTTAATTAAAAATTTTTATATTATTAATATAAAAATATATTTAATTATTATAAATTAAGTTATTATAAATCAATTAAAATTTTAAAAAGAAAAATTATTATCATATTTAATATTTAAAATTTAATAATATTATTATTATTAATTTATTTAAATTTATTATAATATATTTATTTATAAAATTTTTATTATTAAATTTAAATTATAATTTAATAATAAATAAATAATTATTAAAATAAATTTATTAATAAATTTATAATTTAATAATATTTATTTTATTTAAAATATTAATATTTTGAATTAATATTAAATAATATTTTTAAAACGGTAAATATTTTTATTTAATTATAATATATAATTTTAAATATTTTTATAAATTATATTTATAATAATTTTATATATAAATATATATTTATTAATTAATATTTAAACAAAATTTTTAATAATTTTAACATTATTTATATTTTAATATTAAAAATTAAAAATTATTTAAATAATTTTTTATTTTTTATAATAAATTTAAAAGATTATAATAAATTAATATAATATAAATATAAATTTTTAATTTAAACAATATTTTTTTTTAATTTTTAAATAATAAAATTTATTATTTTAAATAATAATTATATTTTAATTTTAATATTATTAATTTTATATTAATATAATATTTATTATTATTTATAATTTTTTATTTAATTAATAAAAAAAAAAAATAATAATTAAAATAAAATAAATATTATTTAGGTAAAAATAATTATATTAATAATTAATTTGAAATTTTTATATTTTTTTAAATTAAATATTAAATAATTAATTATAAATAATATAATTTAAAAAATTTTATTAAAAAATTTAATTAAAAAAAATTAATTAATATTAATTAAATAAAATATTTTATAATTATAATAATATTAATTTAATTAAATTTAAATTATTTTGTATTAAAATTTAAATTTAATTTAATTTTAATTTGTATTATATTTAAAAAATTTTAAAATTTAATAATAATAATATAATTTATTTTTAATAATATAATTATTATTTATAAAAAAATATAAAAAATTTATTATAAATTAAGTAATTATAAAATATTAAATTATATAATTATTTTAATTCTTTTTAAAAATTATTAATAAAAATAATTTTATATATTATATTTTAAAAAATTATTTTTTAAATTTAAATTATTAAATTATTATTTTTTATAAATTTTAAAATACATTTTATTTAAATAAATAATTAAAATTTATTAATATTTAATATATATTATTTTTAAAATAAATTTAATGTGATTATTTTAATTTTTTTTTAAATATTTTTATTATTTTATTTTTTTAATTATATAAATTATTTAATTTATATAATTTTTTTTAAAAAAATATTTAATTTAATAAATTTATTTTGATTTATATAATTTTTTTAATATTTTAAAAAATTAATATAATATTATTTGTTTAATTTTTATAAAATAATTAAATATATTTTTATTTATATTTAATATTTATAAATTTAAAATATTTTTTTTAGGTTTAATTTTAAAATTTTTAATTATTATATATTTTTTATATATTAATTTATATAATATAATTAATTTAATTATAAATAAATAAAATTTTTTATATATATTTAATATAAATTTTTTATAATTTTTTTTAAATAAAATAAATAAAAAAATAATAATTTGATTAGGTAATTTTAAATATTATAATTTAATAATATTTAATTAATTAGTATAATTTAAATTTATTTAATTAATAATATATAAAATTTATTATTTTTTTTTAAAAATAAAATTAATTATATATAATTTAAAATTTTATTTTTTATATAATAAATAATTAATTTTTTTATTTAATATCTTTATTTAATTTTATTAAAATTAATTATTTAAATTATTATTTTAAAAAAAATTATATTAATTATATTGTCATTTTTTAATTTTTATTTATAATTAAATTTTTTTTTTTTTAATAAAAATATTAAAAATTTAATATTATTTATTTTATAAAATTAATATTTTATCTAAAATGTATAGTTTATTTTAATATTAAATAATAAATTTATATTTTTATTAATTTTATTATTTATTTTAATTTTTTTTTTTAATTATATAAAAATTATCAATTTTAATTAAATTTTTTAAATTAAAAAAATTAATATATTTTAATATACTATTTAATATATTAAATATTAATAAAATTACAAATTTTTTAGTAATAAATAATAATTATTAAATTATTTAAAAATTATTATAGAAAATATATAACTTTAATATAATTAAATAAAAGTATTATATTATATAATTATTATATATATTGGTAAAATAGAATAAATGATTATATTGTATTTTAAAATAAATAATATTTTTTTATTTTCAAAATTTTATAATAAAATTTTTTATATATATAAATTTCTTTTTTTTTTTTTTTTATTTAAAAAAATAAATTAAATATAATATTTTATTATTGAAATTTATTATTAAAATTATAAATATTTAATTTAAATATTTTGTTTTTTTATAAATATTTAATTTTATATTTATTAAATTATATATTTTTTAAAATATTTTATATTAATAATTTTTTTTATAAAAATTTAATAATAAAAATAATATAAAAAATAATTTTTTTATAAATTTAAAAAAAAATATTTATAATAATTTTTTTTTTATTATTTAATTATTTAATAATTTAAAATAATATTAATAAATAATTTTAATTAAATAAATTATTTTAAATTAAATAAACAAATTTTAATTTAATTATAAGTATAATTGTATTTTGTAATTAATTTTATTTAAACAATATATTTTTAATTTTAAAAATTATTTTTATATATTATTATTTATAATAAAAATTATATAAAAAAATAAAATTTATAAATTAATAAAAAATAAAATAAAAATAATTTATTTTTATAAATTTTATTAAATAAAAAATAAATTTATTTATTTAATAATTAACTATAATTTTTTTATTAAAAATAAAAATTTAGGTTATATAATTAAATTATAAATTTAATAATATATTATTATCTAAAATTTTTATAAATATTAATTTATATAATTATGATATTTTTTTTTTTATAATTTAATTTTAATTTTTTAACATAATAATTAATAAATAATTCTTAAGTATATATATTAAATTTTATTTTTAAAATTATTAATTTATTTAATTTAATTTTTTATAAAAATTATTATAATTAATTTAATTAATATATTATAATATTATATTATAATTATAAAATTTAATAAATTAATATTTATAATAATTTAAAAAATTTTTAATATTAATTATATTTATTCAAATTTTTTATTAATTATTTTTAATAAAATTAAAAATAATATTTAAAAAAATTTTTTTAATATTTTTAAAATATACAATATTTATAAATAATATTTAATGATATTTATTTTAAATTAAATTAAAATAATTTTTTTTATTAATTTTATATATAATTAATTAAATATAAAAATTAATATAATTATAATATTAAAAAGGGTTTAATTAATAAATAATATATTATATAAATTAATATTATTTTAAAAATAAATATATTTAAAAAATATTTTTATAATTTTTTTAATTTATTTATTTAATTATATTTATAAATTATAAAATAAATAAAAATTTAAAAATATAAAAATTTTATATAAATAATTTAATAGTTTATATATTAAAAATTTTTTATTATATTTAATTATAAATAATTAGTATAATATTTAAATTATTTTAATAAAATTATAATTTTTTATAATAAAAAATATAATAAAATAAAAAAAAATGAAAAATTTTTTAATTTTTGATTATAATTAAATAAATATCTTCCACACCATCAGATGTTGTAAGCAGTGTTATATCCACACCATCAGATGTTGTTAAGAGTGTATCTCCACACCATCAGTGTTGTAAGAGTGTTATCCACACCATCAGATGTTATAAGAGTGTATCTCCACACCATCAGATGTTGTAAGAGTGTATATCCACACCATCAGGTGTTATAAGAGTGTATCTCCACACCATCAGGTGTTATAAGAGTGTATCCCCACACCATCAGGAGCTGTAAGAGTGTATCCCCATTCCATCAAGTGTTATAAAAGTGCATCTCCATACCAGCAGGTGTTGCAAGAGAGTATCTCACACCATCAGGTGTTATAAGAGTGTATCTCCATATCATCAGGTGTTGTAAGAGTGTATCTCCATACCATCAGGAGCTGAAGAGTGTATCTCCATACCAGCAGGTGTTATAAAAGTGCATCTCCATACCAGCAGGTGTTGCAAGAGTGTTATCTCCATATCATCAGGTGTTGTAAGAGTGTATATCTCCACACCATCAGGAGCTGGAAGAGTGTATCTCCCATACCATCAGGTGTTATAAGAGTGTATCTCCACACCATCAGGTGTTATAAGAGTGTATCCCACACCATCAGAGCTGTAAGAGTGTATCCCCATTCCATCAGGTGTTATAAAAGTGCATCTCCATACCAGCAGGTGTTGCAAGAGAGTATCTCACACCATCAGGTGTTATAAGAGTGTATCTCCATATCATCAGTGTTGTAAGAGTGTATCTCCATACCATCAGGAGCTGGAAGAGTGTATCTCCATACCAGCATAGTGTTATAAAAGTGCATCTCCATACCAGCAGTGTTGCAAGAGTGTATCTCCATATCATCAGGTGTTGTAAGAGTGTATCTCCACACCATCAGGAGCTGGAGAGTGTATCTCCATACCAGCAGGTGTTACAAGAGTGTATCTCCATACCATCAGTGTTATAAAAGTGCATCTCCATACAATCAGTTATAAAAGTGCATCTCCATACCAGCAGATGTTGCAAGAGTGATCTCCATTCCATCAGGAGCTGTAAGAGTGTATCTCCACACCATTCGAAGTTGTAAGAGTGTGTCTCCATATCATCAGGTGTTGTAAGAGTGTATCTCCATACAATCAGGTGTTGCAAGAGTGTATCTCCAATCCATCAGGAGCTGTAAGAGTGTATCTACATCACATCAGGTGTTGCAAGAGTGTATCTCCATACCATCAGAAGTTGTAAGAGTGTATCTCCATCACATCACGTGTTGTGTGAGTGTATCTCCATACCATCAGTGTTGTAAGAGTGTATCTCCATACCATCAGAAGTTGTAAGAGTGTATCTCCATCACATAGGTGTGTGTGAGTGTATCCCATACCATCAGGTGTTGTAAGAGTGTATCTCCATACCATCAGGTGTTGTAAGAGTGTATCTCCATACCATCTGGTTGCAAGAATGTAACTCCATACCATTAGGTGTTGTGTGAGTGTATCTCTATACCATCTGGTGTTGCAGAATGTAACTCCATACATCTGGTGTTGCAAGAGTGTATCTCCATACCATCAGAAGTTGTAAGAGTATCTCCATAACATCAGGAGCTGCAAGAGTGTATCTCCATACCATCAGATGTTGTAAGAGTGTATCTCCATATCATCAGGTGTTGCAAGAGTGTATCTCCATACCATCAGGTTTGTAAGAGTGTATCATCCATACCATCTGGTGTTGTAAGAGTGTATCTCACACCATCAGGTGTTATAAGAGTGTATTCTCCATATCATCAGGTGTTGTAAGAGTGTATCTCCATACCATCAGGAGCTGGAAGAGTGTATCTCCATACCAGCAGGTGTTGCAGATAGTATCTCACACCATCAGGTGTATAAGAGTGTATCTCCATATCATCAGGTGTTGTAAGAGTGTATCTCCATACCATCAGAGCTGGAAGAGTGTATCTCCATACCAGCAGTGTTATAAAAGTGCATCTCCATACCAGCAGGGGTTGCAAGAGTGTATCTCCATATCATCAGGTGTTGTAAGAGTGTATCTCCACACCATCAGGAGCTGGAAGAGTGTATCTCCATACCATCAGGTGTTATAAGAGTGTATCTCCACACCATCAGGTGTTATAAGAGTGTATCCCCACAACCATCAGGAGCTGTAAGAGTGTATCCCCATTCCATCAGGTGTTATAAAAGTGCATCTCCATACCAGCAGTGTTTGCGAGAGTATCTCACCACATTCAGGTCTTATAAGAGTTATCTCCATATCATCAGGCTGTGTAAAGAGTGTATCTCCATACCATCAGGAGCTGGAAGAGTGTATCTCCATACCAGCAGGTGTTATAAAAGTGCATCTCCATACCAGCAGGTGTTGCAAGAGTGTATCTCCATATCATCAGGTGTTGTAAGAGTGTATC
>CM068963.1:9943009-9962011 GCA_035128595.1 Eptatretus atami
CCATCAGGTGTTGTAAGAGTGTATCTCCATACCATCTGGTGTTGCAAGAATGTAACTCCATACCATTAGGTGTTGTGTGAGTGTATCTCTATACCATCTGGTGTTGCAAGAATGTAACTCCATACCATCTGGTGTTGCAAGAGTGTATCTCCATACCATCAGAAGTTGTAAGAGTGTATCTCCATAACATCAGGAGCTGCAAGAGTGTATCTCCATACCATCAGATGTTGTAAGAGTGTATCTCCATATCATCAGGTGTTGCAAGAGTGTATCTCCATACCATCAGGTGTTGTAAGAGTGTATCTCCATTACCATCTTGGTGTTTGTAAGAGTGTATTCTCACACCATCAGGTGTTATAAGAGTGTATCTCCATATCATTCAGGTGTTGTAAGAGTGTATCTCCATACCATCAGGAGCTGGAAGAGTTTATCTCCATACCAGCAGGTGTTGCAAGAGATAGTATCTCACACCATCAGTGTTATAAGAGTGTATCTCCATATCATCAGCTGTTGTAAGAGTGTATCTCCATACCATCAGGAGCTGGAAGAGTGTATTCTCCATACCAGCAGGTGTTATAAAAGTGCATCTCCATACCAGCAGGTGTTGCAAGAGTGTATCTCCATATCATCAGGTTGTTGTAAGAGTGTATCTCCACACCATCAGGAGCTGGAAGAGTGTATCTCCATACCATCAGGTGTTAAGAGTGTATCTCACACCATCAGGTGTTATAAGAGTGTATCCCACACCATCAGGAGCTGTAAGAGTGTATCCCCATTCCATCAGGTGTTTATAAAAGTGCATCTCCATACCAGCAGGTGTTGCAAGAGAGTATCTCACACCATCAGGTGTTATAAGAGTGTATCTCCAATCATAGGTGTTGTAGAGTGTATCTCCATACCATCAGGAGCTGGAAGAGTGTATCTCCATACCAGCAGGTGTAGTTAAAAGTGCATCTCCATACAGCAGTGTTGCAAGAGTGTATCTCCATATCATCAGGTGTTGTTAAGAGTGTATCTCCACACCATCAGGAGCTGAAGAGTGTATCTCCATACCAGCAGGTGTTACAAGAGTGTATCTCCATACCATCAGGTGTTATAAAAGTGCATCTCCATACAATCAGGTGTTATAAAAGTGCATCTCCATACCAGAGATGTTGCAAGAGTGTATCTCCATTCCATCAGGAGCTGTAAGAGTGTATCTCCACACCATTCGAAGTTGTAAGAGTGTGTCTCCATATCATCAGGTGTTGTAAGAGTGTATCTCCATACAATCAGGTGTTGCAAGAGTGTATCTCCAATCCATCAGGAGCTGTAAGAGTGTATCTACATCACATCAGTGTTGCAAGAGTGTATCTCCATACCATCAGAAGTTGTAAGAGTGTATCTCCATCACATCACGTGTGTGTGAGTGTATCTCCATACCATCAGGTGTTGTAAGAGTGTATCTCCATACCATCAGAAGTTGTAAGAGTGTATCTCCATCACATTAGGTGTTGTTGAGTGTATCTCCATACCATCAGGTGTTGTAAGAGTGTATCTCCATACCATCAGGTGTTGTAAGAGTGTATCTCCATACCATCTGGTGTTGCAAGAATGTAACTCCATACCATTAGGTGTTGTGTGAGTGTATCTCTATACCATCTGGTTGCAAGAATGTAACTCCATAACATCTGGTGTTGCAAGAGTGTATCTCCATACCATCAGAAGTTGTAAGAGTGTATCTCCATAACATCAGGAGCTGCAAGAGTGTATCTCCATACCATCAGATGTTGTAAGAGTGTATCTCCATATCATCAGGTGTTGCAAGAGTGTATCTCCATACCATCAGGTGTTGTAAGAGTGTATCTCCATACCATCTGGTGTTGTAAGAGTGTATCTCCATACCATCTGGTGTTGTAAGAGTGTATCTCCATCGATCAGGTGTTGTAAGAGTGTATCTCCATCCATCAGGTGTTGTAAGAGTGCATCTCCATCCCATCAGATGTTGTAAGAGTGCATATCCATACCAGCAGGTTTGTATGAGTGTATCTCCATCCCATCAGATGTTGTAAGAGTGTATCTCCATACCATCAGATGTTGTATGAGTGTATCTACATCACATCAGATGTTGTAAGAGTGTATCTCATACCATCAGATGTTGTAAGAGTGCATCTCCATACCAGCAGGTGTTGTAGAGTGTATCTCCATACCATCAGATGTTGTAAGAGATGTATCTCCATCCATCAGGTGTTTGTAAGAGTGTATCTCCATAGCATCAGGTGCTTTAAAATGGACTTGCCTGACATCTGATGATGTGAAAATGAATCTACACATTTTATGCAATAATAATGTATGTATATAAAATAGCACCGCAAAGCGGGCGTAACCCTCAGCCCCTTGACGCAAACCAATTTCAAGATGGTGGCCATATTGAAAATCGCACACGCCCATTTTCAAAGGAACCTTCCTCTACTCAACCCAAGACACGCAGCAAAAATGGATTTAATCGGACAAGGCGTTCTCCTCGAAATCGACGGAAACCAATTTCAAGATGGCTGCCATGGAGGCCACATTGAAAATCGCAGCGCGCCCATTTTCGAAAGGAACCTTCTCTACTCAACCCAACATACCCTGCAAAAATGGATTTAATCGGACAAGGCGTTCTCCTCGAAATTGACGGAAACCAAAAGTTGACAGACGGACGGACGCCCGCCCGGACAAGATGGCTGCCATGGAGGCCACATTGAAAATCGCAGCTTGCCCATTTTCGAAAGGAACCTTCCTCTACTCAACCCCAACACACCCTGCAAAAATGGATTTAATCGGACAAGGCGTTCTCCTCGAAATCGACGGAAACCAAAAGTTGACAGACGGACGGACGCGCCGCCCGGCCAACGCCTATGACGCAATACCCCTTAGCCAATTCGGGCTGAGGGGTAAAAAGTGGTGTAATAATAATGTATTTACGTGCCACCTTTGCCACGAGAAGAAGGTAAGCATGCACCATCAGGTGATGATGTTAAAATATATATCCAATACTAAGTACTGGTGGAAGAGTGCACCTACGTACATACCAACTGGTCGTCATCGTCATCATAGAGGTCTGTGCAGAGCGTCGGGTCTGCCAAAGCACTTTCTTGGCTGGGGTTAAAATCCTGTGCAGGTGGCCACTCCAGCACCGGGTCATCGGCGGAGTGTGAAGGAATTTCCAATCGGTCATTGTGTCGGCGATAACTCGCCGACTCTTCGTGAGTCGCTGGCAGACGGGATAACCGACTTAACGTCCATCCAAGGGAGAGCACGCACAATGATCCTCACCCTGCAAGTGAGACACCAGGATGACAGTATATAGTTGGGTGGGGGGTTTAAAACCCAGGATAGACAACTCAGAGGCAAGTGTACATACCTCTACGCTGCTGTCGTCTGAAACCAAAGAATATATCTGCATACGATCTCTTGGTTTAAGAATGTATCTGGAATAGTCCAGAGTCTAGATAAACCGTCTGATGCTGCTGCAATTGATTGATGCCATCTAGTGTTGTAATAGTACATCTACATATCACGTGATCTTAAAATAATAAACCCACTATCTGCTCAAGCAGGAAGAATGTATCGACACACGATCTAGTGATGCAAGGATATGTCTGCATGGCATCTGGTACTTAGTAAAATATTTAATTGTGAAGTGGTGCTTAGTGAAGTGCCTGGATCTAATCTTAGGCCGAGCGAGCCTGAGTCACGTGACGTGATATTCCAAGTGGTGCGAAGACCTATACTGTACCCAAATGTCCCGTTAACGGGTCTTTATTCAGCCATCAAAGAGCAGCCACCACAGACAGCATTCACCCGATACCAAGTCAGGTTTATTGTGACAAATGGCATGGGAAAGGAAACAAAAGGAATAATGGCAAAAACGAGGTTAACAAGTTCAAATGAGCTAAGATCCTCCTCCTCTTAATGATGACGTCATAAAAATTGATATGACGTCATAGTGATGTATCATGTGTGCGGTAATTCATCTCTGCTAATGCCCTGTTCGATTCCCGCAAACAGAATTCAAAAAGCTTGCGTAGTTTCGGAGATAATTTTTTAGGCGATTTCCATTAGCGGAGATATTTTGACGTCATAACTTTTTTTCTAGGAGGAATTTTCAAAATCGGAGATGGTTACTGTCTGCGCAGGATATTTTTACATATATATGCCAAGTTTCAGGAAGTTTCGTTGAAAACTGTAGGCTGTGAAACAAAAAAGTCCACAAGAAGAAGATGAAGAACAACAACGTGAGTAAAAGTTAGAGATCCTCCACGAGGATCTAAAAATAATGGTAATCTTAGACACACATGCACGATGATGGGTTGGACGTCTCCATCTATAATTTTCGCGACGCATATAAAACTAGAAGGGCACTTGGAAGAGTGCACACCTCTGCCACGTAATGCCTGATCCACGAGAACATATCGGGCCCATTACATTTTTGAAATATCATGCGATACAGTACTATATCGTTTTTGGCCGTATCTCTCAATGGTGAAGAATCATTTTAAAAATTAAATAATTCTCGTATCCAGATCCGGATTTGGATCTTCACCAAAATCGAATCAATTCGTCCTTCCGACACACCCAACGCCTTGCTCTATCTTCTGTTGTTCCTCTCTACACTTCCACAGTATGATCCTGCTGGCAACGTGTTTTGCGTGTCACCGATTAAGATAAGATTGCAGAAGGGGAATAAGTGCTAAGGGTTAGAGTCTGTCCTTTTGTGCCTTTTCTTGACTGGTTTATGGGCTTGTAAATACATGCCGTTCATTACATTGATTACTTGGTTGTGTTTGCAAATCAATGTGCTTGCTGAACTGTTAACCGTTTCTAACCTGCTTGCTTCATCCTTTTCTACAATGGCTTGATTTAGCGTGTAAAGACTACAAAGACAGAAAGTTCTGCCCCATTGATTGGCTCCACAATTAGCCAGTGTGCACTCACGGTTCCGCTCGGCCATACGAATAAATAGACGGGTGCGCAATGAGGGTACGTACCCTAACTGACATTGCAAAACCACCGGAAAAGTGAACGCGTTTTAGAGTGAGGTTTGGTGGTATCGATTTTAAGGTTTGACTGTATTGATTGGCGTCCGTAGTTGCTTGACAACCCGACGGCCCACGGACTTATCCGTGGCATAGCGGTCTGTAGGGTTGGAAGTCGGGAAGAGTCCAAGAAGTCCCCCTTGTGGTGAATCACGAAACCCGGTTCCACAACAATATTATATACACACACATGTTGATATGTGATCATACACATATGGTACGTGACATATTTTACATACAAGCAGAGTACCCGCCATACGGGCGATCTTGGTCCAAGCATGCAACATGTTCTTCTGATGCATACCTTTATTTGGGCGGTGTATAGGCAACTGACAGCTCTGTATAGGCAAAGAAAAAATAACCCGGGTTACATGCATGAAGCAAAAACATACCGACTACTTACAATTCAAAACATCTCACTGCACTGGAAAAAGTGGAGACAGGAATACTGTGCTGCATAGGGTAGGGACTTGTAATACCCTCTCCCACTTACACCCTCTCCCCGCCCCACCCCCAAGACTTAAAACACCCCTATGCTCTAATTGGGGTCATGCTGATCCCGTGTAGCAAGTCTGGATGTAATGAACCCATAACTGTAGGATTAGCGTGACAAACAAACACACACAAACTCACAAACACTGGTCCGTGATATGCTCATAAACTCCTAAAGAGTGAAGGCATAAGCATTTAAAAGCCATACCTTTTTATTCTCAAGAGTTTTCTGAACTACCAAGACTCAAAAAGATGCCAGAATACATCGCTAAAGTACCACATCGAGAGATCCCGAAAACACCAATTTGTACTTATTCTTGTCCTTGTGGCTCTTCCCCTCTCAAAAAATGTACAACTGTATCCCAACCTACCACAATAACTGATGAAGCCATGATGGTGATTCCAACATAAGGAAGTTACTTTGTCTCTGGGCTAGGGCACGCAATCCATAAATTAAAAATATCTATACTAATAAATGTGTGTGTGTGTGTGTGTGTGTGTGTGTGTGTGTGTCAGTGTGTTAGTGTGTCAGTGTGTCTCCTCCATAACTCCAAAACCATAAAACCTAGCAGCCTGAAACTTTTCATGCATACGAAGAAAACTCCAAGGAAGTGCAAGACTGAAAATTGGATGTTTGGGTTAATTAAAACACCCCTTTTGAAGAAAATTAACGGCCTTATTTAATTATATACTTCATCAGGCGATCCTCGGCCACCTCTCTCTCTGGGGTCTTTAGGCATTTCCTGGGTAACCTCGCTGGGGTCTGAAGCCGCCATGTTTTTTGCCTGCTCAACCATGCCTTGACTTAGAATAGGCCGCAACGATTTCTTGATGATAGTTTTTTTTTCCACTTCCCTCACTCATATTATCGAATACCTGTTCATCCTAGCTATGAATCGCTGTGTACATCACTTTTGTAAGTGCTATTGTTTTCAAATTAGGACCTTGGAGCGATTTCATGCATTATATGATACGATTTTCCACGATCTATTCTCACGGACTAATTAAAGTATAACATCAAAATAATATTTTGGTTTTGAGGATCGGATATCGTCCAGACTAAATTAGTGTCGAAATCTGTTGTGAAATCTGATAATTAAAAAAAAATAACGAGTCTTACAACTAAGCTGATATACCTATTTACTTTAAGCAAGCACGGCTATGTTCCCTCCTTCTCCAGACGTACACAAGAAAATGTGAAATTTCCAAAGCATTAAACTTATCTTTTAATATTGTTTGGAGAATTATATTGAGTGAACAAAAAAATTGAGGAACGTGCCAAAATTAACAAGCTTCATTGAGCTTTATGATTTAATGCATTCACTGTTGGACCTGACGTTCCCTGTCCCCCAGAGGAACTGCCTATCCGGCTATCCATAACATCTGCCAGATCTGTGTCTATATTTTCCAAGGTTTAATGAGGTGCTCTACAGGAAACCAAAGCAAATCTGGTGAAAAACAGATTTATTTATTTTTTTAAAAGCTATAACGTTTGCGCGGACCCAGAACTGATGTACCTCGTGACGCGTGCAGAGATGAGCAAGCAAGATGGCGGATTTCTGCAATGTTTATATCACAAGCGACAAGGCAATGTTCCCTCCTTCTCCATAGATACACAAAAAAATGTGAAATTTACAAAGCATTAAACTTATATTTTTCTACTGTTTGGAGAATGATAGAGTGAACAAAAAAATTAGTAATGTGCCAAAATTAACGAGCTTCATTGAGCTATATGATTTAATGCAATCACTGCCTGACCTGATGTGCCCTTTGCCCCAGAGGGACTGCCAATCCATAGCGTCTGCCAGACCTGTGTCGATATTTTCGGAGGTTTCGCGAGGTGATCTACGGGGAATCAAAGCAAATCTGGTATGAAAAAAAAACGGGCATTAAATTTTTTTTTATAATGCTTGCGTGGACCCCAAACCGATGTACCATGTGACACGTGCACAGATGAGCAGGCAAGATAGGGGACTATCTGCAATGTTTATTTGACGTGCGATTGAACTTTGTGATGTCTCCAGGGTTGTTCTGCATCAAGCTGCAACTCTTTTGTGGATAAAGTCATTATTTGAATGAATTCATTTTATTTCATAAACTGCTGCATGCGTGGTAAAAACCGGTCTTAAAGTTAAAGGGATCCTATATGATATGCAGCGACAGCCTGGCCAAGCATTCCTGATCAAAGATTTAAGTGGAGTGCTTGCATGAGTGCTTAAACCACTTGCCGAACGCCTTAGAGTCGATAGCGCTATGTCCTTCTGAGCTAATCGTTCACTCCTGCGCGAGTAGTCCATGCTCTGTCACCCCGAGTGAGTGGTCCATGCTCTGTCGCCCTGAGCGAGTTGTGCGTGTTCCGTCGCCCTGAGCGAGTGGACCATGCTCCGTCGCCTTGAGCGAGTGGTCTGTGCTCCGTCGCCCTGAGCGAGTGGTCCGTGTTCTATCACCCTGATCGAGTGGTCTGTGCTACGTCACCCTGAGCGAGTGGTCCATGTTCAATCACCCTGATCGAGTGGTTTGTGCTCCGTTGCCCTGAGCGGGTGGTTCATGCTCCGTCGTCCTGAGCGGGTGGTTCGTGCTCCATCGTCCTGAGTGAGTGGTTCGTTCTCCGTCACCCTGAGCAAGATGTTATGAAATAACACCCGATTTCCGAGCCGTTTGCCATATTCATGTGTTTTCTAAATTACCGAGCCAAATTATTTTTCCACCCATCACACACAGCTGTTTTGAAAGATTAATGTTTGTGAACAAATCCCTGAAATTCCTATATAAGTGCAACTTTATTTTTTGGGAATGCTACTCATGTTTTTTGGGTTGTTGCCGAAATAAGCCAAGCGTGTGTGTGTGTGTGTGTTTGTGTGTTGTTCATAAAGCATAACTCTCTCTCTCTCTTTCCTCTTTACCATCCTTGCTCTACACCCTCCCAATACAGTGCGGCACCCTCCTCCCACATCCCTCTCCCTCTCTCTGTCTCTGAACATATCCGGACAGTGGTTATGTCTGGACGGTGTTCGTCTCTGGACATGTCCTGGCGGTGTTTATGTCCGGACGGGAGTTTGTCTCTGGATGTGTCCAAGCAGTGTTTGTCTCCGGCCAGCATGCCCTAGACTCCTTCAGGCGGTGTATGTCTATTGATGCGTATGGGCAATAATTATTGCCCAATAATTATAATTAACGCTCCACCGCAATGTCTACCTTCCCTTACTCTCACCTCACACTGTCTTCCCTTCCCCCACCCCTCCTCGCTCCCCCTCCCTCAACTCTCCCCAACCCCTCTTCCCCCCTCTTTTTCTCCCTCCCCCCTTTAGTGTTGCCATCAGTGAAGCGATAGGTGGTATTTGCGAGTAGTTACTATGATAAAGTTTAATATTCAAAAATATCGCACAAAAGTTGAAAAAACACGATCGTTTTTCGTTCTAAATTGCATCCAAATGCAAAACGGAAATCGCCTTCACCCAGCATCGAGTGCTAACCAAGATGGCATCCGGTAGCTATACTGGGCTCTGTGTGTTGTGAAAGGCAATGTGCATTCTATTTATTTTCAGTTCAGTGCTGGTAATCCACATAGTGGACTGAGACAAAAGCCAGGATTGAGGGCGGTCAGGTCAGGTCTGGTATGGGAGCATGCACCGGAGCTGTGTATCGCTGCGTTCACTTTCCACCGGTACTCCAGACACCTCTGTCCCCAAGGCAGATGACTGGCCCATCCCCATCTCTTTGAGATGTTGATCAACCTGCTGCAAACACGAGGCACGTGGTTGGCCCTTTAGTTTCCTCCACTCATGAGACTCCCTCACTGAGAGAATCTGGTGAGCCGGATCATCGTCCGGAAAACGAGCCACATGTCCATACAGCCGCAGCTGATGCTCATGGACTTTACAGGAAACAAATCTCATTTCAGTCCCTCTCTCAGCAACCTCTCGTTGAACACAAAGTCCAACCAGTGATAGCCAATAATTCTCCGAAGAGACCTTGTATCAAACGAGTGAAGTCTCTGTCTCAGATCCCTGGTCAGAGTCCAAGTCTTACATCAGTAGAGCAAGACTGTAAGCACCAAGGACCTGAAGACTCAGACTTTCGTCCTGCACAGGTACCGACAGCACCACACCCCATGAACCAGTGAATCCATGACTCCCCAGGCCCAACTCAGATGTCTATTGACATCTGGCTCACAGCCAGCGGAGACATGAATATCACTGCCAAGATAAATTAATCTCTCTACGGCCTCAACATCCTCACCACAAACAGATGCAAACAACACAGCGGCATCGAAGATGCCACTGAAAGCCTGGATCTTAGTTTTGACCCAGGAAACCCGTAATCCCAGCGTGATCCTCATTTCAGCACCTCGAGGGCCCCAAAAAGGATATCTAAAGTCTCTGCAAAGATGACTGCATCATCTGTGAAATCAAGGTCAGAGATCTTGACATTCCCAAACGATGCATCACATCTTGGTCTCTCTGACATCCTCCCAGAATTCAGTCCATACAAGCGCTGAAAAGTGTGGGGGTCAGTATACACCCTGACAGTCTCCAGTAACAACTGGAAATAAGTCAAGGATGGTACCACCACATCTCACAGCACTCTCAGTATCAGATTATAGTTCAGACATCAGATTGATCAGTTTGGGTGGCACCCCATGAAGACTGAGAATCCTCCAGAGGGCATCCCGATTCACTTCCTCAAACACTTTGGAGCGATCCACATAGGCTGCAAGCAGCCCCTGCCGAAACTCTTATCTGCGTTCGGTGAGGACCCGAAGAGCAAGGATACGATCAATCGTTGACCTCTTTGGTGTAAAGCCTGACTGCTCTGGACGCTGATGCTCAAGCAGATGGTGGTGAACCCAATCAAGAATTATCCGAGCAAAGACCTTGCCCGGCACTGAGAGCAGCGTCACCCCTCGGTAGTTGTTGCAGTCTTGGCGATCACCCTTCCCTTTCCAGAGAGGGACAACAAGGCCCCTCTTCCAGTCATTTGGGATGATGCCTGTGTTCCAAACAGAGCACAGAAATGCATGCAATGACACGAGTACAGCATTCCCACGCGTCTTGAGAAGTTTGACATGGATGTCACAGATCCCAGGAGCTTTACCCCATTTCAACCGGTTTACCGCAGCCTGTGTTTCCACAAACGAAGGTGGTTCAAAGTTGATTGGAGAGTCCGCAATCAGGATAGTAACACCCCTGACATCCAACTCAACAGCTGGTGGGTCAGCCTGGTGCAGCCGCTCAAAGTAACCGGTCCAGCGGACCTTCACTTTGGACTTCTCTGTCAAGAGCCCACCACCCTCCGCTTTAAATGTAGTACACCGAAGATGGGCTTGGAGGAACGCAATGCATGAATTCCCCTGTGGATGAGAATCACTTGACAAAAAGGTGATGCTCTACCCCCCTCACAGATTCCTCACACATAGGCCTCCTTGAAAACCCTCAGCACATGTACAGTTTTTTACACCTCAGCTCCCTGAACAGCTTAGCTCTGCCATTCAGCCTGGCTCTGTGACTGATAAATGGTATCCAGTTTCCCTTGAGAGACAAAATTCTTCTTCGCCCTTCGGTGAGTTCCAAGACATCCACCGGCAACATCAAGGATGGTGGTGTTGAAGGCACTCCACAACTCTTCAGGATTCCCCAAAGAAACCAGACCCCCCAAAATCCCCACTCAACATGGTCGCAAACTCCTCAACTCCCCTCTCATCCTTGAGCTTGCCAGCATCCAGCCTAGGCTGGGATGGTACCATTCTCCTGGATTTAAGGTGCAACTTCAGAGTTGCGCCAACAAGCCTGTAGCCTGTATTGAGGAATTGAGCACTCCGGTAGACCCTGCAGTTCCGCATCATCCTCCAGCGACCATCAACGAGCATATGCTGAATCTCCTTTGCCACACCGCCAGCATTGGAATTCCAAGTTCAGCGATGAGCTTGTGGGTGCTGAAACCATGAACCCGCCACCCTAAGTCTATGACTTCTTGCAAAGTCAAGGAACTTAGTGCTATTCTGGTTCACAGTTCCAGAGCCATGGGGACCAACACACGTCTCATAACCATCCCTATCAGTGCCAGTCAATGCGTTGAAATCCCCCAAGACTGGAAGAGTGTCTCACCTGGAGCACTGATCAACGACAGACTCGAGCACAACATAGAATGCGTCCTTCACGGTGAGATCACTCGCCTCAGTCGGAGCAAATACAGAGACCAGGGAAATGACACCCAAGGAGTGACGAATCCTTTGTCTCATAATACGCTCGTTGACCGGTGTTACCTCAATTATCATTGGAGTCAGCTTATTGGACACAGCTGCAGCAACTCCTTGGGCATGGTAACCATCAGAGCGACCAGACCAATAGTCGGTGCAACCACCCGCCATAATATCGCCACTATCCGGTCTCCGAACCTCAGAGAGTGCTGCAATACCAATATATTCAAATGCTGGAGCTCAGATGATAATAGAGACAGGTGATCATCCTCTCTTAGGGATAGGAGATTCCAGGCACCCACCTGAAGGGACCGCCTCGGGTTAACCCAAGGGGGAGGGATAGAATGTACCATAAGCCAAATTTAATGACACCGATGGATTTAATCCACACCAAAATAACAAAATATGTGCAACACAGAGCATTTTTTTGCTTAATATATATTTTTTTTTGCAGAAACAAGGAAAAAACAAAAACATTTCAAGAAAAATGTGAAAACATCGAGGGATAAAATCTCAAAAAAAAAACCAACCAAACACGGTATGAGTGACCACATTACAATACACATTACATACCAAAAGACGACACCACAATCCTCCTCGGGATTACCATTAGAACATATTTTGACATTTGACTTTTGTTGTGGGATTGTGATGGATGAATAAGAAGAAAGAAAGAAAAAGAACGGAAATGAAGAATGACACCACATTACGATGTCACAATCGACACAACAATCCTCCTCTGGGTTAGCATTACACCATCTTACAAGGAAATCAGACACAGGTGGAGGCCATTCAGCCCATCATGCCTGCGCTAACACCATTCTAATTTATCTACATAGGATCCAAGAAAGAAATTGCAAAAAAAGATGTTTTTCATTAATGAAATAATTGGGTTTTTTTGTTTGTTATTTTTTAGTTTTTGTAGTTTTTTTTTCTTCCCCTCGGAGAGGGGGCATGGGCTTGGTTAAAACATACATCAACCACCCAACACCCCTTAACAAGACCCCCACCAACAGCACTCCATACACATGCACACAATCACCCACAAATGCTCAAACTACCGAAAAGTCTTATCAACATCCCTAACCCCTTTATCTCCACAACTTCCAGGTACCTATCTAATTCTAATTTAAACTTATCTACTGTTTCTGCTTCCACTACCTTTCCAGGAAGACCATTCCATGCATTAACTACTCTCTGAGTGAAAGTCCCCTGCTTTACTACCGTCTTAACTCTCCTCTTCTTTACTCTCAGGCTATGGCCCCTGGTTCTATCACTGTCTACTCTGTTGAATCATTCATCTGCACTTGTTCTATCAATACCTTTCATGATCTTAACCATCTCTACCATATCTCCTCCTAACCGCCTCCTTTAGAGTGTATAAAGCCCTGTCTCCTTCAGCCGCTCCTCATAGCCGAGTCTACCTAGGCCCAGAATCAATCTAGTAGCCCTGCGCTGAACCCTCTCTACGGCATCTATGTCCTTCCTGAGTTGTAGTGACCAAAACGGCACACAATATTCTAGATGTGGCCCTCACTAAATTCCTGTACAATGTTAAAACCACCTCTGTTGATTTGTAAATGATCCCCCTCAGAATACCACCTAAAACCCTATTTGCTTTCCCTATAGCTACCTGGCACTGTGTTGTCTGCTTACCTCCCATATCTATTACCACCCCCAGATCCTTCTCCTGTGGGACACGCTCCAAAATTACACCTTGTATCCTGTAATCTCTATTTTCATTGTTCTTTACCATCCCCAACACCTTCCACTTGCTCAGGTTAAATTACACCTGCCAATCTTTTGCCCAATCTATGCAAGTATCAATACTTTCCTGAATCTGATCACCATCCCCTCTGCTATCCACCTCACCTGCAAGCTTTGTATCATCTGTAAATTTGGAAAGCTCACTCTTCACCCCATGATCCAAATAGATGATGGAAATAATGAATAGTAATGGTCTGAGTCCTGATCCCTGAGGTACCCCTCTCCTTACATCCTCCCAGTAAGACATCCTCCCACTCACAGCCACTCTTTGCTTCCTATCACGAAGCCAGTTTGCAATCCAATTAGCTACTTGACCAGCCACTCCACAAGCCCTCAATTTGGCTAGCAACCTCTGATGTGGTACCTTATCAAATGCCTTCTTAAAGTCTAGATATACTATGTCCATTGCCTTTCCATCATCCATCCAATCAGACACTGCTTCATAGAACTCCAAAAGATTTGTTAAACAGGAACTACCTTTGGTAAACCTGGACTGACTACCTTTAATTACTTTGTATTTATTTAAATGGTTCCTCGTCTGGTCCCTAATATTAATAGGTCCCTCCCTATCCTCGTCTGGTCCCTCCAACACCTTCCCCACAACTGAAGTCAAACTAACCAGTCTATAGTTTCCCAATTCTTCTCTGGATCCTTTGTTAAATAATAGTGTTACATTTTCTACTCTCCAATCCTTCGGTACCTGTCCTGACTCCAGTGAGATATTGAAAATATCCGTTAACATCTCGCTACACTGCTCAGCACCTCCATCATACTCTCAGGTGCATGTTATCTGGACCTGGAGCCTCATCTTCTCTTAGATTACAAGCTGTTCCTTTACTTCCTCCACTCAACCTGGATCTTCTGAAAAAGCCCTTCCTCACCGCCTTGATAGATACTCTCAGATATTGGTAATTCTGACTGTTCTTGTGTAAAAGTTGAAGAAAAATACCTGTTTAATAAGCCTGCCATCTCACTTTCATCACTAACCCCTCTCCGGTGCTATTCCTCATGGCCCACACGGTCCTACCTGTTCTTTCCCCTGATATACTTAAAGAAAGATGTACTATTATGTTTAATATTCTTAGCCATGTCCTTCTCGTACTCTGTTTTGGCTTGCCGAGTTATTTTTATTAACTTGCCTCTGTTTACTCCGATAATGATATAAATCTAACTCCAGTCCTGTTATTTTTAACCTAATAAATGCCTTCTGCTTCTCCTTAATGGCATTCCTTATCTCCCTGCTCAACCACCCTGGTCTCTTTCTGCTTCTAGTTTTACACCTCATTGGAATGTACTTACTCTGCACTCTACACATTTGGTCCTTAAAGGTTTCCCTGTTTCCCATTTCTCTGATGATGAATGTCCTGTTGTTAGCTTCTCCAAATGTACATCACCCAACTCTCTCCTCATACCCTCAAAGTTTGCCTTCCTGAAATCTAAGAGCCTGACCCTACTATCCTGAACTATAACCCTTAACAACATCCTTCCACACACAATGTTATGGTCACTTGCTCCGAAATGCTCCCCTACCTCCACCTCCTTCACCATATTGGGATCGTTACTTAAAAGGAGATCTAACACTACACTCCCCCTCGTGGACTTATCTACTAACTGGTTTAAAAAGCAATCCTGGACTAAAACTAGGAAATCCTCATCTGCTCTGCCCTTACCCTGTTCATGGACTTTGCTCCCTGTTCCAATCTATCCCTGGCAAGTTAAAATCCCCCATAATCAATACTCTTCCCTCACCACATTTCCTTTTGAATTCTTCATGTTCTCCTCCTTCCTCCTCTTCCTTCACACCCAGAACCCTATAAAAGCATCCTACCAGTATCTTACTGTTTTTACAATTTCTAATCTCGACCTATACAGAATCCTCAGCATTTATTCCTTCCTTAATGTCACCCCTTTCTCTTGATACAATGCTGATATCTTTTGACATTGGTCCATCACAATGGCCAGGTCCTGATGTAATAATGTATATACACACGATATGGTACAGTAATAATGTATATACCACACTACATGGCACTGTAATCACGTATACATACACTCTATGGTACTGTAATAATGTATATACACACTATATGGTACTGTAATAATGCATATAAAAACCATATGGTACTGTAATAATGTATGTGCACACTATATGGCACTGTAATAATGTATATACACACTCTATGGTACTGTAATGAGGTATATACACAATATATGGCACTGTAATAATGTATATACACACTCTCTGGTACTGTATTAATGTATTTATACACACTATATGGTACTGTAATAATGTATATACACAATATATGGCACTGTAATAATGTATATAAACACCATATGGTTCTGTAATAATGTATATACACACTATATGGTACTGTAATAATGTATATACACACAATATGACACTGTAATAATGTATGTACACACTATATGGTACTGTAATAATGTATATACACACTACATGGTACTGTAATAATGTATATACACACTATATGGTCCTGTAATAATGTATGATATAATGTAATAATGTAATAATGTATATACACAATATATAGATGGTACTGAAATAATGTATATAGACACTATATGGCACTGTAATCACGTATATACACACTATATGGTACGGCACTAATGTGTGTACACACTCTTTGGTGCTGTAATAATGTATATACATACTCTATGGTACTGTAATAATGTATCTACACACTATATGGCACTGCAATCACGTATATACACACTCTATGGTACTGTAGTAATGTATATACACACAATATGGTACTGTAATAATGTATCTACACACTATATGGCACTGCAATCATGTATATACACACTCTATGGTACTGTAGTAATGTATATACACACTCTATGGTACTGTAATAATGTATATACACAATATATGGCACTATAATAATGTATATAAACAACATATGGTTCTGTAGTAATGTATATACACACTCTATGGTACTGTAATAATGTATATACACACAATATGGCACTGTAATAATGTATATGCACACTATATGGTACTGTAATAATGTATATACACACTATATGGTACTGTAATAATGTATATACACACTATATGGTAATGTAATAATGTATATAAACACTATATGGTACTGTAATCACGTATATACACACTATATGGTACTGTAATAATGTATATATACACACGATATGGTACTGTAGTCACGTATATACATACTATATGGTACTGCAATCACGTATATACATACTATATGGTACTGCAATCACGTATATACACACTCTATGGTACTGTAATAATGTATATACACACTATATGGAACTGTAATCACAAATATACACACTATATGGTACTTTAATAATGTATATACACACTCTATGGTAATTTAATAATGCATATACACACTATCTGGTACTTTAATAATGTATATACACACTCTATGGTACTTTAATAATGTATATACACACTCTATGGTGCTTTAATAATGTATATACACACTATATGGTGCTGTAATCACAAATATACACACTCTAGGGTACTTTAATAATGTGTATACACACTATAAGGTACTGTAATAATGTGTATACACACTATATGGTACTGTAATAATGTATATACACACTATATGGTACTGTAATAATGCATATAAAAACCATATGGTACTGTAATAATGTATGTGCACACTATATCATACTGTAATAATGTATATACACAATATATGGTAGTGTAATAATGTATATACACAATCTATGGTACTGTAATGGTGTATATACACAATATATGGTACTGTAATAATGTATATAAACATCATATGGTTCTGTAATAATGTATATACACACTATATGGTACTGTAATAATGTATATACACACGACATGGCACTGTAATAATGTATGTACACACTATATGGTACTGTAATAATGTATATATACACTATATGGCACTGTAATAATGTATATACACACTATATGGTACTGTAATCACAAATATACACATTCTATGGTACTTTAATAATGTATGTACACACTCTATAACACTTTAATAATATATATACACACTATCTGGTACTTTAATAATGTACAAACACACTTTATGGTACTTTAATAATGTATATACACACTCTATGGTACTTTAGTAATGTATATACACACTCTATGGTACTTTAATAATGTATATACACACTCTATGTTACTTTAATAATGTATATACACACTATATGGTACTTTAATAATGTATATACACACTATATGGTACTTTAATAATGTATATACACACTCTATGGTACTGTAATAATGTGAATACACACTATATGGTACTGTAATAATGTATATAGACACTATATGGCACTGTAATCACATATATACACACTATATGGTACTGCACTAATGTGTGTACACACAATATGGTGCTGTAATAATGTATATACATACTCTATGGTACTGTAATAATGTATATACACACTAGATGGTACTGAAATAATGTATATAGACACTATATGGCACTGTAATCACGTATATACACACTATATGGTACTGCACTAATGTGTGTACACACTCTTTGGTGCTGTAATAATGTATATACATACTCTATGGTACTGTAATAATGTATCTACACACTATATGGCACTGCAATCACGTATATACACACTCTATGGTACTGTAGTAATGTATATACACACAATATGGTACTGTAATAATGTATATAGACACTCTATGGTACTGTAATAATGTATATTCACACGATATGATACTGTAATAATGTATATACACACAATATGATACTGTAATTATGTATATAGACACTTTATGGTACTGTACTAATGTATATACACACTCTATGGTACTGTAATAATGTATATACACACTATATGGCACTGTAATAAGGTATATACACACAATATGGTACTGTAATAATGTATATACACACTATATGGTATTGTAATAAAGTATATACACACTATATGGCACTGTAATAATGTATATACACACAATATGGTACTGTAATAATGTATATACACACTATATGGTACTGTAATAATGTATATACACACTATATGGAACTGTAATAATGTATATACACACTATATGGTACTGTAATAATGTATATAGACACTTTATGGTACTGTAATAATGTATATAGACACTTTATGGTACTGTAATAATGTATATACACATGATATGGTGCTGTAATCACATATATACACACTCTATGGTACTGTACTAATGTATATACACACTTTATATACTGTAATAATGTATATACACACGATATGGTGCTGTAATCACATATATACACACTCTATGGTACTGTACTAATGTATATACACACTCTATGGTACTGTAATAAGGTATATACACACAATACGGTACTGTAATAATGTATATACACACTATATGGTACTGTAATAAAGTATATACACACTATATGGCACTCTAATAATGTATATACACACAATATGGTACTGTAATAATGTATATACACACTATATGGTACTGTAATAATG
>CM068963.1:9974140-10006839 GCA_035128595.1 Eptatretus atami
CCAAATTGGACAGAAACGCTGCGGCGGCCGCAGAGGTTTCTGAGGTGGCCTCAGGCGTGCGCCTACGCCGTATGGGCTATCTTTGTACAGCCGTAGGGTCGCCGTGGATCTATAGCGCGGAGTTATAAACTTTTTTCATTTCTACGTTGGCGCGTCAGCAATTCACAAGCCAAGCTGTGACTAGCATGTGTTCCACGTCGACCGTAACGTAGGGCGTACCGGTGGGCTTGCGTTATTTGTTGCGGGCTGCCGTTAGGCTCTTATCAATGAAAAATGAAATTTGCCAACCCAAAAAAATTACGGCGGCTGCACTATTTCCACGGTCGCCGTAGCGGTAGTCCTAAGGCATCCCTGTGTTCACCGTACGGTGGCCTTTCGGTCTGTGTGACTACCTGCCGGCATCGCAGGGTCGACGCACGGTCCCCTACGCCCGCCGTGCATCCGACGTACGGCCTCCGTGCAGTCTGCGTCGACCGTGTGTCCACCGTGCCGCTTTATGATATTTATGATATTATGAATATCCGCTAGAGATCGGAGTATAGGTGTTTGCTATACAGTACTCCGAACTGGTATTTTCAGTTATATATATATAGTATATTATAGTTATAGTATATTCAGTTATATATACTGGTATATCCGAACTGTTATATTTTTATTTCAGTAAAAAAAGAACTGGTATATATACCCACTCGTTACCGTCCGTCTGGCCGCACGTTCGCCTTGGGCCCCCCTGCGGTCGCCTTGCGGGCACCTTGAGCGCTACCTTGCATCTGCCTTGAAAATTATATGGCCGCCGCAGGGACGCCCCTAAGGTCATCGTGCGAACATCAAAATCAAAAGAACCGTACGGCACCCCCACGTTTTCGGTCTCCACAATTTCTAAATACGCCGTGCGGCTACCCGAAAAATAAAAACATGTGTTGACTGCTACATGTGTGACCGTGGAAATACTTGCGGCCACCCTATAATTGCTAGTGGCCGTAGATTTTGTAGACCCTACGGCCGCCGTGCCAAATGTGACTTAGGCCTAAGTGTAAATGTTTGGGTGAGTCCATGATAATCAATGAATTACTTTTATTATTGTGTTTGATGTGCATTACATTAATGGGTCAGGAGTATTTATGATATGATCCAGTTGTACTCGAAACACAACCACAGTGTTCCACCACATTCCCAAACGTAGTTGTCGATGGGACCTCTCAACGACCATATCTGTTTCATATCAAGTAGTTTAAGGATGTGTGGGGAAGTTTTACTGTATTTAAACAGACAAAAATTGCATTTTTATTTGCAGCGGCTGCAAAAAGTATTCACCCTCCTCCAAAGTTTTCACATGTTGAAGCCACCTGAGCTGATTTCATGATGCTTTCCAATTAAACTTAATATATCGAGGCTTTCACAAACTACTCCAAAGTGATAAAGTTTTTTAAAATGCAGATAAAAATGTGAATAAGTTAGATTAACAGATTAAATCAGATGGTTCTCAGTTGCATAAGTATTCAAACCCTTTGCCTAATTAACCCTAAATCACTTCAGGAGCAAATGATTTGTTTGAAAGGTACAAGAATAAGTGTAATAGGATCACCTGTATGTCCTCAGTGGTTTTAAGTTAAAAATTAAGTTCCCCTTATTGAAGGAGTTTTAAGGTGCAACTCACATTGGTCAACCAAAACATGGCATTACATGAGGACACAAGGAGATTGTTCAGGAGAGGGTTAGAAGAAGATGTTGGCCAACCTGGTGTTGCTTTAGCGGTTAGGATGGTGGCTTGGGATCCTCTGGTCCTGAGTTCAAGCCCTGTTGGCTGCTGAGTTGACACCAGGGGTTGACTCAGCCTGTCATCCTTCCGAGGTCGGCGAAATGAGTACCAGTGTAGCAGCCAAAAAGGCCTGCACACGAAGGGACGTGGTATCAGATGGATTGATTAAATCTGGTGTTGGGTGTCACACAGTCATGAAGGGCCGAATGACCTCCTCTTGTGCCTTAATTCCTTGTAAATCCTTGTAAAGATTTCAGTCACTCACGATTCCTTTGAGATCGATGAAATCCATCATGAAGAAGTGAAGACGTATCTTACCACCCAGACTCAACCCAGATCAGGTCGCCCATCCAAACTCAGGAGTCGGCGAAAGCAGGAAACTGGTTTCGGGATGTCACTGTAAATCCAACAATGACTTTTTAAATATCTGCAAGGATCTTTGTCCGAGATGGGGGTCAGTGTTCATCAATCAACAATATAATGTTCCCTTCGCAAAGCTGGCTTTTTATGAACAGGTGGCAAGAAGAAGCCATTTACTGAAAAAGACTCATCGAAGAGCTTGTATGGAGTTTGTGGAAAAAGCATCTTCATATACTGCCATTGGAGAAAAGTTTTGGTGTCAGACAGACAAAAGTGAACTTTTTGTCTAAATTCAGTGTTAATGTCTGATGTCAGCCTAACACTGCATATAAACCCCAGTAAACATCCAATCACCATCCCTACTCTCAAGCATGGTGGTGCTAGCAATCATGTTTATGGGTGATTTTCATCAGTAGGGACTGGCAAGCTTGTCTGGATAGAAGGGATAATGGACGTGCAGTTAAATGAAGGAGCAAGTCTTATTGATGAAAACCGGCTTGAGAGTCTAGCGATGAATCTGAAACAATGTAGAGATTCACATTCAGCAGGACCATGATCCGCAAGCACAAAAGCTAAAGCCACAGTAGAGATGGATGAATAAGAATTAAAAATAAATTTCTTGAGCTGGCCAGTTCAAAGTCCTGACTTGCACCCAATTAACATTAATGGCGAGACTTAAAGATTGCAGTCTAATCGACGATCCCGCATCAAAGTTTGGTAGAACTTGAGCAATTTTCATCGTTAAAGAATGGGTAAAGATATTCACCATCTCACTGTGTAAAGCTGTGGAGACCTCCACGAATAGATTCATAGCAGTGCAATGGCTGCAACAAGGTCTTTCACATGTATTGACTCTGAGGGCCTGAATACTTTTACAACCAGTGAATTTTGGATTTGTAGCATGATTTTTTTTCTAAGTATTCCTGATAATCTCCTTCAACTATAAGTGTTTAGTTGATCCCTTCGTTATTAATAAAAAAGTTACATTTGGAAAAATTGTTTAATACATATAGTTAATTAGTAATTCTCAAAATGGGCATTATTGTGTCAAGGCGTGAATTATTTTGCGGCCACTGTATCTTCAAAACAAAGCCAACCTATGTTGACCGATTAGTGCCCCCTGTGCACGCACGTATATAATCAAAGTTGTGAAATGCTGACAGCTGCTGAATCCATTCATCAGACCTGGATAGAATAAGCTGTTGGCCAGCTAACTTATCGAGCATATGCCGTTCAATGCTGGCTAGGTACACGTCCATCTGCCACAAAGGATCACACTAACAGATCCCACATCTCTGGATAGGCACTTGGACGAGGCGTGTGGTACCTGGAACTCCTTGGCCTCACCTATCGTGCCATTAACCTTTAATGGGAGGATCATTTCAACCAAAGGCCCGATACGTCAGCAGGTATTTTCCATTAGAGCTTAAGACATTCCTTGAGCCAGCACGCTTTCACATAAGAGCTCCATGGAGTATGGCCTCCTCCATCTGGGGCTTGGTGCCACTAACATTCCACCTTTCCTACTGCCCTCCATGGTCTGTCACCAACTGTCGATCAGGACCCAAGCTTTGGTATATACCTTAAATAAGTGCATTCATAAGCCACGCAGTCATGGAGAACATTGACTGAACAATCTTTCATAGTTGCTAGTAAAAGCCAAGGAAAGGAATGAAATTACCCATAATTCATCTTTCAGAGCCAGTCTAAACACACAAGCTATCCTTGAGGGGTCACCAAATGTCCCTTGTGCTTCAGAGATCTGATTAGCCCAAGTAGGAAACAGATTGCAAAAGAAATAACACTGCTTGAACTTCAACTCGAAGCGCAGACATTCCACATAACTGGATGAAACACTTGAACTGACCCTTGCCTTGGCCTCTTATAAATTTGCCGAGTAAACGATGAAATCATCAAAAAAAGCCAATACTTCGTGAGAGGATGGAAATGCCTCTGCATGCCTCGATAAAACTGATCAGGTTACCTGTGATAGATAAATGCTAGATAACTGATGCAACATTACTTGTGCATTGGCCACACCATGAAGCATCCTTAAAAAACAAATTCATACAATCCGAGTGGACAGAGGAAGGCCGTCTTTGCAGAATCCCGTCTAACTCTGGTGGTGACAGCCACCAGATTTCAGGTCGCATCACAGAGAAGCAACTTGGCATCAGAGAGCCGAGAAAAGGCATCCTCCAATCTGTGGCATTGCAATGAAGTCCTTAAGTGGTTGTGATTACCGTAGTGATATTCCACAGTTAAACTGTGACATTCTTTTTGGACAAAACATGGTTGGATTGGGTGAGCATAAGGCTGGTTTTGATTTCCTGATGACTTCCGCAATCCAGCAAATCCTGGAGATAATGAAAGCGGCATTTCTTAAATCACCTGCTGGAATAGATATCAGCATCATTCCCTGAAGGGCATATCCATCCACAAGCCTGAATCCTGTGGTTTACTTCCAAGTTTTGGTCCGCAAAATTCAAAAGTCTTTGGTGGGAAGACATCCAGCATTCGGGAAATATTGAACTCTTCAGCACATCTCCACTCACGTAATGGGGCAGATCTGGCCGCATGTTTCAGGCCATCCCAAGGAGAATAGGCTAGCCACCCTGCCAAGTACTGATGGAACCCCCTTCCAATTGCTGTATTCGTTTGCCTGAAGGACAAGCGCTCAATGTCCCACAGCCAATGGGGGTAGAATCACGTCAAATCAGCTGTGAACATTGGTGTCTAATACGCCGTCCTCATGGTCTGAAGTGGGATGTGGGGGGCTTTCGGGACACGCAGAGAGCTTTGGGAGCACGTAGGGGGGCACAGACAGGAAAGGGTTAAGGTCATGAGTTGGCATTATTTGCCAGAACTGATGTCTCTTTAGATCCCCAATTCTGTCGAACCGAGTCAGTTCATTCACGACCCAGGTTGAAAAGAAGGCTTTTTTGAAAGTAATGAAGGAAAGAAGTGCTCTAGTATCAGGACGAAGGGACACGTTAAGGTGTGTGACGGCCCAGAATTGGGAAACAAATTGTGTGACGAAGAGAAGAAGAAAGGTTGAAGGACAGTGTGTTTGTATATAGAGTAAAGGAATGGAATTACAGTAATTTTGCAAACGTCGTTAAACGCTTTGAACATAAGAAATAAATTAGTATTATTTAAGTAAGGTAGAAGAGAGTCCAGTAGTTAATTAGTTGACGTGATTACCTCTCGCTGGCTTGTCTATGAGTGAATCAAGAGCACCGGGTCATGTCTGTGCTCTGTACGAGTCAGACAAATAAAAAAACTGTTCCCTGCACTTTGAGTTCCTCGTGATGTTTCCTTCTGAGGTCTTGCTGATGATGGCAACATAACAGTATTGAGAAGGAAAAATAAAAACAATAAAAATAATGATCAAAGGAAGGAAGAACAAGACAAAGAATGAGTTAATTATTGTGTGGAAAAAATTATTTTCTGTCACTTTTTGAGAATACTGAGAGAAAAGGGGAAGTACTTATAATTAAACAAGGAGCTGATGCTCTCGGTCACCCCACCTTTTAGTGGTATGAGGAACAGATCTGCGAATAATACAGAGCCTAAATTTGAAGGGTTTTTGAAATATCGTGCTTAACGAAGCTCAAGTTGAGGAGATGCGTTGCCATGGGCAACATGATTCGCGCAATCACGGCGTGATCTAATCAGGTTGAGTAATGTTCAGCGAGGATGTGATTTGCCGGTCGGCGACATGGGTCGTCGAAATATTGGATTCGCTATATTATGCTAGATATTCCTTATTTGTCGGTTTTTCCGATGTGTGTGTGATAGTTGTGTGAGTGTGTGTGTGTGTGTGTGTGTGTGCTGTGTGTGTGGTGTGTGTGTGTGTGGTGTGTGTCTGTGTGTATGTGTGTCTGCAAGCGAGGCTCCACAGCAAACGAACCATGAAACCGATTTCCGATGAAAACTTTGGCCAACAGGTGCCATGATGGGGTGGGGAATGTGCGGCGTTTGAAATTCGTTGACCTAGCAACCAACCCGTTGCTGCTTGCAGCGACCTGAACAAACGCGTACAGTAATTTCAATACTTGTCCCCTTTCAGTTTTGAACTGTAGAGAGAACGAGACTTAGGATTAACCACTTCGAGATATCTATCTATAAATTCCAAGCAATCTCTGTGTGTGTGTGTCTGTCTGTCTGTCTGCGACCTGCGCGTTCTCGACGACCGCCGGTCGATCTGAATTGAAACTTGCCAGGAATATTGCCGGCCCGCGCAGATGTGCCTTTTCGAGGTATAGTTTGATGTCAATCGGACGAGCGGTTTCCAAGTGTATGGCCATTTTACTGCTTTCAGTGTTGAAAGGTGTAAATATGGAGCTGAAGGTGTCGTTCCACCTTTCTCACCTTATATTTGCAATTTTTTCCCAAATTATTATAACGGCACGAATCACGGTCCGATCGGATGTAAACTTTGCCAGGAATTTGCCGGGGACAGCGGATGTGCTTTTCGAGGTTTGATATCAATTGACGAGCCGTTCCCAAGTTTAACGGCCATTTATCTGTCGACCAATGACCAAGACACGGTGCAATGACGATCACGAGAATGACGTACACTTTAATGTATTATATATTATAATTTTTTTTTTTTTTTTTTTGCTACGATGACTGGTCCGATCTGATTGAAAACTTGGCAGGAATATTGCTGGGAACCCGCGGATGTGGCCTTTCGGGGTTTGAATATTAATCGGACAGCAGTTCCAGTTATGGCCATTTATCTGTCGACCAATATCTGCGAAGAGAGGGGGGACGGGAGAGGGGGGGATGAGAGTGGGGAGAGAGAGAGGGGGAGAGAGGAAGGGCGAACGAGGGAGGGCAAGAGAGGGGGGAGAGAGAGGGGGGTGAGGGGTGAGAGAAGGGTGAGAGTGGGGGGGCAGAGAAGAGGGGGATGAGAGTGGGGTGAGAGGAGGGGCGCGAGAAGGGGCGAGAGAGGGGGCGATGAGAGAGGGCGCGAGAGAGGGCTTGGCACATACTGGCACTCACCTACGGGCCCCGTACTAGTCTATCATAATTCCAGCAATCTCTGTGTGTGTGTCTGTGTGTGTGTCTGTGTGGTCGTGTCTGTGACCGCTGTTTTCTCGACAACCTCTGGTCCGATCATCTAATTGAAACTTGCCAGGGATATTGCTTGGAACCTGAGGATGTGCCTTTTCAAGGTTTGATTATAATCGGACAAGTGTTCCCAAGTTATGGCCATTTATTTACGCAAACCAATGGCAAGACACGTTGTTGGCCGGGCGTTGCCGATGAGGAAAGGGCAGCACAGCGCTGTCCCCATTACGGTTGACAACGTACGGGCTTCTGGAGAGTGATGACTTCGTGTATTCTAATAATTTCTCGATTTCTTATGCGAATTTATAGATAACACAATGGCCCACAGTTATGATCGTTTTCATATTAGACGGATGTATAAATTCCGGGTAACATTCAGAGGCTGGTATGCTCCCGAACCAGGAAGTAAATTATTTTTTTGCACGTTTTTTTTTTCGTGTATTTCTAATAATTTTCATCTTTCTTATGCGCATTTGTAGATAAACACAATGCCAACCAAGTTCATGATCGTTTTCCATATTAGATGGTGCATAAATTTCGGGTAACGATGCAGAGGGCTGGTGTGCTACGAACCAGGAGTAAATTTTTTTTCTCTCTCTTCTCTTCTCTTTTTGTTTTTCCGTTGCACAGACCATTTGCAAAGGTAAAATACGTTGGCGCTAATTGAAATAATGCTGTAATTAAAAACTAAATGCGAATAACGTAACTGTGAAATTAAATCGAACTTTCCGGGTCACGCACTACGGGGCACGTTGAGAGCGAAAAAAACGGCCTGTGTGGTTTATTTATATTTATAATTATTATTATTTTTTTTTTTTTACGGGCATGGACTAGTTTAGAAATTTTACTCGAGCCGATTTTGATGAGGTTTTATTTTTCCAAAATGGTAGTTCTTCAAAAAATTGGGTGTCTATTTACCGTCATTTTTTAATGAGGGGCTTTAGGAAAGTGGCGGAGCTTAGGGAAAGTGGACGTGGTTGATGGAAAAAGTGGAGTGGCGTAGGTAAAGGGAAGTGGCGTAGGAAAGTGGGCAGCATTATGGAAAGTGGGAGTGCTTTATGAAAAATGATTGTGTGTGGCTGAGGAGGTGCGGTCAACCAAGAGCATTGATGAGAAGTTTATGGGTTTTCCGGTGTGGTGTGTGTGTGTGTGTGTTGTGTGTGATTTGTGTGTGGTGTGTGTGTGTGTGTGTGCGCTGTCTGCAACACGAGGCTTCCACAGCACAAACCAGCAAACCGATTAATTTTCAATGGTAGTGCTTCAAAATAGAGGTGTCTATTTACCGTCATTTTTTATGAGGAAGTGCCAGTTGCAAAATACGCAAAAGGAAAAATCTTGCCAGGGCAGAGGAACAATTGTTGTGAACCAATACGTCTTGGCAATGAAATCTTCGTCGGTGGATCGGTTTGCAGAATGAAAAGCATCGTATCAGCGGCTTCGATGCCTAGCGAATCCCTCTCGCCTACTGGCTTGGTATTGGCATACCATGTCCATACAGTTTTGACGGATTGGGCTGAATTTTTTTGACAAAAGAAGGTTGATTTACAGTGCGCATAAAAGCGCGGAAGCGATTTTTCATTTCGAAAAAAAAAAAATATAAAGATTTTTCGGACCTTTTTTAAAAATTTTAAAAGTTCCCGTTGCAACGGCAACGGTTGGCGTCTGTAGCACACGGTGCTCAAAGCATACAACTAAGATCCTGGTATGAACCTACCAGTCAAGTTTCATAAAATTGGTTGACTCCCTGGCTCCAGAGCTGTCCATTAACATACACTAGTAACGTGCGGTACCGTGTGTGCCTGTTACGTGCGTGGTGCCCGTACGTGCAACCCCCCCCCCCCGCAAAACAAACAAACAAAAAAACTTTCAACAACCACACAGGCCGTTCCTTCGCTCTCGTAAAGACGACTGGATTGGGGCATTGATGTTTATCTATTAATGCGCATAAAGAATCAGAAATTATTAAGATACATTAAGTCATCATATCCGGAAGTGCGTGCGTGCCAGTAACGGAATGTATCACATGCTTCCGAATTATTGTTTGCATTGAGTAACACTGCTGTGAAATCTTAACCACACAGTTTAATTAAAATCCAAATTAAAATCAAGTTTACCTCCTGTCTTTGCTTGCCATGACATTCGCTGCCATTTGACCATTGCCACTCTACGCCACGGTAACTATGCGTCTTTCTCCCATCGTAACCAGCACGGCCCGTTGACGTTCATCGGTCGGCGCCACGCCTACGCAGCAAACGTGTCTTGTGTCTTGGTTTTGGTAAATAATGGGCCGCAGGCAACGTGTCTTGTCATTGGTTTGGTAAAAAATGGCCTAAAATACTTGGGAAAGCACTTGTCGATTAATATCAAACCTTGAAAAGGCACATCCTCAGGTCCCCAGCAATATAGCTGCAAGTTTCAATTAGTCGACCAGTGCGTGTGTCGAGAAACAGCGGTCACAGGACACAGACACAGACACAACACAACACACACACACATACACCACACACACACACACACACAGCACACACACCACACACACACCCACACAGCTGAATTATAGATAGATAACATGACAGACGGAAAACGATGAGATAACGGTTAGTTCTAGCGACCACCATATTCTGCAAGATGAAAGCTAAAACGTTCAATTGTTTATGAAATATCGCGGAACACAAAAGTACTTGGACGGTCTGATTCAGTTTTCCATTAATGCCCCCCCCCCCCCTCAATCCATCCCCTTCCTCTCCACGTCTCCGACCTTGTCGGAAGGGCAGGGGACAAAATATAAATATATGAGAAGAGCGAGAGAGAACCAGTCCAGGCCTAAAAGCAAACAAGCACGCAGTTCTAGCTGAGGCCTAGACAAACACAATATCATTTTTTACAAACAGGACCAAGGACCGCAGACATGTGGATAAGATAGATGAACGGGGTCGTCAAACGAGATTAACAACAAGGATATGTATAAATGACCGACCACATTGGGATGCAGATCCGTCCGGAATTCTTTCGCCTCTGAACTGATCTTCATGAGGCAGGAAACAATTCTCACAAATCTTCGAGTTTTTGAATGTTGTAAACAGTACTGTATGATAGTCGAGGCTCATTGGAAGAGTTCTGTACACTGAACGGATCAGTTACAATAGAAAAAAAAACGGGACAAGCAAAACACGCACACATGCGGTGGACGAGTTAGACAAGAGGATGCATGGGGTGGACAGTTAGACACAGAGGATACATGGGTGGATGAGTTAGACACAGGATGCATTGGCGTGAACGAGTTAGACACAGAGATGCTGGTGGATGAGTTCAGACACAGAGTATGCATGTGGACGAGTTAGACACAGAGGATGGAATGCGTGGATGATTAGAACACAGAGGATGCATATTGGGTGGACGAGTTAGACAAGAGATCTCTCCCCTGTGTTCACCGTACGGTGGCCTTTCGGTCTGTGTGACTACCTGCCGGCATCGCAGGGTCGACGCACGGTTCCCCTACGCCCGCCGTGCATCCGACGTACGGCCTCCGTGGCAGTCTGCGTCGACCGTGTGTCCACCGTGCGCTTTAATGATAATTTATGATATTTATATGAATATTCCGCAGAGAATCGGAGTATAGGTGTTTTCTATACAGTACTCCGAACTGGTATTATTAGTTATATATATATATATATTATAGGTTATAGTATATTCAAGTTATATATATGGTATATTCCCGAACTGTTATATTTTTATTTCAGTAAAAAAGAACTGGTATATATACCCATCGTTACCGTCCGTCTGCCGCACCGTTCGCTTAGCCCTGCGGTCGCCTTGCGGGCACCTTGAGGCTACCTTGCATCTGCCTTGAAAATTATATGGCCGCCGCAGGGACGCCCCTAAGGTCATCGTGCCGACATCAAATCAAAAGACCGTAACGGCACCCCCACGTTTTCGGGTCTCCACAATTTCTAAATACGCCGGCGGCTACCCGAAAAATAAAAACATGTGTGACTGCTACATTGTGTGAACCGTGGAAATACTGCGGCCAGCCCTACATATTGCTAGTGGCCGTAGATTTTGTAGACCCTACGGCCGCCGTGCCAAATGTGACTTAGGCCTAAGTGAAAATGTTTGGGTGAGTCCATGATAATCAATGAATTACTTTTATTATTGTGTTTGATGTGCATGACATTAATGGGTCAGGAGTATTTATGATATGATCCAGTTGTACTCGAACACACCACAGTGTTCCACACATCCAAACGTAGTTGTCGATGGGACCTCTCAACGACCATATCTGTTTCATATCAAGTAGTTTAAGGATGTGTGGGGAAGTTTTACTGTATTTAAACAGACAAAAATTGCATTTTTATTTGCAGCGGCTGCAAAAGTATTCACCCTCCTCCAAAGTTTTCACATGTTGAAGCCACCTGAGCTGATTTCATGATGCTTTCCAATTAAACTTAATATATCGAGGCTTCACAAACTACTCCAAAGTGATAAAGTTTTAAAAATGCAGATAAAATGTGAATAAGTTAGATTAACAGATAAATCAGATGGTTCTCAGTTGCATAAGTATTCAAACCCTTTGCCTAATTAACCCTAAATCACTTCAGGAGCAAATTATTTGTTTGAAAGGTTACAAGATAAGTGTAATAGGATTCACCTGTATGTCCTCAGTGGTTTAAGTTAAAAATTAAGTTCCCCACTTATTGAAGGAGTTTTAAGGTGCAACTCACTTGGTCAACCAACATGGCATACATGAGGACCAAGGAGATTGTTCAGGAGAGGGTTAGAAGAAGATGTTGGCCAACCTGGTGTTGGCTTAGCGGTTAGGATGGTGGCTTGGGATCCTCTGGTCCTGAGTTCAAGCCCTGTTGGCTGCTGAGTTGACACCAGGGGTTGACTCAGCCTGTCATCCTTCCGAGGTCGGCGAAATGAGTACCAGTGTAGCAGCCAAAAAGGCTGCACACGAAGGGACGTGGTATCAATGGATTGATTAAATCTGGTGTTGGTGTCACACAGTCATGAAGGGGCCGAATGACCTCCTCTTGTGCCTTAATTCCTTGTAAATCCTTGTAAAGATTTCAGTCACTCACGATTCCTTTGAGTACGATGAAATCCATCATGAAGAAGTGGAAGACGTATCTTACCACCCAGACTCAACCCAGATCAGGTCGCCCATCCAAACTCAGGAGTCGGGAAAGCAGGAAACTGGTTCGGGATGTCACTGTAAATCCAACAATGACTTTTAAATATCTGCAAGGATCTTTGTCCGAGATGGGGGTCAGTGTTCATCAATCAACAATATAATGTTCCCTTCGCAAAGCTGGCTTTTATGAACAGGTGGCAAGAAAGAAGCCATTACTGAAAAAGACTCATCGAAGAGCTTGTATGGAGTTTGTGGAAAAAGCATCTTCATGATACTGCATTGGAGAAAAGTTTTGTGGTCAGACGAGACAAAAATTGAACTTTTTGGTCTAAATTCAGTGTTATGTCTGATGTCAGCCTAACACTGCATATAACCCAGTAAACACCATCACCATCCCTACTCTCAAGCATGGTGGTGGCAGCATCATGTTATGGGGTTGATTTTCATCAGTAGGGACTGGCAAGCTTGTCAGGATAGAAGGGATAATGGACGGCGTAAAGTGAAGGAAAGTTCTTGATGAAAACCGGCTTGAGTCAGCGATGAATCTGAAACAATGTAGGAGATTCACAATTCAGCAGGACCATGATCCGAAGCACAAAGCTAAAGCCACAGTAGAGTGGATGAATAAGAATAAAATAAATTTTCTTGAGTGGCCCAGTCAAAGTCCTGACTTGAACCCAATTTAACATTTATGGCGAGACTTAAAGATTGCAGTCTATCGACGATCCCCATCAAAGTTGGTAGAACTTGAGCAATTTTCACGTTAAGAATGGGTAAAGATATCACCATCTCACTGTGTAAAGCTGGTGGAGACCTCCACGAAAAGATTCATAGCAGTCAATGCTGCAAAAGGTCCTTTCACCATGTATTGACCTGAGGGGCTGAATACTTTTACAACCAGTGAATTTTGATTTGTACATGTTTTTTTTTCTAAGTATTCCTGATAATCTCCTTCAACTATAAGTGTTTAGTTTGATCCCTTCAGTTATTAATAAAAAAGTTCATTTGGAAAAATTGTTTATACATACTGTAATTAGTAATTCTTCAAAATGTGGCATTATTGGTCAAGGGTGAATACTTTTGCAGGCCACTGTATCTTTTCAAAACAAGCAACCATGTTGCCGATTAGTGCCCCCTGTGCAGCACGATATATCAAAGTTGTGAAATGCTGACAGCTGCTGAATCCATTTCATCAGACCTGGATAAGATAAGCTGTTGGCCAGCTACTTATCGAGCATGCCGTTCAATGCTGGCAGGTTACACAGTCCATCTCCACAAGGATCACACTATAAGATCCACTTCTCTGGATAGGCACTGGACGAGGTGTGGTACCTGGAACTCCTTGGCCTCACTATCTGCCATAACCTTTAATGGGAGGATCATTTCACCAAAGGCCGATCGTCAAGGTATTTTCCATAGAGCTAAGACATTCCTGAGCCACAACGGCTTTCACAAAGAGCTCCATGGAGTATGGCTCCCCAATCTGGGCTGGTGCTCCTAAATTCCACCTTTCCTACTGCTCCATGGTCTGTCACCAACTGTCGATCAGGACCAAGCTTGGTATAACCCTTAAATAAGTGCATTCATAAGCCACGCAGTCATGGAGAACATGCTGAACAATCTTTCATAGTTGCTAGTAAAGCCAAGGAAGGAATGAAATTAACACATATTCATCTTTCAGAGCCAGCTAAACACCACAGCTATCCTTGAGGGGTCACAATGTCCCTTGTGCTCAGAGATCTGATAGCCCAAGTAGGAAACAGACTTGCAAAAGAAATAACACTTGCTTGAACTCAACTCGAGGCAGAATTCACATAACTGATGAAACACTTGACTGACCCTTGCCTTGTGCTCTTATAAATTTGCCGAGTAAACGATGAAATCATCAAAAAAAGCCAATACTTCGTGGAGGATGGAAATGCCTCTGCAATGCTCGATTAACTGATGCAAGGTTACCTGTGCATATGAAATGCTAGATTAACTGATGCAACATTACTTGTGCATTGGCCACACCATGAAGCATCCATTAAAAAAACAAATTCATACAATCCGAGTGGACAGAGGAAGGCCGTCTTTGCAGAATCCCCTGTCTCAACCTCTGGTGGTGACAGCCACCAGATTTCAGGTCCATCACAGAGAAGCACTTGGCATCAGAGAGCCGAGAAAAGGCATCCTCAATCTGTGGCATTGCATATGAATCCTTAAGTGGTGTGATTCACCGTATGATATTCCACAGTTAACTGTGACATTCTTCTTTGGACAAAACATGGTTGGTTGGGTGAGCATAAGGGCTGTTTGATTTCCTGATGACTCCTGCATCCAGCAAATCCTGGAGATAATGAAGGGCATCTTCTAAATCACCTGCTGGAATAGATCAGCATCATTCCCTGAAGGGCATGCCATCCACAAGCCTGATCCTGTGGTTTACTTCCGAAGTTGGTCCCAAATCAAGGTCTTGGTGGGGAAGACATCAGCATTCCGGGAAATTAGACTCTCAGCACATCTCCACTCACTAATGGGGCAGATCTGGCCGCATGTTTCAGGCCTCCCAAGGAGATAGGCTAGCCACCCTGCCAAGTACTGATGGAACCCCCTTTCCAATTGCTGTATTCGTTTGCCTGAAGGACAGCGTCATGTCCCACAGCCAATGGGGTAGAATCACGTCAATCAGCTGTGAACATGGTGTCTATACGCCGTCCTCATGGTCTGAGAGTGGGGATGGTGGGGGGCTTTGGGACACGCAGAGAGGACTTTGGGGAGCACGTAGGGGGGGCACAGACAGGAAAGGGTTAAGGTCATGAGTTGGCATTATTTGCAGAACTGATGTCTCTTTAGATCCCCAATTCTGTCGAACAGTCAGTCATCACGACCAGGTTGAAAAGAAGGCTTTTTGAAAGAATGAAGGAAAGAAGTGCTCTAGTATCAGGACGAAGGGACACGTTAAGGTGTGGACGGTCCCCAGAATTGGGAAACAAATTGTGTGACGAAGAGAAGAAGAAAAGGTGAGGACGTGTGTTGTATATCAGAGTAAAGGGAATGGAATACAGTAATTTTGAAACGTCGTTTAAACGCTTTGAACATAAGAAATAAATTAGTATTATTTTAAGTAAGGTAGAAGAGAGGTCCAGTAGTAATTAGTTACGTGATTACCTCTCGCTGGCTTGTCTATGAGGAATCAAGAGCACCGGGTCATGTCTGTGCTCTGTACCGAGTCAGACAAAAAAAAAACTGTTCCCCTGCACTTTTGAGTTCCTCGTGATGTTTCCTCTGAGGTCTATGCTGATGATGGGCACATAACAGTATTGAGAAGGAAAAATAAAAAAATAAAAATAATGATCAAAGGAAGGAAGAACAAACAAGAATGAGTTAATTATTGTGTGGAAAAATTATTTTCTTCACTTTTTGAGAATACTTGAGAAGAAAAGGGAGAAGTACTGTATAATTAAACAAGGAGCTGATGCTCTCGGTCCCCCACCTTTTAGGTGGTATGAGGAACAGATCTGCGTAATAACAGAGCTAAATGTTGAAGGGTTTTTGAAATATCGTGTAACGAAGCCAAGTTGAGGAGATGGTTGCCATGGCAACATGATTCGGCCAATCACGGCTGTGATCTAATCAGGTTGAGTAATGTCACGAGGAATGTGATTTGCCGGTAGGCGACATGGGTGGTCGCAATATTGGATTCGCTATATATGCTAGATATCCCTTATTGTCGGGTTTTCCGACTATGTGGTGTGTGTGTGTGTGTGTGTGTGTGTGTGTGTGTGTGCTGTGTGTGTGGTGTGTGGTGTGTGGTGTGTGTCTGTGTGTATGTGTGTCTGCAACGCGAGGCTCCACAGCACGAACCAGTGAACCGATTTCGATGAAACTTTGCCAACAGGTGCCATATGGGGTGGGAATGTGCGCGTTTGAATTTCGTTGCCTAGCAACCAACCCGTTGCTGTGCAGCGGCTGAACACCGCGTACAGTATTTCAATACTTGTCCTTCAGTTTTGAATGTAGAGAAACGAGACTTAGGAATTAAACACTTCGAGATATCTATCTATAAATTCCAGCAATCTCTGTGTGTGTGTGTCTGTCTGTCTGTCTGCGACCGCCCGTTTCTCGACGACCGCCGGTCGATCTGATTGAAACTGCCAGGAATATTGCCGGGCCCCGCAGATGTGCCTTTTCGAGGTTTGATGTCAATCGGACGAGCGGTTCCAAGTATGGCCATTTTACTGCTTTTTCAGTGTTGAAAAGGTGTATAATATGGAGCTGAAGGTGTCGTTCCACCTTCTCACCTTATCATGCAATTTTTTCCCAAATTATTAATAACGGCACGATCACCGGTCCGATCGGATTGAAACTTTGCCAGGAATATTGCCGGGGACACGCGGATGTGCCTTTTCGAGGTTTGATATCAATTGGACGAGCGGTTTCCCAAGTTACGGCCATTTATCTGTCGACCAATGACAAGACACGGTGCAATGACATCACGAATGACGTCACTTTTATTATATATATTAAATTTTTTTTTTTTTTTTTTGCACGATTGACGGTCCGATCTGATTGAAACTTGCCAGGAATATTGCTGGGAACCCGCGGATGTGCCTTTTCGGGGTTTGATATTAATCGGACGAGCAGTTCCAGTTATGGCCATTTATCTGTCGACCAATATCTGCGAGAGAGGGGGACGGGAGAGGGGGGGATGAGAGTGGGGAGAGAGAGGAGGGGGGAGAGAGGAAGGGCGAGACGAGGGGGGCAAGAGAGGGGGAGAGAGAGGGGGGTGAGGGGGTGAGAGAGGGTGAGAGTGGGGGGCGAGAAGAGGGGATGAGAGTGGGGGTGGAGGAGGGGCGCGAGAGAGGGGCGAGAAGAGGGGGCGAGAGAGAGGGGCGAGAGAGGCTGCACATACTGGCACTCACCTACGGGCCCGTACTAGTCTATCTATAATTCCAGCAATCTCTGTGTGTTGTGTCTGTGTGTGTGTCTGTGTGTCGTCTGTGACCGCTGTTTCTCGACAACCTCTGGTCCGATCTAATTGAAACTTGCCAGGATATTGCTGGGACCTGAGGATGTGCCTTTTCAAGGTTTGATTTAATCGGACAAGTGCTTCCCAAGTTATGGCCATTTATTTACCAAACCAATGGCAAGACACGTTGTTGCGGGCGTGGGCGATGGGAAGGGCAGCACAGCCGCGTTCCCCATTACGGTTACAACGTACGGGCTTCTGGAGAGTGATGACTTCGTGTATTCTAATAATTTCTCGATTTCTTATGCGAATTTATAGATAAACACAATGGCCCAAGTTATGATCGTTTTCATATTAGACGGTGTATAAATTTCGGTAACATCAGAGTGCTGGTATGCTCCCGAACCAGGAAGTAAATTATTTTTTTGCACGTTTTTTTTTCGTGTATTCTATAATTTTCTACTTTCTTATGCGCATTTGTAGATAAACACAATGCCCCAAGTTATGATCGTTTTCATATTAGATGGTGCATAAATTTCGGGTAACATCAGAGGCTGGTGTGCTCCGAACCGGAGTAAATTTTTTTTCTCTCTCTTCTCTTCTCTTTTTGTTTTTCCTTGCCACGACATTGCAAAAAGGTAAAATACGTTGGCGCTAATTGAAATAATGGTAATTAAAACTAAAATTGCGAATAATCGTAACTGTGATAATAAATCGAACTTCCGGGTCACGCACGTACGGGCACGTTGAGAGCGAAAAAAACGGCCTGTGTGGTTTATTTATTTATATTATTATTATTTTTTTTTTTTTTACGGGCATGGACTAGTTTAGAAAATTTTACTCGAGCCGATTTTTGATTGAGGTTTTATTTTCAAATGGTAGTTCTTCAAAAATTGGGTGTCTATTTACCGTCATTTTTTATGAGGGGCTTAGGAAAGTGGGCGGAGCTTAGGGAAAGTGGACGTGGTTGATGAAAAGTGGGAGTGGCGTAGGTAAGTGGGAGTGGCGTAGGAAAGTGGGCAGGCTTATGGAAAGTGGGGTGCTTATGAAAAATATTGTGTGGCTAGGAGGTGGGTCAAACAAGAGCATTGAGAGAAGTTTATCGGTTTTCCGGTTGTTGTGTGTGTGTTGGTGTGTTGTGTGTGTGTGTGTGTGTGTGTGCTGTCTGCAACCGAGGCTCCACAGCACAAACCAGCAAACCGATTATTTTTCAAATGGTAGTCCTTCAAAATAGGGTGTCTATTTACCGTCATTTTTTATGAGGAGTGCCAGTTGGCAAAATACGCAATAGGAAAAATCTTGCCAGGCAGAGGAACAATTGTATGTGAACCAATACGTCTTGGCAATGAATCTTCGTCGGTGGATCGGTCAGAATGAAAAGCATCGTATCCAGCGCTTCGATCTAGCGAATCCCTCGTCGCCTACTGGCTTGTAATTGCATACCAGTCATACAGTTTTTGACGGATGGCTGAATTTTTTTGACAAAGAGGTTGATTACAGTGCGCATAAAAGCGCGGAAGCCGATTTTTCATTTTCGAAAAAAAAAAAAAATATAAAATTTTTCGGATTTTTTAAAAATTTAAAAGTCCCGTTGCAAGGCAACGGTGGCGTCTGTAGCAACGGTGCTCAAAAGCATACAACTAGATCCTGGTATGAACCTACCAGTCAAGTTTCATCAAAATTGGTTGACTCCTCTGGCCTCCAGAGCTGTCCATTACATACACTAGTACGTGCCGTACGTGTGTGCCTGTACGTGCGTGCCCGTAGTGCAACCCCCCCCCCCCCAAAACAAACAAACAAAAAAACTTTCAAACAACCACACAGGCCGTTCCTTCGCTCTCGTAAACGACGACTGGATTGGGGCATTGTGTTTATCTATTAATGCGCATAAGAATCGAGAAATTATGTAGAATACATAAGTCATCACTATCCGAAGTGGTGCGTGCCCGTACGGAATGTTCACATGCATTCCACGAATTATTGTTTGCATTGAAGTAACAACTGCTGTGTACTTACACACACACAGTTAATTAAAATCCAAATTAAAATCAAGTTTACCTCCCTGTCTTTGCTTGCCATGACATTCGCTGCCATTGACCATTGCCACTCCTACGCCACGGTAACTATGGCGTCTTTCCCCATCGTAACCAGCACGGCCCGTGACGTCATCGTCGGCGCCACGCCTACGCAGCAACGTGTCTTTCATTGGTTTGGTAAATAAATGGCCGCAGCAACGTGTCTTGTCATTGTTTGGTAATAAAATGGCCATAACTTGGAAGCACTTGTCGATTAATATCAAACCTTGAAAAGGCACATCCTCAGGTCCCCAGCAATATAGCTGGCAAGTTTCAATTAGTCGACCAGTGGTTGTCGAGAAACAGCGGTCACAGACACAGACACAGACACACCACACACCACACACACACACACACACACACACAACACACACACACACACAGCTGAATTATAGATAGATACAGACAGACGGAAAACCTGAGAATAACGTAGTCTAGCGACCACCAATATCTGCAAGATGAAAGCTAAACGTTCAATGTATTTGAAATATCGCGAACACAAAAGTACTTGGACGGTCTGATTCATTTAATTAATGCCCCCCCCCCCCCTCAATCCCATCCCCTTCCTCTCCACGTCTCCGACCTTGTCGGAGGCAGGGGACAAAATAATAATGAGAAGAGCAGAGAGAACATGTCAGGCCTAAAGCAAACAAGCACGCAGTCTAGCTGAGGCCTAGACAAACACAATATCCAATTTTTTTACAAAACAGGACCAGGACCAGGACATGTGGATAAGATAGATGAACGGGGTCGTCACGAGATTAACAACAAGGATATGTATAAATGACGACACATTGGATGCAGATCCCGTCCGGAATTCTTCGCCTCTGAACTGATCTTCATGAGGCAGGAAACAATTCTCACAAATCTTTCGAGGTTTTTTTGTAATGTTGTAAACAGTACTGTATGTAGTCGAGGCTCATGGAAGAGTTTGTACACTGAACGGATCAGGATACAATAGAAAAAAACGGGACAAGCAAAACACGCACACATGGGGTGGACGAGTTAGACACAGAGGATGCATGGGGTGGACGAGTTAGACACAGAGGAGCTATCCTGCGTGTGGTGGAGGTAGAGAGAGCCTGCGAATGGTGGGTCCGGAAGGAGCCGTGTGAGATGGTGGGTCAAGAGAGGGCCTGGCGTGGATGGGGTAAGAGAGGAGCCTGCGTGTGTGGGTAGAGAGAGAATCCTCTTGTGGCGGTAGAGAGAGGAGCCCTGCGTCTAATGGGTGAGAAGGAGCCTGCGTGTGTGGGAACGAGGAGGAGCCGCGCGTGGAGTAGAAGAGAGCCCTGCGTGTTGGTGTGCGTCGTAGCGAGAGAGCCTGGCGTTGGTGGATGGTAGAGAGAGGACACAGCGCGTCTGTGGTGGGGGAGAGAGAGGACCTGGTGTGGTGGGTATGGAGAGAGGAGCTGCGTAGCCGGGTGGTAGAGAGAGGCTGCGTGTGTGGGGTAAGAGACGAGCTGCCGTCCCTGTGGAGAGCCGGTAGAAGAAGGAGCCCTCGTCTGTGGAGGCGGTAGATAGAGCTGCATGTGGTGGTAGAGAGAGAGTCTGCGTTGGGCGTCCCAGAGAGACGAGCTGCGTATGGATGGGGTTACGAGAGGAGCCTGGCGTATGGCTACGGCATAAGAGGGAGCTGCGAATGTGGTCCAGAGAGGAAACTGCGTCGGCGATTGGTGGGTAGAGAGAAGAGCCGCCAGGTGGTAAGAAGAGAGCCTGCATGTTGGTTAGGTAGAGAAGAGGCCTGCGTATGGTGGGTTGAAGAGGGCCTGCTTATGGGTGGGGTAGAGAGGAGCCTGCGTCCTTACATTACCACTACGAAGAGTGGGTAGAAGAGAGGAGCCTGCGTTATGGTGGGGTAGAGAGAGGGCCTGCCGTATGGTGGTGTAGAGAGAAGCCTGCGTATGTGGGGTAGAGAGATGGAGCCTGCGTTATGGTTGGGTTAGAGAGAGGAGCCTGCGTTGACGTGGGGGAGAAGAGGAGCCGCGTGTGCGATAGGGTAGAGATAGGAGTTCTGCGTTGATGGGGGTGGAGAGCGAGTCTGCGTGGGGTGGGCCGAGAGGAGCCGTGCGTGCGGGGTGGAGGAAGTGTGCGTGTGGGTGGAGAGGGCCTGTGCATTCCTAGGGGGAGAGGCGCTGTTGCCATCGGAGGCGGATGAGAGGAGCTTGATTTGCATGTGGGTGGGGCTAGGAGGAGCCTTTGCGTGTCGTGGGGTGGGAGGAGCCTTTGCGGTGGTGGTAGGGAGGAAGCCTGTTGTTGATGTGGTGGGTAGGAGGAGCCTGATGCGGTTGGGGTAAGGCGAGCAGGCCTGTTGGTGTTGTGTGGGTGGGAGGACCCGTTGTGTGTGTGAGGTCGGAGGGCCTTCTGCCTATGGATGGGTAGGGAGGAGCAGTGAGGTTGGTGGGGTTGAAGGGAAGGCCTGCGTTGGTGGGTTAGAGAGAGGAGACCTGATATGGTGGCGTAGAGAGAGGAAACTGGTATGGTGGGGTAGAGAGAGAACTGGTATGGTGCGTAGAGGAGGAAACTGCGTAGACTCTATGGGTCGAGGGAGAGCCTGCGTTGGTGGGCTTTAGAGAGAGGAGCTCCGTAGTGGTGGGATAGAGAGAGGAGTCCTGCGTTATCGTGGAAGCAGACGGAGCCTGCAGTCGTATGGTGGGGTTATGAGAGAGGAGCCTGCGTATGGTGGGTGAAGGCGAGGTGTTTGTGTGTGTGGTGGTGAGAGCCTTGTGTTGTCGGAGGAGCCTGCTTGCCTATGTGGTAGGAGGACAGTGAGTGGTGGGTACAGGGAACCCTGCGTGTGGTAAGAGAAGAGACTGCATATGTGGGGCCAAGAGAGGAAACTGCCGTATGGCTGGCGGTAGAGCGGGAAAACTGCGTATGTGGCTAGAGGAAGAACCGATCGTGGTCGATGGAGGATGCCTGCGTATGGGTAGAGGAGGAGCCTCCGTATGGGGACTAAGGCCTGCGGTTATGGTGGCTAGAGAGAGGAGCCTGGCTTTGATGGTGGGTAGGAAGAGGAGCTCGTATGTGCCACTCCCCCCCACCCACGCCCCCCCCCCCCCCCTCAATCCCACACGCGGGTTCCCGTGCTAATCCTCCGGGGTAAGAGGAGCCTGCATATGGTGTGTAGAGAGAGGAGCCCTGCTATGGTGTAGGTAGAGAGAGCAGCCCCTGCGTTTATGGTGGGTAGAGAGAGAGCCTTGCGTAATGGTGGGCTAGAGAGAGGAGCCTGCGTTTTATGGTGGGTAGATCAGAGGAGCCTGATATGGTGGGGTGACAGAGGGCCTGGTATGGTGAGAGGATCCTGCATATGGTGGGAAGAGAGAGGCGCCCTATAGTATGGTTTGGGTTGAGAGAGAGCCTCGTGTGGTGGGTAGAGAGATGAGAGCCTGCGCTTTTGTGGCGGGTGGAGAGTGAGCTTGCGTGGGTTAGTCGGAGAGAGTAGCCTTAAATTATGGCGGGGTGAGAGGAGTCTGCGTGTGTGTTAGAGAGAGCCTGTGTGTGGGGTAGAGAGGAGCCTGCCATTGGTGGGTTAGGAGAGAGGAGCCTGGTTGTGTGTTGAGAGAGAGCTTGTGAGGTGGGGGATAGGAGCCTGTGTGTGTGTGGAGAGGAGCCGCTTGTGTGCGGTGGAGAGGAGCCGCGTGTGGTGTGTTGAGAGAAGGACCTTGCGTTGTGGTTTGGGGTAGAGAAAGGAGCCTGTGTGTGGGGGTGGAGAGGAGGCCTGCGGGTCGGCGGTGGAGAGAGAGCCTGCGGCTGTGGGGTAGAGAGAGGAGTCTACGTGTGGGTGGGTAAGGAGCCTGCGAATGGTTGGGGTAAGACGACAGGCTTGCTGTGGTGGGGTAGAGAGGAGAGCCTGCGTGTGGTTCAGTCGAGAGAGGAGCCTGCATATGGTGGGCGTTGAGAAGAGCCGGGGTGGGGGGTTGAGGAAGAGCCTGCGTTTATGTGGAATGGGGTAGAGAAGGAGCCTGCTGTTGTGGGGTGGGGTGAGAGAGGAGCCTGTGTGTGGTGGGCAGAGAGAGAGCCTGCGTTGGTGGGGTAAGAGAGCCTGCATGTGGTGGGGTAGGAGAGAGCCTGCGTCTTGTGGTGTTTGAGAGAGCTTTGTGTGTTGGTTGGTGCAGGAGAGAGCCTGCGATGGTGGTAGGGGGAGAGAGCGTGGAACGGTGAGGATAAGGCGAGAGGAAGGTTGATGCGGGTCGACCTGCTGACTCTTACCGACAACCGCACACGCCGCGTCTCGAGCATCCCTCGGCAACGAGTCGCCGTAATCGGTGTTCTCAGTCGAAGAACGGAGGATCCGAGGAAAAGTAACTGGGTGATCAATCAGGGCAAGGGAAAACAGGCCGGGAGAAGGGAAAAGTTATCAGCTAGATGGAGAAGCGGGCGGAGGGAGGAGGCGGAGAGGGTGAGGGCGCGGCGGGAGAAGCTGCTGTACTCGCATGGCGGCAGTCCCCGCAAGGCAGCTCCGATACGTGATCGTCCGCGTCATAACCGCGAAGAGGGAGAAACCGCGAACCAGGAAGACTCGCGTGGGCACTACTTTAAGGTCGCATTTGCTACAGAAAAGATGGCAACCCACCGGCGAACCAGAAAACAAGATCCGAAGAGAAAAGGCCAACAAAAGAAAAAGATGCAGGGAGGCAGGCAAAAGAACTCAAGTAAAACACCGGCGCCCAGGACAAAAAGGAGAAACGAAGCACAAAGACACAGGGAGGTAACGACCGGTGCAGAAAAAAGACAAACGGAGCAGCACTACCATATGACAAACCCAAACAGCTAACGAACAGGAGAGCGAAGGCGAAAGCATCGAGGGCAAAACGGCCAAATGCTCCAACAAAGGCAGAAAGAAGGCAAAACCAAAAGGACCAGAAAAGAAAACCAGCACGAAGACCTCACCAGAAGGAGCGAGCAACACCCAAAACGAAAGGGTGGGGAACCAAGAGACCAGGAACGACACCAGAAAGCAACAGAGGGGTGGCTGCGATAAGCCGGGGAAGAAGCCCGGCCGAAGCGGAATCATTAACAGTGTGGGAGACCGCGTCTGGGGAAAGATCCCGGCGCGTCGACCGGGCCAGGGTTGAGAGCGGGGAAGACCGGTGCGGAGAGAGCGGGTAGAAGAGGGAAGCCGCGAAACCGGAGAGCCGCCGAGACGCGGGAGAGAGACGCGAGTGGGGAGAGAGCGCGGAGAAGACGCGGGACCGCCGAGCCGGCGGGGCGAGAGCCGAAAGCCTGGCGTGGGAGAAGGGGCAATGTGGGTAGAAGAACGTGCCGACACAAGGAGGATGGCAAATGGCAATGGGCAAATAGAAAGACAGAGAGATACTAAAAAAAGCACACAGAACAGACCAGGGACAAAAAAACGGTCAGCGCCACGCAAGAAGCGCAAAATGCCCACCCACAAAACCCCCAGGCGCATACACCGCGCCGGCCGCCCGCAAAGACAGAGTCACCGCGCGCAACCTAAACGTCAGCGGCGCAACGAACAAACCCCGCCCGCCCGCGCAAGCACCAGAGCCCAGCACACAACCGTCACGCGCGGCCGCAGAAACGCGACCCCAACGCAACGCCCCGCACCACACCCGACCCACAACGCGCGCCACCAGGCGCAGCGCAGACGCCCCCGCCCACACACCCAGTACCGCGCCCCCGGTAACAACACCACAAACACCACACGACAACACAACAACAACGACCCACCCCCCAGCGACACCCCAACCCTCACACAACAGGGGCTGTCATATTACACGCACTCTCCCATTTGCGAGCCCAGCTCGCCGAGCCGCCGACCCCGCCCCGTGCTTTGTTTCAGATGGTAAACAGGGCAACGGTCCGCGCTCGGAAAAAAACTTTAAGTTTGAGACACGTGGCCGGAAGCACCCAAATGGAGCGACGACGGGGATCGTGTCGATGGAAGAGGAGAGGCAGTTCGTGCGTGCCTCCTGCGCCCACTCGCCGTCCCCCGCTCCACAGGCCGCACAATTCGTCTCGTCTCTCCCGCACGGCTCCGTTCGAACCCGTGGCCCCATCTCCGCCTTCGGGACGCAACAACAGGTTCGCCGAGGGGGCGACACTGAGGAGCAACCGAAGCGCGGGAATTTCCGGAGCATGGAGCGCGCGCGGCGCCGAGGCGAAAGGAGGGGACCAAAAACAAAACGTTTAACGGGTTCGGGTGTCCACATGGGGTGAGGATGTCGGTCGTGAGTCGGCCATGAGAATGAGGAGGAAGAGGAAAAGGGAAAAAAACTGGGGGAAGGGCATGCGAGCGGCGCGCGCGCGCACGAGCGCGCCGAGGGAACGGCGGACTTGGGTTGCGGGCGCGCGCGCCAGCTTGAAACGGTTAAACAGACAAACGACCGATGTTTGTGAACGGATCCTTACGTTCGTGAGGAGCGTCCTGTTCCGCAACTCCAGGTGAACTCGTTCTTCATTTCCATTCTCAGGCGCGTTCAAGAAGGAACAAGCGGAGGGAAGGGTGGTGAGGGGAAGCCGAGATTGAAGGAATATAAACAGTTAAAAAAAAAAGGAGGAAAAGTATTGCTCGGACTGTCCACGGGGTGAGGAGATCGAACGGCGCGGACACGACACAAGAGAGATGTGCCTCGGAACGTGGACGCGCAGATGTCGGCCTTCTGAGCCGGCTCGGCGCGAAAAACACACGAGCGAGGGATGGGGTGGGGCGAGAGGGGGTGCGTGGGAATACTATGGCTCGGTGCCGCCCCTAGCGCGGCCCTCCCAGAGTGTGCCGGGTCGGAAGGGACGAAAATGCCTTCACAAGGGCACGGCACGCGCTTTGGGACATGAGCACTGTGTCCGGGGACGAGCTGCTCCGTTCCGAGGAAACTTGTTATACATGGTTTGTTTGTACATACATGTATGTTTGTATGTATACTTCTTTGTGTAGTTTGTTCTGTTGTCTGTGTGTATACATAGTTTGTGATGTACATACCATGTATGTTTGATATGTATACTTCTTTGTGTTTTGTCTTTTCGTGTGTGTATACATGTTTGTGTGTACATGTCTGTGTGTACTCCATGTATGTTTGTATGCTATACTTGTTTGTATTTGTCTTGTTTCTGTGTGTATACATGTTGTGTGTTAATACATGTATGTTTGTATGTATACTTGTTTGTGTACTGTGTGTGTGTATTTGTCTGTTCTGTTGCTATACATGTTTGTGTGTACATGCATGTATGTTTGTATGTATACTTGTTCTGTTGTGAATACATGTTTGTGTACATACATGTAGTTGTATTACTGTTGTTACGTGTGTTTTGTCTGTTTCTGTGTGTATACATGTTTGTGTACATACATGTATTGTATGTATACTTCTTGTGTACGTTGTGTGTATTTGTCTGTTTCTGTGTGTATAACATATTTATGTGTACATACATGTTTTGTATGTATACTTGTTTGTGTACGTGTGTGTTATTTGTCTGTTTCTGTGTGTTACATGTTTGTGTGTACATATCTGTTTCTGTGGGTAACATGTTGGTGTACATGTTTGTGTGTACATCATGTATGTTGTATGTATACTTGTTTGTTGTACGTGTTGTATTAGTCTGTTTACTGTGTGTTACATGTTTGTTGTACATATGTGTTTCTGTGTGATATAACATGTTTGTGTGTACATGTTTGTGTTGTACATGTTGTGTATACATACATGTATGTTTGTATGTATACTTGTTTGTGTACGTGTGTGTATTTGTCTGTTTTCTGTGTTTACATGTTTGTTGTACATATCTGTTTCTGTGTGTTACATGTTTGGTGTACAGTTTGTGTTACATACATGTATGTTGTATGTTGTATACATGCATGATATGTTTGTGATGTATACTGTTGTGTACGTGTGTGTGTATTGTCTGTTTCTGTGTGTATACATGTTTGTGTGTACACTGACATACATGTGTGTTTGTATGTATACTTTGTGTGTATTTGTCTGTTTCTGTGTGTTTACATGTTTTGGTGTACATGTCTGTTTCTGTGTGATACATGTTTGTGTGTACATATCTGTTTCTGTGTGTATACATGTTTGTAGTTACATGTCTGTTTCTGTGTGTTATACATATTTGTGTTACATGTCTGTTTCTGTGTGTTTACTATGTTTGTGTGTACATGTCTGTTTGGTGTGTGTTTGTGTGTTTAAGCGAGAATATTGTTGAGAGCTCCACTATTCGGCATTCCTTTAAACCCGGAAGATACACAATGAGAGGTCACTGCCTGTCGTTCTTTGTCAACTGCGCAGTAATTCCTCGATTTGATCTTCTGTACTCATCGATTGCAAAACAATTTACACCCCACATGCCCGTGTGGACATATATATATATACCTGCTTATCCATACACTTGAGAATCCAAATCAGTCCCCATTGTTAGACTTTCGAGGACGTTGGAGGCAAAGCTTTTATTCTTGGTTACCAAGACTGCGTCTTGGGCGACCATATTTATCTTTATTACATACCCACCGCGGCAAACAAAAGTGAAGAAATGAAAATTAAAGAGAGGATGATGGAAGAGAGAAAAGGACAGGCGAGGAGACATGAGGGGAGGGGGTATAGCTGTAATGTATCAGAGCAGGAGAGATTGTGGATGAGCTACCATCAGGGTGAGGGGCAAATGTTCTGCGGTGTTTGCATACGTAATAAATTGGATGGCACCTGCATTTTGGTTCGTTCTCTACATATAGGTGCATTTGTGCCTACCGATGTACAAGACCAATTTCATGACCCTACACAAATTTCTCATAAGTGTCTCATCATTTTTAGAATATCTCATGAGAAATCAGAGGAGACTTTTTTAGGTTGGTTAATTCACTCAAGTATAATATCAACAATAAAAAGGGCAATCAGAGACTGCAGACCCTCGCCAGACTGTTATGTTTGCTTTGTGTTTTTGTGTGAGTTTGTTGTAGTGGTCGTATTATTGGTGGTGGTCCTGTGCTAAGGTGTGTTACCTATTAAAGAATAAATTAGAACTGCCACTTTTCACAACTGCTGCGCAGTGTCATGACCGGGTTACCAGACTCGTCCCGCTTTGATGTAACCCCACTTTGATTGGACACCTGACCCTTGTCCCATGATCTTTATTTTATTATTCAATTTAAATTTAGAATGAGATTAAAATATATTCAATTCAAATCAAATGAAAGACCAAATAGGCTCAATCCTGCATTGATCACCAGAAGAACCCAAACAAGCAAAAAGCAAATATGAAGTCATCAGGAGGACCTGGATAGGATTCGGGTTTCAGCTGCTACTCATCGACCCTCAAACCAATCCAGGCACAGCAACGTGAACCTTTATTCAAAAAATAAAATAAAAATAATAAAGAAGCCAGATCAAAAAAAAAAATTCTGCTGCTAAACCATGTGACCAATCAAGTTGAAATTTGACACATATAATCCCCCCATCACTACTTGATCATCATTGTGAAGTTTCACTTCGATTGATATAAGCGGTTCCAGAGAAAACATTATTTAATATTTTCTTCAATCCACATTATGGCTGCCAAACCATGTGATCAATCAATTATTCCTTACAAACAAACGTGTACACCCATAGCTTGTGAGAACATTGGGTGAAGTTTCCCCTCGATCTGTCCAGCCTTCTTGGAGAAGATTTTTTTTATTGTTTTATGGTAAATCCAAATATGGCTGCCAAACCATGTGACCTATGACATCATATGTGTGAACCTTTTGTTCCTATGGATAGCGTCATACGTGTCGAGGTTCGCCTCATCTGTTCAGCCACTTCAGAGAAGAAATTTTGAAGGTTTTTTAAAAACAAAATGTGGCTGCCGAATAACGTGACCGATGACGTCAACAAATTTGTTTTTTGTGGACCTTTATCCGAGATATCAAAAATTTCCATACTATCAGATGTAGTGTTCTACATAGTGCAACGGTGACGTCATAACACAAGGCAAGCTATGACCTCATTAAAATTACATTTATTCGCCGTGCAGGAGTATTGCTGTGTGCGAAGTTTCAATTTTTTCCATGTTTGCGGTTCAGATGGGGCCAAAGTGTTCCGTTTTCCAACATGGCTGCCAGCACGGACCTTTGACTCATAATCATAAAAAATTCTACGTATAGTCGCAACGAGGGTGAAAATTTTTGTCTCGATCCGACAACGGTTGCGAAATTAAAAACTCAAGTTCTTGTGCGGAACAAACAAAAGACAGAACAACGGACAACAAACAGACAAACAAACAGACGAACAAACAGACCCAAATGTAATAAATACCCTCTCCTTCGGCGAGGGGCACTCGGTGGAGCGCATACCCCCGCCATGCAATTCCTGATCCGCTAGAACATATCAGGCCCCAATGAAGTTTTGAAATATCATGCATTTTCGGCCCCATCTCTCAATGGTTGAAGAATCACTTTTAAAAATTATTTTAAAAGTCTCGATCCGGATATGGATTCCAATCTTCACCAAAATCAATCAACCCTTCCTTGTCACACACCCAATCGTCCACTAAGTTTCGTCCGAATCCATCCAAACCTTTGAGATATCCTGCATACAAACAATAAAATCTTGACCTTTTGGTCGATGTGAGCTAAAATATATAATATAATATATATATATAGTATATATATTATATATATATATATATATATATATATTGTAAAGTTGAAAGTGTGTCTGTCTGTGTGTTTTGTGTGTGTTTGTCTGTGACCTCATGCACGCGAAAAGTACTGGACTTCCTCACCAACTTACATGCTGACGACATGTACCGGAGATGTCCCAGTAAAGAATTGTACTTCCGACTTGCGTTTCGAATTCATGACGTCATCACCTGATTTCGTAAGTTATTTTCATTCAGCCGATGCATGGGCCACGCCATTTGCAATAGAATGAAAAAAAATGTACAGTCAATTAAGACAATGACTTCCGACTTCCCGGTTTTCCGAATATGACGTCATCAGCCTGATTCGTTAACGTTAATTTTTCAAGTTCAGCCGATTGACATGGGACCAACGGAATTTGCTAGAGAATGAGAATTAATTAAGTCGCAAATGATGACATGAAACCAGCCTCACATGTTGCAGGAATTATGGTTTTTATCTGATGGCAATAAATCTTAACAATTTTTGAACTCGAGTCTTCTGCATATAAAACATGGCGGGGAAAATATAATATTATAGTGGTGATAAAAAAAAAAATAATGGTGCAGCCTCTACAATTTTACAATTAACTGTGACATATACTCCTTCAGACCCGCCGTCATCCACGGATTCCTGTGCGAGCACAGGTATCCTGCTAGATTATAATTAATTAAACGGCTCATTGAATTCAGCAACCCTGATATGCAAGCTCCTGTTCAAATGTCAAGTCATCGGATGAAAATTGAGCATTTTGGAAATCTCACCGAAGTTGTTGACCTTTGGCCTACGTGACCTTTTGACCTCAAAACAAGTAGCTTCTTTCTTATGCCAAACTCGACCATGTGGTGAAGTTTCGTGAAGATCGGTTGAAAATTGTGACCTGTAGGTGACAAACAGACAAAAGATCATTGCGAGGGTAATCTTCCTCTGGTGAGCAGTGTGACACTCCTTGTTTTTTCACAAGATCTTGGCTGTTCGTGTTCACCTTGGCGTCTTGGTTTTCTATAGGTTTTCTTGGCTATAGGTTTTCTATTATCATCGCCTTTTCCGAAACCTTGTGAATTCTTGGCTTTTCATTGCTCACCTTGGCATTTATGAAAATGAGGAGTGTCACACTGCTGGTAGGTAATTACAAATACCTGCTTCAAACTAACCTACGATGGGCACTGCAGCAGCGGCACAAGCCCGCGCTCACAGCATTGATGAAACCAGGCAGGACACGAGCACACAAAACAATAAAAGACTGAGAAAAATCTCCCACGCTGAAGCAGAGTCTATGGTCTATCACTTCCCATCGCAGAACAGTCGGTGGTCTCTCGTTCTTCTTCGCCTACCTTTCTTGTCTTGCATTTTCTGCTCTTTCCAGGATTTGTGCACACCAGGTTTCCGCCAGGCTCACCACGGCCACCATCAACCCCCTTCTAGTGGAAACCACCTAAATCCAGGATCACTGCTCACCTCCTCTCATTCGTTCCTCTTGTTTTCATTCAACTTCCACATCCTCTTCAATCTCATTTTTCCCTCCAGGTCTTCAAGACAGCTGGTTCACTACCATCTCTTGTCGTCCCCAATCTAAAGCCATGATCTTTTCTACCCTTCATTAACCCCACCCCCGAAATCCCTCCTACCAATTTTCCAGTTTTCCCTCTTTGGGTTTCCTTCGGTGTCGTAACTCGGTTCACACCGCCATGCACTACTGGTCTAAACTGTCCGACCCTGATGCATCCTCTGTGTCTAATTCCTCCACCCCATGCATCTTCTGTGTCTTAACTACATCCAGCCCATGCCATCCTTTGTCTTAACTCGTCCACCCATGCATCCTCTTGTCAAACTCCTCCACCCCATGCATCCTCGTGTTCTAACTCATCCAACCCCATGGCATCCTTCTGTCGTCCTAACTCATCCACCCCATGATCTTTTGTGTACTCATCCACCATGCCTCTCGTGTCTAACTCGTCCACCCCCAGCATCCTCTGTGTCTAACTCTTCCACCCATGCAATCCTTTGTGTCTAATCTCATCTACCCGCATGCATCCTCTGGTCTAACACGTCCACCCCATGCATCTCTCTGTTTCTGTTTAACTCGTTCCACCCCATGGCATCCTCTGTGTCTAATTGCGCCAGCCCAATGCATCATGTGATCTAACTCATCCACCCAATGCCATCCTCTGTGTCTAAACTCGTCCACCCCATGCATCCTCTGTAACTCGTCACCCTATGCATCCTCTGTGTCTAACTCGTTCCACCCCATTGCATCCTCTGTGTCTAAACTTCGTCCACCATGCATCCTCTGTGTTTCTAACTCGTCCAACCCCATGCATCCTCTTGTGTCAACTCATCCACCACAATGAATCCTCTGCTGTCTAACTCAGTCTCCAATGCATCCTCTGTTGTCAAAACTCATCCACTCCATGCCTCCTCTGGGTCTAACTCGTCCACCCAAGCATCCTCTCTGTCTAACTCATCCACCCCAGCATCCTCTGTGTCTAACTCCTCCACCCAATGCATCCTATGTGTCTAACTCATCCACCCCATGTTCCTCTCTGTCTAACTCGTCCACCCCAAATGCCTCCTCTGTGTCTACTCATCACACCCCATTCGATCCTCTGTGTTCCTAACTCGATCCACCCAATGCATCCTCTGTGTCTAACTCATCCACCCCCATGCACTCTGTTCAACTCGTTCACCCAATGCAGTCCTCTGTTGTCTTAACTATTCCACCCCATGTCATCCTGCTGTGT
>CM068963.1:10013357-10026985 GCA_035128595.1 Eptatretus atami
TAACTGTTATAATTTTCCTTCTCTCGCTTCCCCTCCACCCCCTCCCCTCCGCTCTTGTTCCTTCTTGAACGCGCCGAGATGGAAATGAAGAAGCGAGTTCACCTGGAGTTGCGGAACAGGACGCCCTCCGACGTAAGGATCCCGTTCACCAAACGATCGTCGTTTCTGTTAACCGTTTCAAGCCTGGCGCGCGCGCCCCCAACCCAACGTGCTCCCGTTCCCCGCGCGCGCTCGTGCGCGCGCGCGCCGCTCGCCATCCCCTTTCCCCCCTTTTTTCCCTTCTTTCCTCTTCCTCCTCATTCTCCATGCCCGACTCCACGACCCGACCATCTCCCACCCCCATGTGGACCACCCGAACCCGTTAAACTTTTGTTTTTGTCCCTCTCCTTTTCCGCCCTCGTGCGCCGCGCGCCGCCATGCTCCCGAGAAATCCCGCGCTTCGGTGCCTCCTCGTGTCGCCCCCTCGGCGAACCTGTTGTTCGTCCCCGAACGGCGGGAATGGGGCCCGGGTTCGACGGGAGCCGTGGCGGGAGAGACGAGACGACATTGTGCGGCCTGGTGGAGGGCGGGGAGGCGAGTGTGGCGCAGGAGGCACGCACGAACGTGTCCCTCTCTCTTTCCATCGACACGATCCCCCGTCCGTCGCTCCATTTGTCGCTTCCCGGCCACGTGTCTCAAACTTTAAAGTTTTTTTTTCCGAGCGCGGACGTGACCTCTCGAAACAAAGCACGGGGCGGGGGTCGGCCGGCTCGGCGATGCTGTGTCGCAATGGAGGCGACGATCGCGAGGGGCGGGGGTCGCGGCCGAGACAGCTCGGTTCGGCTGCGGTGTGGACGATCCGAGGCCGCACGAGGAGCGCGTGGGGGACGCACGGGCGAGCGCCGTGTGGGGGACGGACGGGCTCTGCGTGGGCGGGAAGGTGAATTCGAGCTTTTTCCGAGACTTCGCCGTGTGTCTCCTTGCCGTGTCACTCGCGTTTGCTCCCCGAACGTGTGTTCGTCGAATTGCTCGTTTGGTTAAGCTGTGCTTTCGTCGAATCGTCTGTAAAAAGGGGGTCGCAGGTAAAACTCGGCAACGTGCTCGATATGGCGGCGAGACGCGCGGAACGTACTGCGCATGCGCCTGGTGGGCGAGTCACGTGGGATCGGGTTGTGTGTGCGGGAGACGTTGCGTTCGCGTTACGTCACGCTTTACTGAAGAAGAAGAAGAAGCATGAGGTTGTGCACGTGATCGCAGTGCAATATCACGGTGATTGAGAGGGCGGGAGGGGTGCTCATGTTATCGTTCGAGCATCGCATGGCTCGAGTTTAAGTTCTTGGACGAACCGAAGAGGGTGATAATGTATTTAGGCGCAGCGAGAGGTCGACGAGGCATTTCGATCACTCGAGAGAATCGCTGCGTGGTTTTTCGTTGCGCATTACGGGCGCCATTTTGAGACTTTAACCCTTGCGTGGCGGACTGACGCGTTTATTTTTGGCAACTGGCTCTGTTCTGTGTCGCATTTTTATTCAGTTATACAATCGTATTTATATTTTTATTGCAAATTGCCCAACTTGATGCAAATCATTAATCTGCTGTACTCACCAAAACGTTTCCTTACAAAAAAACATTGAAACAATTTTTCCCTCACGACAACGCAGGCTCCTCTCCACCCCACCACACGCAGGCTCCTCTCCAACACCACACACGCAGGCTCTCTCTCAACACCGACACGCAGGCTCCTCTCTCACACCACCACACGCAGGCTCCTCTCTCCACCCCACCACACACGCAGCGGCTCCTCTCTCAACAACCCGCACACGCAGCTCCTCTCTCACACCACACCACACGCAGGCTCCTCTCTCAACACCACCACACGCAGGCTCCTCTCTCAACACACCACACACAGGCTCCTCTCTCAACACCACCAACACGCAGGCTCCTCTCTCAAACACCACACACAGGCTCCTCTCTCACACCACCACACGCAGGCTCCTCTCACACACACACACAGGCTCCTCTCTCAACCCACCACACAGCAGGCTCCTCTCTCAACACCACACACGCAGGCTCCTCTCTCAACACCACCACACGCAGGCTCCTCTCAACACCAACCACACGCAGGCCTCTCTCAACACGCACCACAAAGCAGGCTCCTCTCACACACCACACACAACAGGCTCCTCTCTCAACACCACCACACACAGGCTCCTCTCTCAACACCACCACACGCAGGATCCTCTCTCAACACCACCAACGCAGGCTCTCTTAACACCACACACGCAGGCTCCTCTCTCACACCACACAACAGGCTCCTCTCTCTGCACCACCACACACAGGCTCCTCTCTCTGGTCGTAGTTCATGAACTGGTCATCCATTGCGTTCCAGGGTCAAATATTCAATTTTTCAGTTTTCTCTTGTGTTGATAGACATCACCCAAGCTACATGCACTTGTGTGAAAAAAATAGCAAAAACCACTAATTAACGGCGAATATGGTATTTTTAATTATGAACTTTAATGGATAATGCATTACAAGGAAAACACATTTTCGCGTTTATCTCGAATTCACCCTTTCTGAATAAATTGGATGTGGATCATTATCCTTTGGCCGTTTTGGACAATTCAAGTGCCAAATTAATCCTGAGAATCTGCTAGATACATAACTATGTAAAGATATTTACTAGATCTCTTTTAGGAGTTTGTACATATTGGTCAGGGTTTGCTGAATAATAACGAGTTGAATAATAATTTGCATCATGCAACAGCAAGTCCCAAGTGTTACTCACCTAAAAAATACAAAATAGATAAGATGAAAGCTTATTGATTGAAATAAATTCAGTTTATTCCAAATTTGACTCACGACAATCTGCCGCCTCGCACACTCCGCCGCCTCCGGTGTTTCCTCACCCCTGACTTGTATCACTTATTTGCCTGTTCACAAAAACTATTGCATATTTTTTATTCTGTTTTTTCCACATTAAACGAGACAAATTACTTTCTTCTCATACTAAGATATTCTAGATATCTGTGGTTTTTCTGGTCTGTAGTCAAAGTGGAAAGTGGATGTTTTGAAAAACATGTAACAACTCCGCCTTTTTAGGGTGACCAGTTCATGAACTACGACCATCTGCACCACCACACACAGGCAAGCTCCTCTCCACACGCCACACACGCAGGCTCCTCTCTCTGCACCACCACACACAAGCTCCTCTCAACACCACCAACGCAGGCTCCTCTCTCTACCCCACCACATGCAGGCTCCTCTACCCACCACACACAGGCTCCTCTCTCTGCACACCACACACAGGCTCCTCTCTCCACCCACCACACACAAGCTCCTCTCAACACACCACACGCAGGCTCCTCTCTCTGCACCACCATAACAGGCTCCTCTCTCTGCACCACCACACACAGGCTCTCTCTCTGCACCCCACCACACCAGGCTCTCTCTCAACACCACCACACACAAGCTCTCTCAACACCACACACACAGGCTCCTCTCTCTACCCCACAACACACACGCAGATCCTTCCACCCCGCCACACACAGCTCTCTCTTCTGCACCACCAAACGGAGACTCTCTCTACCTCACCACACACATGCTACTCTCTCTACCTCACCACACGCAGGCTCTTCTCCACCCTGCCAACGCAGGCTCCTCTCTCTACCCCACCATATGCAGGCTCCTCTCTCACCCCACCATACGCAGGCTCCTCTCTCTACTCCCACATACAGGCTCCTCTCTCTACCCCACCACACGCAGGCTCCTCTCTCACCCACCATACGCAGGGTCTCTCTCTACCTCACCTCATGCAGGCTCCTCTCTCTACCCAACCACCACACGGAGTTTCCTCTCTCAACCCACCACACGGGTTTCCTCTCTCAACCCACCATTCGCAGGCTCCTCTCTCAACCCCACCATACACCAGGCTCCTCTCTCTACCGCACCAAACGCAGGCTCCTCTCTCTACCCCACCACACGCAGGCTCCTCTCTCTTACCCCCACACGCAGGCTCCTCTCTCTACCACCACACGCAGGCTCCTATCTTCCCCACCATACGCAGGCTCCTCTCTTCCCCACCAACGCAGGCTCCTCTCTAACCCCACCACATGCAGGCTCCTCTCTCACCCACCACAGGCAGTTTCCTCTCTCTACCCACCACTCGCAGGCTCCTCTCTCTGCACACCCACACCACAAGCTCCTCTCAACACCCCAACACGCAGGCTCCTCTCTCTACCCCACCACATGCAGGCTCCTCTCTACCCACCACACGCAGGCTCCTCTCTCTGCCCCACCACACACAGGCTCCTCTCTCCACCCACACACGCAGGCTCCTCTCTCTACCCCACCACACGCAGGCTCCTCTCTCAACCCCCCACACGCAGGCTCCTCTCTCAACCCCACCATATGCAGGCTCCTCTCTCGACTGCACCACACGCAGGCTCCTCTCTCTACCACCACATGCAGCTCTCTCTCTACCCAACATCGCAGGCTCCTCTACCCCACCACACGTAGATCCTCTCTCTACCCCACCACACCAGGCTACTCTCTCCACCCCGCACAACGCAGGCTCCTCTCACGCCCGCCACACACAGGCTCCTTTCTCTACCCCAACACACGCAGGCTCCTCTCTCAACACCACCACACGCAGGCTCCTCTCCACCCCCGCCACACCCACCGCAGGCTCCTCTCCACCCCGCACACACAGGCTCCTCTCCACCCACCTCACACAGGCTCCTCTCTCAACACACACCACACACAGGCTCCTCTCTTACACCACATGCAGGCTCCTCTCTACCCCACCACACACAGGCTCCTCTCTACACCACACGCAGACTCCTCTCACACCGCCATACATAGGCTACTCTCTCCTCACCACAACGCAAGCTCTCTCCACCCCGCCACACGCAGGCTCCTCTCTCTACCCCACCACACGCAGGCTCCTCTCTCAACCCACCACTACTTAGGCGCCTCTCTTTCTCCACCATATGCAGGATCCTCTCTCTACCCCACCCATACGCAGGCTCCTCTTCCTACCCCACCATATGCAGGCTCCTCTGTCTACCCCACCATACGCAGGCTCCTCTCTCTACCCCACCATAACGCAGGCTCTCTCTCTACCCCACCATACGCAGTCTTACCCCACGCAGGCTCCTCTCTCTACCCCACCATAGCAGGCTCCTCTCTACCCCACCATACGCAGGCTCCTCTCTCTACCCCACCATACGCAGGCTCTCTCTCTAACCCCACCATACGCAGGCTCCTCTCTCTATCCCAACCATACGGAGGCTCCTCTCTCTACCCCACCTACGCAGGCTCCTCCCTCGACCCCACCATACGCAGTTTCCTCTCTCTACCCATACGCAGTTCCTCTCTCTACCCCACCATACCAGTTCCTCTCTCTACCCACCATAGCGTCTCCTCTCTACCCACAAACGCAGGCTTCCTGTCAACCCCACCACTCACATGCTCCTCCCTACCCCACCATAGGCAGCAGGCTCCTCCCGACCCCACACACACAACAGGCTCCTCTCCACACACACACACACAACAGCCCTCTCTCCACCCCACCATACGCAGGGCTCCTCTCTCTACCCCCACGCCGCTCCATAACAGGCTCCTCTCTCCTACCCACCATACAGGCTCCTCTCTCATCCACCATACGGAGGCTCCTCTCTCTACCCACCATACGCAGGCTCCTCTCGACCCCACCATACGCAGTTCTCTCTCTACCCCACCATAACGCAGTTTCCTCTCTCTACCCACCATACGCAGTTTCCTCTCTACCCCACCATATGCAGTCTCCTCTCTCTACCACCAAACGCAGGCTTCCCTTCAACCCCACCACTCACATGCTCCCCCTACCCCACCATAGGCAGCAGGCTCCTCCGACCCCAAACACACACGGGCTTCCTCCCACCCCACCACACACACACAACAGGCTGCTCCCTACCCCACACGCACGGCTCCCTCCCTACCCACCCACACACAACAGGCTCCTCCCTACCCCACCACACGCAACAGGCTCCTCCCACCCCACCACACGAACAGGCTCCTCCCTACCCCACCACATCACAAGCTCCTCTCCACCCTCATGCACAGGCTCCTCCACCCTACCATGCACAGGCTCCTCCCACCCACCACGCAGGCTCCTCCACCCCCACACGCACAGGCTCCTCTCGCCCCACCACACGCAGACTCTCTCCACCCCACCACACGCAGACTCCTCTCTCTACTACCACACACAGGCTTCCTCTGTCTACCCCACCATACGCAGGCTCCTCTCTCTACCCCACCATCGCAGGCTCCTCTCTCTACCCCACCATACGCAGGCTCCTCTCTCTACCCCACCATACGAGGCTCTCTCTCTAACCACCATACGGCAGGCTCCTCTCTCTACCCCACCATACGCAGGCTCCTCTCTCTACCCACCATAGCAGGCTCCTCTCTCAACCCCACCATAACGCAGGCTCCTCTCTCTACGCCACCACATGCAGGCTCCTCTCTCTACCCCCACACATGCAGGCTCCTCTCTCTACCCACCACACGCAGTTTCCTCTCTCGACCCACCATTCGCAAGCTCCTCTCTCTACCCACCATACGCAGGCTCCTCTCTCAACCCCACCATACGCAGGCTCTCTCTCTTAGACCCGCACCACACGCAGCTCCTCCTTACCCCACACTGCAGGCTCCTATCTACCCCACACACGCAGGCTCTCTCTCTACCCACACACGCAGGCTCCTCCTCTCTACCCCACCACACGCAGGCTCCTCTCTACCCCACCACACGCAGGCTCCTCTCTCTACCCCACCACACGCAGGCTCCTCTCTCTACCCCACCACACGCAGGCTCCTCTCTCTACCCACCAACGCAGGCTCCTCTCCTACCCCCACCAACGCAGGCCCCTCTCTCTACCCCCCACACGCAGGCTCCTCTCTCTACCCCACCACACGCAGGCTCCTCTCTCCACCCCACCAACCGCAGGCTCCTCTCTCTACCCCACCACACGCAGGATTCTCTCTCTACCCCACCACACGCAGGCTCCTCTCTCTACCCCACCACGCGCAGGCTCCTCTCTTACCCCACCATTCGCAGCTCCTCTCTACCCCATTCGCAGGCTCCTCTCTCTACCCCACCACACGCAGGATTCTCTCTCTACCCACACAACGCGGCTCCTCTCTCACCACCAACGCGCAGGCTCCTCTCTTGACCCCACCAGCAGCTCCTCTCTTACCCCACCATTCGCAGGCTCCTCTCTGCACCCACCATTCGCAGGCTCCTCTCTCTACCCCACCACACGCAGGCTCCTCTCTCTACCCCACCACACGCAGGTTCTCTCTCTACCCACCACACGCAGGCTCTCTCTCTACCACCACCGCAAAGGCTCCTCTCTACCCACCATTACGCAGGCTCCTCTCTGCACCCCACCATCGCAGGCTCCTCTTCTACCCCACCACACGCAGGCTCCTCTCTCTACCCACCAACCCAGGTTTCCTCTCTCAACCCACCATACGCAGGCTCCTCTCCTCAACCACCATATGCAGGTCTCTCTCTACCCATCCATACGCAGGCTCCTCTCTCTACCCCACCATACGCAGGCCCTCTCTCTACCCGGCACATACGCAGGCTCCTCTCTCTACCCGCACCATAGCAGGCTCCTCTCTCTACCGGCACCATATACGCAGGCTCCTCTCTCTACCCGGCACCATACGCAGGCTCCTATCTCTACCCGGCACCATACGCAGGCTCCTCTCTCTACCCGCACCATACCAGGCTCCTCTCTCTACCCACCATACGCAGGTTCCTCTCTCTACCCCACATACGCAGGCTCCTCTCTCTACCCGGCACCTTACGCAGGCTGCTCTCTCTACCCCACCATACACAGGCTTCTCTCTCACCCCACCATACGCGGCTCCTCTCTCGACCCCACCATATGCAGGCTCCTCTCTCGACCCACCATACGCAGTTTCCTCTCCTACCCCACCATACGCAGTCTCCTCTCTCTACCCCACCATACGCAGTTTCCTCTCTCTACCCCACATATGCAGGCTCCTCTCACCCCACCATACGCAGTTTTCTCTCCCTACCCCACCGTATGCAGTTTCCTCTCCCTACCCACCATACGCAGTTTCCTCTCTCTACCGCACCATACCCAGTTTCCTCTCTCCACCCACCAAGTAAGGCTCTCTTCACCCACCATGTAAGGTCCTCTCACATCCCACCACATAAGCTCCTCTCACCCACCACATAAGGCTCCTCTGCACCCCACCATGTAAGGCTCCTCTGCAACCCACCACGTAAGGCTCCTCTCCACCCCAAGTAAGTCTCCTCTCCCCACCCCTCCACATGTGGGGTCCTCCGTCTTCCCCCACCCCTCCACACACGGGCTTCTTCACATCCCCCTCCTTACGCGGGCTCCTTCGCATCCCCCTCCGCACGCGGCTCCTTCGCACCCCCCCTCCGCATGCGGCTCCTTCGCATCCCCCTCCGACGCGGCTCTCCGCCTCCCCCTCCACCGCGGGCTCCTCCGCCTCCCCCCTCCACACGCGGGCTCCTCGCCTCCCCCTCCACACGCGGCTCTCGCCTCCCCTCCACGCGGACTCCACCTCCCCTCCACACGCGGGTTCCTCCGCCTTCCCCCTCCGCACGCGGACTCCTCTGCCTTCCCCTCCGCACGCGGACTCCTCCTGCCTCCCCCTCCGCACGGGGGCTCCTCTGCCTCCCCCCTCCACACGCGGGCTCCTCCGCCTCCCCCCTCCACACGCGGACTCCTCTGCCTCCCCCTCCACACGCGGGCTCCTCCGCCTCCCCCTCCACACGCGGACTCCTCCGCCTCCCCCCTCCACACGGGGTTCCTCTGCCTCCCCCCTCCGCACAGGGGCTCCTCTGCCTCCCCCTCTCCACACGCGGCTTTCCGCCTCCCTTGCTGCGGGCTTCTCGCCTCCCCCCTCTGCATGCGGGCTTCTCCGCCTCCCCCTCTGCATGCGGGCTTCTCCACCTCCCCCTCTGCATGCGGGCTTCTCCGCCTCCCCCCTGCACGCAGGCTTCTCCGCCTCCCCCCTCTGCACGCGGGCTTCTCCGCCTCCCCCCTCTGCATGCGGGCTTCTCCGCCTCCCCCCTCTGCATGCGGGCTTCTCCGCCTCCCCCCTCTGCATGCGGGCTTCTCCGCTCCCCCTTCTGCACGCGGCTCTCCGCCTCTCTCCCTCGGGCTCTTCCGGCCCTCGCCCATGCTTCTTAGCCTCTCCACTTTGCACGGGGGCTCCTCTGTCTCCCCTCTCCGCAAGTGGTCGCCCTCATCTCTCCTTCGGCACATGGTCGCCTCCACGTTCGCTTATTCCCCCACCCCGCTCGCTTATCCCTCACCCCCATAATTTCTTCCCTTCCTCCAAAAGCAGACTCCTCCCTTCCTGTTCCTTCTGAATATCGATCACTCCCTCCACCAAACACAAAATCCTCCCTTCCTCCTATTGTTGGCTCCTCCATCACTTCAACTCTTCCCTCAGTGTGCTTTTCCCTCAATGTGCTCCTCAGTGTGCTCTTCCCTCTCTCCACACACAGGGTCTCCCCCTCTCTCCACACACAGGGTCTCGCCCTCTCTCCACACACAGGGTCTCGCCCTCTCTCCACACACAGGGTCTCACCCTCTCTCCTACACACAGGGTCTCCCCCTCTCTCGACACACAGGGTCTCACCCTCTCTCCACACACAGCGTCTCCCCTCTTCTCCCCACACAGGGTCTCCCCCTCTCTCCCCACACAGGGTCTCCCTCTCTCCACCACAAGGGTCTCCCCTCTCTCCCCACACAGGGTCTCCCCCTCTCTCCCCAAAACAGGTCTCCCCCTCTCTCCCCCAACAGGGTCTCCCCTCTTCCCCACACAGGTCTCCCTCTCTCCCAACAGGGTCTCCCCTCTCTCCCACCATACAGGGTCTCCCCCTCTCTCCACACACAGGGTCTCCCCCTCTCTCCACACACAGGGTCTCCCCCTCTCTCTACACACAGGGTCCCAACCTCTCTCCACACTCATGCTTTCCTACTTCCCATCCCCGGCCACATCGAACCACTCCGTACCCCATGTTTCCTCCCCAGCCTCAGGTATTGTCCTTCTTGTCCTTTATTTGTTTTGCACATGATGTGCTTGGCACAACACATTTGGGATAAACCTTCAAGACAGGCGGTTGGTTATCAGTGTGATAAATTGCACTTCTTTTCAAGTCCTTTGTTCCTGAAAGCACTCGGTATGCTTGCTGATGTCTTTTTTTCATACTTTTGGAGGATAAATAGTTTCACTTTGAGATGAAGTAATGGAGAAAGCAAATTTTCCTCACCATACGCAAGCTGCACTCTGTGCCTGGAGCCTCTTGGCAGTGACTTGGCACGGTTTAAGCTTTGCAAGAGTGAAAAGACATTCCCAGTAGATTCTCTTAACTCCTTTGGGAGAATCTTGTTTTGGGAGCAGCGACACACACTGATTATCACATTTATCTATCAACTTGTACTGCTCTAAATGATCCACATAGCAGTGATTACAAAACTTGTTTTTGCGTGCCTATCCAAGAGGCAATGGTGGAGCTTGTACATAAAGATGTGGAGCACATCAACATGGGGTGGTGACCGATGTATGTTTTCATGAATAAGCAATTATGTCTGTGTACATCATCGGACGGTGATTACGTCGGAGGCGATAACGATGAAATGAATCCCATATTTATTAAGATATATTTCACGTGCAGTAGGGCGCTGGCAAGCACTCACCTCTGAGCTGTCTTGCACAGGTTTGAATCTCGACTCAGCGAGGAATTGCCGCCCTGGTGTTTCGCGTGCAGGATGAGGCATCAATCTTGTGCTCCGTCCGTGGGAAGGACGCTGAGCCCAAGGAGACGTCTGATAGCACCGGTCTTTGGTGGACCTTAAAGATCCCGCAGTGGTGGGCAAATTATTGCCGGTACCCCATCCGCATTCCTGTCACATCATTAGAATGTCAGGTCGGGCCAGCGGGTCCATGAAAGACAGCCCAAAACCATTCCTCCCCGGATGACCTTTCAGTGAAGTAGTCGACCTCGTGATGTAGTTATTCTCCAAAGGTTCACCAAGTAGGGTGCCACATCTATACTTGTCCCTTGCTAATCTTGCCTTTTCTCTGCCTTTGTACCTGGTTGGAATTACGAAGCTTTTGTCTGTTGATGCTCCGCTGACACCTTTTGTCCAATCAGCGTTATTGTTTCGTTACTTTGCTGCTCAGAGACCTCATTGACCCAAATGCACGTTCTCTCCAGACTTTCACCAACAGTGTTTGACCTTCACCATCACCAACTGTTTCTCTCTTTTTCATATTAACGAGCAAGCTCGTTAGCCCCAGGTCCACTTTTTCTTGCGTTGTTTGTGGCTGTAAGTTGTTTTAGTTTTTGTTTTTTTTGGAAATTTTGAAATTTTGTGAATGGGAAACAGGTTACCTGGAGTTACAGGGTTCCCTGTAAACAGGTTGGTACAGTGAAGGTGCATTGACATGACTTACCAGGAGCCAATTATAGTGCACCTAAACTCACACAGCCAATCAGCAGCGTCTCATGACCTGTTGCTGAGTCACGTGAATCAGGCTTGACGCTTGCTTTGTCTGGGTATTTATTGAGGTTAATAATGAAAATATTTTTGTCCAAATCAAACTTTTTCATGACCCTGCGCTGACCCAGTCCTTCGCGATTTACATGGTACCATTTTCAACTTTGTGCGACTGGTGGTTTGGGATGAGACGCTAAACCGGACGTACAAACACTGAATCTTGCGTAGATTTTCAGGACGTTCGGAGGTGTCATTGTTTTAAATGTGAATTTCAAGGACTTCAGGTAACGATGGTGAGATCGTCGGTCGTATTTGCGATTTGAAATGCCAGCATCACAATCCACATGCTCAGCTTTCCCTTTTCTGCACCGGTCATGCACACGCGTTGATTTTGTTCCTCGTACAGGTGAAGGAGTTGGTGTTGGATAACTGTCGCTCGAACGATGGGAAGATCGAGGGTCTCACGGGCGAGTTCGGCGAGCTCGAGTTCCTCAGTATGATCAATGTTGGTCTCATATCGGTTGCTAATCTCCCAAAACTCAACAAGCTGAAGAAGGTCAGTGTCTTCGATGGTCGTGCATTTGAAACTGAACGTTTGACACTTTTAGTTTAGGGGTGTGCGTTCATTATAACATTGAAGTATATTTGAATGTGACTGAAGTGAGGGGGTCATCCAATAACTGAGTTGTGGATTGATAAATTAAAACCCATGTTGTTTTGTTTTCTATCCTGATACTTGCAGGAATAAAACTCTCAGTTTGTATAAATGTTGTTTGTATTCCATGGAAAGAAGCTGTCACTCCAGCACAAGCCTATAAAGTTTCTTCCGGATGGTTCCCTTGGTAACATGCTCGTCAATGAGCTGACTCTTGGCTGGGTTGGATCCCTGCTGAGATCGGAACATCACAGTTCTGGAACACTGCCACCGTTGGGGGGTCAGCTTCTGAGATCACATTGTCCTTCAAATAGGGATGTCGTGCTCGCTGTTCCACCTGTAAATGAGTGGCTATTGTCGAAGACCTCGACATTGTGCTCAGAGTGGATCACTCTGTGCTCGCCAAATTTCCTTCTTTTGATGGGTTATATATTTTGCATTGCCTGTAGTAGGTAAGTGTTGGAGTGTGTATATGGCAGAAGCTTGATGGACCAAATGGCTTTTATGTGTACCTGAATACGGGATTTTCAAAATGACGTATGAATGCTAAATGAGCCCTTTTGCACTCGTGCTGTGTGTTAACAGCAACTCGGTTTGGCTCGCAGGGCACTTTTACCCTACAGTTACTAGCGTGGAATATGTAATTCAAATCGTCTTTTAAACACGATTTTCAGCATTCAGACCAAAGAGTGGCAATTTCAAGATGGTTAACTGTTGTTGGGTTCCTGAATCCAAAGCGGAAATATCAGAATACGAGACATATCCGTGGATGAGAGGTGGTTGAGTTCGTACCATTTACTGCAGCAGACAAGGCTAGCGGCCACAGGGAACGCACGCACACACACACACACAACACACACACACACACACACACACACACACACACACACACACACACACACCACCACACACACAACACACACACCACAAACAAACTTTGGCAATAGATGCAAAAGTCTAGAATACTTCTTGTGGCCCCAGAACCAAGATATATATATATGGGTCATTCCACCTCAAATCACCCAGAAAAAAATAATTTGTAACCCGACCCCTCAGATTTGGCTATTTTTTTGCATGTATGTTACATATGATAGTCTATGTTCACATACAAAATTTTAGCTAAATTGGACTAGGGGTTGACGAGATATGACCTTGAGAACTTTTGACCTTTTCGACTAATGTCGTGTTTCCACCAAAATTCAAATCCTCATATCTCAGCAAACCCCTTGCCCTATCTCGATTATTTTGGTGTCGTTGGAAAGGTAATTGTCCATAGAATGCAAATCCAGCATCGATTCGTCGATCTAGTTAAGTTAGGGGTGGATGATTTTTTGACCTGACATTTGGCCTTAACCTTGACCTTGAAGACCTCGTGACCTTGACCTGACCTTGCATGTAAATGAAAGTTCATACTGTCTACTATAACATATCAA